>VXBX01006871.1:2037352-2057901 GCA_013400415.1 Scytalopus superciliaris
AAAAAAAAAAAAAAAAACCAACCAAAACCCTTTTGTGGATGAACTGAATGTGTCAAAACATCAGAGGGGCTTTGAAGGTTTTGGGGGAATTGCTGATTTTCCCGTCCTCCCTTCGTGCTCCGGCTGGAGGAGGAAACCGAGGGCTCTCCCACGCTGCTGCATTTAAGCCTTTATAGGTGGGCATGTGGTGATGGCCGTGACAAAGTGCTCTGGGAAGAGCAAGAGATGAAGTTTTTAATTTGCTGCCACGTT
This sequence comes from Scytalopus superciliaris, assembly GCA_013400415.1. Lineage (NCBI taxonomy): Eukaryota > Metazoa > Chordata > Aves > Passeriformes > Rhinocryptidae > Scytalopus > Scytalopus superciliaris. The sequence goes on from VXBX01006871.1 coordinate 2,037,605, forward strand.
TGCCTGGCCCCAAAAATGGGGATACCCGGATCCTCCACGTGGTTTGCATCCTGGATGTCCCCTGACATCCCACGGGTCCCTGGAAGGCTGGAGGAGCAGATGCTGGTGGGGAGGATGAGTTGAGGTTCAGGCTCTGTGCCTCCTGCTCCTAATTTTTCCTTTCTTATTTCTGAAGGAAAGGCATTGTGTTGTGTTGCTGCAGTGGTTTGTGCAGGGCAGGGATGGCCCTGTTGGGTTTCCCACATGGGGACACTGAGGACCTGTTCCCATGTCCTTCAGGACTGCTGTCCCCTCTTCAGCCAACCTTGGTGTTCATCTGCCTCTCCTGAGGGTGAAACCTGGGATGGCTTTGGATGTGGGGAAAGAGTGGCCATGGCAGTGCAGATACAATGGGTAAAAGACTTAATTGCAATAATTATCCTTTTTATTACTATTTTTATGATTCTGTATTTTGCCTGGAGCCAGGGCCACTGACACCCTGTCTGAGTTAAAGCTCCGCTCCCTGAGGTGCTGGATTTGCTGGGAAAATTATAAAAATAATGCATTTTAATGCAAATTCATAAAAATTTTCAGAGTGTTGGACAGGAAGGATCTGGTGCATCCAGATCCTTGGTCTGGGCAACTGGATATGATGGAAGGTGGCTCTGCCCATGGAAGGGTGGTTGTAATGAGATAATATTTAAGGTCCCAAACCATTCTATGGCTGGACCAGAACTGGTGCTTCCCAAAGAGCCCCAGTTCAAGGCTGAGTTTAGGATGGAACTGAAGATGGGACCATTGCTGGAGGCAGTGCCAGGGCTTGGAGGGGATGAAAAGCCCTGCCTGGGATGCTGGGAGAGGTTCAACCTTGAACATGTCTGTCAATTTTGTGGTCTGGGATTGGGCTGGAAAATGCTGAGGGTCGTAGGGTTTGATGAGAGCTGAGTGTGAGGCAAACCTTGTAAGTGACATATCCCATCTCACTGTTGACCCACCTGGAAGGTCCTGGTGGCTTCCCCAGGGATGGGCACCATGGTGCTGGGAAAGGGGATGCTGCTGTCTGGTGCCCATCTCATTCAGTGGGCATTCACATCCAGCATTCATCCATCCATCCATCCATCCATCCATCCATCCATCCATCCATCCATCCACCCACCCACCCACCTTGCTTTCTGGGCATCTCACCCTCCTCCCAGCCATTGCATGGCAGCACATGGAAGTGGGACTGACTCAGGGTTATGATGCCTTCAGGCTCTGCACAAGGGACACAGCAGCCACCCCGCTGCACCATCTGTGCTCCTGGCACCGAATTTGGGGTTCCTGAGGGGGCCCTATGAGTCACAGAAGGCTCTAAGCACCGCCTGCCCTGCTGCATCTACCCCCTCGCTCGGTGGCAGTGGGGCACCTAGAGGGTCCGGGGAGGGGTGATGCCCACCCTTTCCCTCGGTTGCAGTGGGCCATCCGCAGGGTCTGGGGGGGGTGATGCCCCTCTCCATCCCTCGGTGGCAGTGGGGCATCCGCAGGGTCTGGTAGGGGTGTCTACCCTCTCCATCCCTCGGTGGCAGTGGGGCATCTGCAGGGTCCGTGGGGTGATGCCCACCCTTTCCCTCGGTGGCAGTGGGGCATTCGCAGGGTCCGGGGGTGATGCCCCTCTCCATCCCTCGGTGGCAGTGGGGCATCCGCAGGGTCCGGGGGGTGATGCCCCTCCCGGGGCTCCCCCCGGGCCGGGCAGCACTCGGAGCCGGCCCCTGGCGCAGCCGCTTGGCCGCCAGCCCGGCTGGGGAGGTCAGCCCTGGGTTCTGTCCTCGTTTCCTCCCTCGATCTTTCCTCCGCTTGTTTTTCCCGGCCAGGGGAGGGAAGGGGACAGTGGCTTTGCGTGTCTGCGTGTCCCCGGGGCTCCTCCGCCCCTCCACGGGAGGTCCCGCATCCCGCGGGCAGGAGGGCAGCGTCCCATCCCGCCGCGGCTGCCGTGCCAGGGTGGTGGCTCGGGGACATCTCCATCAGCCGGGTGTCACTGGCTGTGCCAGGCGCTGGCGGGGACCCCGCGGCCCTGCTGTCCTGTCTGTGTTTGCCAGGAGGATGCCGGCTCTGCCGAAATCCAACAGCATCCCTTCGGGCTTTAACTCCAGACGCGGCTCCGGGCTTTGTGCGGCTCTGGGATTACCTGCAAAGCTTCTGCGCCACGTGTTGGGTCTGGCTGTGCTGCCCAAAGAAACCCCTTGGAACCCTGACTGAGGGGACAAGGACAGACAGACGGTGCATCCAGCCCGGCTTCGGTACCTCTGCTCTTCCCAAGGGATTGGGATTTGTCCTGGGCTGGAAATAACGTGATGTTGCTGAAGTCTCAGTGTTTTTGCAGCAGTGGCTGTGCTTGCACAGGGGATGGTGTTCGACTTCACACGTGTCAAGAAGGACTTGGCGTTGCCCTTGCTGTCACCCCTGGTGGAATAGAGGGGTGGTGTCCCCAGTGCCATCACAGTGGTGGCATCCCTCAGGAGTAGTGTTCACCTCACTGGACCAGTTTGGGGATGGGGGGGTGATGGCAGGGTTGATCTGTCCATCCCTTCTCCTTGGAAGTCTCATTGTGGCTTTGCAGCTTTCTGCTCAAAAGAAAAGGACAAAAACATCCAAAAAGGCTGGTGGGGGTTAAAAGAAATTAAAAATTATAAAACAAATAAGAAAGCATCGCGCCATTAACCCTGTGTGGGCAGCCAGTGCCTTCTCCCAGGGGAGCTCATCCCACGTCATCCCCCCTACTGTCCCCACGCTGCCAGCAGGAGAGAAAACCCCAAAGGAACCTTCCCCCCGTTTGCAGAGGTGTCCCCTTGGCTGCAGGGAGACAGGGGTGGGGGAAGGATTTCTCCCTGTTCCCTTGTGCTGAGGACAGGACTGGTGGGCCTGGTGCTGCTCCCAACTTCCCAGGCTGCTCCTGGGAAAAGCGCTTTGAGCCACAGCCTGTAAATGCTGGATAACACTGGAAAAAAATTAAAAACAACCAAAAGGGAGGGAAAAAAAAAAAAAAAAGAAACCCTGGTAAGCATCTGACTGTCCCACAGGTGGGTTAATGCTCTTCTTCATTTGTGCAGAGGCTGGGAGGTGTTTTTTGGGATGTCTGACACCCTGGGATGGGAGAGCATCGCTGAGCCCCTTCCCTGTGTGTTTCCTCTCGCTGTAGCCGGCACGTGGCTCTGTTTTAGACAACACACAGGGGAAAATCCCCACTCTACGTGGTGTCACCGCCATCCCTGTTCTCCGGCGATGGGGTGGGACCATCCCCATGGTGACTGCACGGTCCAGCTCCGGCAGCATCCCGGTGACCCCGGTGATCCCGGCGATCCCGGCGATCCCAGCGGGCAGGATGCTGGCGGTGGGCTCTCAGGGCCGTGCCGGCCGGCGCCTCGCCAGGCGGGGCTGTGGCCGAGCTATTGTTTTCCCTTCCTGCTTGTTTTTCCGGACAACCCTCTCCTAATTAAATAAAAACACCCGGCGGGCGGCCGGAGGAGAAGCGAACAAAGCCCACCCCCAGCACGGTCCCGTGCCGAGAGCACCCACGGGAGAGATCCCCGGGGAGGGAGGCGGCAGGCGAGCAGAGAAGTGGAGGTAGGGATGGCTTGGGATGTGGTTTTATCCCCGTTTCCATGTTCCCATGCGTGGCCGTGGTCCAGAAATGGGTGGTTTGGCAATGGGATGGGCACAGGCAGCAGCACCGCTCATTATGGGACGGCTCCGTCTTGGTGTATCCTGGTTTTGGGAGTCGTGGGAAGACACAAGAGTCGCATTATCCTTAAAAAATCCCTCTGTGCAGCCTCAAAACTATGGTTTTATCCCAGGGTCTGGAAAGCAGAGGGAGATTGTAGGAGAGCGAGGATTAAAACCGAAAGTGCGAGTGTTTGGGATTTCTGATGACACCCCTTTGTATCGTTTGAATTAATCTGTAGAAATAGGTTTATTACCATTATTTCCTTAGCAAAAGTGGAATTTTGGCATTAAGTAGTTTCAGCCAAGCTCTTTCACCCTGAAGCGCAGCCATGTCCAAATTGAGAAAAGGACATGGGGTTTTTTGAGGATCAAGTGCTGACATCGTATTCAGCTCCTTATTAAAGCACTTTTCCTTAATGCAATTTATTACTGAAGGTCAGTGGTGAATGTTTTGGTGGTTGGAAATGATACAGAAAAGCAGATTGGGTTTTTTTCATGGGCGTTTTGAGGGGGGAAAAATTTAAAGAAACCCCCAAATTTTGTGCTGGGTGGAAGCTGGTTCGTGGGCAGCTGGTCTGCCTGGGGCGAAGCAGGAGATTGTCACCACCTAAATGTGCATTTTTTTCCCCCCAAACCCCTCAGCCTGTGGTAATTCAGGAGAGAGTAACTCATGGTCCTGGATGCTCTGTTGATGAGAGCAACAGACATGGAATAAATAAATAAATAAACAAATAAATAAATGAGAGGCTGGTGAAGGTCAGAGATGGTCTTCTGGAGGGCTGAGGATCTGAGTATTTCAATATATCCAGAGTGGTTGGACCTGATGGTCCCTTGGGGAGGTTGGGAGCTGCAGGAACATTTGGGGATCTGGCTCTTAATACCAACATAGTACGTTGATTTAAATCCAGCACCTGACACCTTTCAGGGGAGGTTACCAGGTGTTGTTGGGGGTCTTTAGGGAAACTGAGGCGTGTGTGGGGATGTGGGTGGATATGAAGCTTGGCCTTCATCTCCTGCAGAAGGATTTGTGGTGGCTTTGCCCTGGTCCAGTGAGCACCAGCATCTTCTTTGCTCTCCATTCCTATATTGCTCTTGTGCTTTCCCTGCATTCCCCACTACCAACCCTCATCCCTCACTCTCAGCATCCTCCCCATCCTCTGGCTGCCCTCCTGCCCCGGTGGCCTTTTGGGGTTGGGGCTTTGGCAGCATCGCTTGAAAACACTTAAAATAGAGCTGGAGGGCCGGGTCAGGGAGGGGAGGGCTGGCTGGAGGCACCGCTGGCCCCTTGGGTGGGGAATTCATGAACATGCTGCTTTCTAATAATGTTTAGGGTTTGTGGGTTTTTTTAGTTTGTTCCAAGACCTTGCTCAAGAGGTTGGTGGTGTCGCTGGTTTTGGGGCTCACCCTGGTTTAATGCACTCACTGAGCACCCTGAGGTCCAGACTGGGGATTGGGGTGGGATGGGTGACCTGCTTCTGTGTTCCTCCTGTTGTCATGGGACTAAACCATCCAAGGTGGTGATGACGGAAAAGAGCAAAAACTCTGATTTTTTTAAAAAAATATGTATTTATTTTTAACAAAAGCATGTTTTAAATATGAATATATATATGTATAGCCTTGAAATATTTGTGTTTTCCCAGAGAGCGAGTGCTGGATTTAACCCTCCCATTAATCCCGATTAGCGGAGCTGCGGGGACGGGAGCTGCCCGAGGGCTGTTTTGGGGCAACTTGGGGTCTTTCTCGGGATCTCACCCCGGCAGGCGCCTCTTGTCTTGGCTGGGGCTCTGCCTCCGGGCAGGCTCACGAAAAGCATCTGAGAGCAATAAAGAGCAAAAAGCCTCCCGCTGACAAGCCCGGGCTGAAGTCACCGGCGGGACGCGGCCAAGACACGCATTGTCCTCGCCGCTGCTGGGACTGATTAGAGCTGCCTGGCAAAGCCCGGCTCTGGGTGAGGGATCGGCCCCTTTTGCCAAAAAAACCTCGATCCAGAGGGGGAAAAAAAAAATCAAAANCAGAACTGTTTTTTCCCCTGGTTTCTCCAGGCTCTCCAGGTCTGTCAGGACTGTGAAAAGGAGTCCTCATTGGTTGGACGGGTTGGTCATGGAGCAGAAATCCAGTGAAATGAAAAATTTTGGCAGGGAGGGGGAAAGGTTTTTTTTTTACTTGTTGAGAAAACAGAGAAGAAAACACCCTTTTTAATTATTTAAACATTTTTGTCTGTGTGTGCTTTTGCCCTTGGCTCACAAAAAAAAAAAAGAAGACAAACAANCCCGGCTTTTGTTTTCCAGGCCGGGCTGTGCGGAGACAGACCCAATTCTGGCCGGTTTGCACCAATTTCTCCGTGTCCGTGGCTCTCCCTTTATGGGGAGAGGATCCACTATGAGATGGATCCCCAAGGAGGGATCCCGACAGGGAAAATCCTGAATTCAGGGTGGGTTTTGGTTTTTTTTTTTTTTTTTTTTTTTCAGCAGCCAAGCTTGCTTAAAAAAAAGGTTGAGACTGCCAGGCCTGGCAGTGCCTTGGTGCCTTGCACTTGGTCTGGGGCTCAGCTCCATNTGTTGTATCATTATTTATTTTCTATGTGTCGTGGGGGGGCTGAGCCATCCAAGATCTCATCAAAATGTCCTTGGCAGTCACGAGGCTCAGAAAAGGGGAGGGGGTGGATGGATGTTCCAGCTGGGATGCGGCGCTTTGTAACAAATATGCATATGGAACGTTTCGATATTTATGTATTTATGTCGTTTTATATATACAAACAATTTAAATATATATAAACACGGATGTATAAGGCATTANATTGCTGGAATTCATGTGTTGATCAAGAGCTGCCATTTGTCCCAGAAAAAGTGGGAGCTGAGAAACTCTTTTTGGAGCAGGAGGTGCAGGATAAACCCAGCAGGTTGAACCCTCCACCTCTGTGACAGTTCTGCACCATGTCCTTGGTCACACCCCGCAGTGGTGGGGAAAGAGGGTGTTAACACACCCACATCCATCTCCATCCATAAACTGGGTGTTCTGCAGAAGAAGAAGAGGGAAAGGATTTATCCCACCTGCCCTTAACACAGGACACGGGATTTAGAGCATGGGATATCTCTGGGATTTGGGATGTAGCTGGTAAACCCATCCTGGGGTTCAGGTATGACCAGGAGAGGTGATGAACATCCAGGAATCGTCTGGACTTGCAAAATACACGTGGTCTCAATTAAATCCCCAGCAAACACAGCCTGGGGAGGGTTGGCAGTTGCAGCATTTCCCACCCTGGGGAGTGCTGCTCCTTGATTTGAATTTTTCCAGGTAGTGCCTTTCCCCAGGCGATTGAAGCAGGCATAAAAAAAGCACATAAATCATCCTGATGGATATTCAGCAAGTATCAGAGGATAGTGGGTTTTATGTAATTATCTGTAGAAACAGGGAGGTTTAAAATCCTAATTTCCTTTTATTTGGGGGATTAAATCTCAACTGGTGCTTAAAATTGGCTTCCAGAGTGGTGCAAACGTCCCCCTGGGGTCTCCATCTGGTTCAGGAGGTCAAGGCATCCCCTCTCCTGTGTGACATCTCTGTGTGAGTGTGGGCAGCTTTGGACCTCCCTGGTGGTGGAGTAGCCATGGTGCCTCCTGCCCTTGTTGAAGGGACATCAGTGGGTGCTCATATGGCCCTGACCTGCCCTTTCTCCTCCTTAGTTGAGTCTCCTGGGCTCAAGTTGTTTGTGGAACTTCTTGGTTGGTGTCTTCAAGCTAAGCCTGGTCATAGAACTTATTGGTATTCCAAAGCTGGGTCTGGTGGTGGAGCATTTTGGTTGGCATCTCCAAGCTGGGGATGGGGATGAAGTGTCCTGGTTGGCATCTCCAAACTGAGACAGGTGGTGGAGCTTCTTGGTTGGCATCTCCAGGCTGGGGCTGGTGGCGGAGATTCTTGGTTGGCATCTCCAAGCTCAGGCTGGTGATGAAAATTATATTGGTTGGCATTTTCAAGCTGGGACAGGTGGTGGAGCATTTCGGTTGGCATCTTGTAGCTGGGGCTGGTGGTGGAGATTCTTGGTTGACATCTCCAAGCTGGGACTGGTGGTGGAGCATTTTGGTTGGCATCCTGTAACTGGGCATGGAGCATTTTGGTTGGCATCTCCAAGCTGGGGCTGGAGTGTTTTGGTTGGCATCTCCAAGATGGGGATGGTGATGAATCTTCTCAGTTGGCATCTCTGACTTGGCTTGCATGGCTGGGGATGGGCGGCATTGCCAGGTGGGTGATTTTGGGCATAAAGAGACCTGTTGAACGATTTTATTCCCTTCCTTCCCCACAGCTGATAGTCGAAAAAACGACTGACTACCCTTCAGCCGAGTACTCCCTGGTGGAGGATGTAGCCCTCCACTTCACGTGTTTGATGGACAGACTGAACGAGCAGCGCCTCTTTCAGCCGGACCTGTGCGACGTGGACATCGTGCTGGTGCAGCACAAGAGCATCTTCCCGGCGCACAAGGGGGTCCTGGCAGCCTACAGCCAGTTCTTCCACTCCCTGTTCACCCAGAACAAGCAGCTGCAGCGCGTGGAGCTCTCCCTGGAGGCCCTCACCTCGCAGGGCCTCCAGCAGATCCTCAACTTCATCTACACCTCCAAGCTCCTTGTCAACTCCTGCAATGTGCAGGATGTGCTGAACGCGGCCGCCGTGCTGCAGATGAACAACATCGCCTCGTCCTGCCAGGACCTCCTGGACACGCGCTCGCTCAGCCTGGCCACCGACATGGCCCTGCCCGCCGAGGGCTGCGCCGGGCCCCCGCCCTACTACTGCGAGATCAAGCAGGAGGTGGACGCCCCCCACCCCAAAATCTACGCCCGGGAGGGCAACGACCCCTACTCGGTGCGGGTGGAGGACGGGACGGGCGGCGGGACGCTCCCTGCCGGCCCGGCCAAGCAGTACTACAAGGAGGAGAAGGATGGCGGTCCCGGTGCCGTGTGTAAGATGGAGGGCGAGGAGTCTGAGGAGGACCTGGACAGCCAGGGCTCCTACAACCGGGAGCAGATCATCGTGGAGGTGAACCTCAACAACCAGACCCTCAACGTCTCCAAGGGCACGGAGGGCAAGGCGGCTGCCAGCGAGGCGGCCGTGATGGGGCGGCCAGACGGGGACGGGCGCGACACGGAGGAGGATGGGGAGGAGGAGAATGAGGAAGGGGAGGAGGAGGAGGAAGAGGAGGAGGATGCGGAGGTGGGGGAGGAGGAGGAGGAGGAGCGCAGCGAGGAGGAAGACCTGGAGGAGACGACGGAAGAAGAGGACGATGACGATGATGATGAAGACGCGTCAGAGATGAAAAGGGAAAAGGGTGGGCAGCCCCGCAGGGGCAGCCGGGCATCCAAAGCCGCCAAACCCACCATGGCAACCAGGTCGCAGGAGATGGCCAAGGTGGAAGAGGAGGAGGAGGAGGAAGAAGAAGGCCAGCGAGGCAGGAAGAGGAAAAAGGAACAGGATGGTTTGGGGCAGAAGGTGAAGCTGGAGGAGAAGCAGCATTACCCATGCAAGAAGTGCCCCAGGATCTTCAACAACCGCTGGTACCTGGAGAAGCACATGAATGTCACGCACAGCCGGATGCAGATCTGTGACAAGTGTGGGAAGCGCTTCCTGCTGGAGAGTGAGCTGCTCCTGCACCACCAGACCGACTGCGAGAAGAACATCCAGGTGAGCCAGCCCCATCCTGCCAGGACACAGACATCCCACTAGGGATGGGCATCCCACCAATGGGGAAAATATCCCACCAAAGAGTGGAGCTTCCCAGTAGGGATGGACATCCCACCAAGGGGGAAATATCCCACCAAAGGGTGAAGCTTCCCAGTAGGGATGGGATATCCCACGAAGGGGGAAATATCCCACCAAACGGTGGAGCTTCCCAGTAGGGATGGGAGTATCACCAAGGGGGAAATATCTCAGGGTGGAGCTTCCCAGTAGGGATGGGATATCCCACCAAGGGGGAAATATCCCACCAAAGGGTGGAGCTTCCCAGTAGAGATGGACATCCCACCAAGGTAGGGACATCTCACCGAAAGAGGAGCATCCCACCATGATGGGACATCCTAGTGGGGGAGGGACATCCCAAACACCATGGAGGTCATCCCACCTAGCTACATCATGGGATGGGCTCATGCTCAGATAATCCTGATGTTGTGGTCGGTATGTGGGAGATGTGAAGGAAACTTCCTTCACCCATGGCTTGTGTTCAGGCTCAGGAGGGTCCCACAGTGCCATGGGATTTGTGTCAGGGCGCTGTGGCTTCCCCTTGGCTGGTTGGGTGGAAACATTGAGTTAATTTTTGAGGAGTAATTTTTCTTCTGAGTCACTTCAGTTAATCTGGATGAAACATTGTGAGCCCCTGATGGAGACACACTCCAGCCGTTTCCACCCAGGCTGAACCCAGTTTAGCTTCATTTGAAGATTTGCTGACAGGAGTTAAAATGGTTTTAATCTGCCTTTTGTGCTTTTTTGGTGTGTATTAGCAAATTTCTGAAGGCATTTGACAGCCATGAGTGGCTCAGGCTTGGTGTGTCCTTCCCCTGTGCTAAAGAGCTCCGGTGTTTCAAATTGACTCTGTTAAATCAGTGCAGTTTTGGGGGGACAAGGAGACACCCCAATTGTGTATTCCTGAAGATCCCTCCAACCCATCTGCTAATCCACAATGAGCTGTTTTCCATGAGGCTGCTGCCACTAATTAGAAATATCCCAGTTTCTGGAGAGCTTCACCCATCATCCTTCCAGCCAGCGAGCAGATTTTAAATGATCTCTCAGCTCTCCTCACTGAAAGTAACACAACCCAAGTGCTATTGGAGTCCTTGGCCAATGGTATCCCAAATAAAACAGGGAATGAGGCCGATTTTGGCACTAGGGTGTGTAGGGAACACGGAGGCAGGAGCAGGCTCAGCTCACACTGCCTGGGCAATTAAGAAGGAGCTTTCCCAGAATGTTCCTTCAGCCTCATCTGCTTTCCAGGTGGATCACAGGAGGCTGTCACCTCGTTGCTTTCCCCCTCCCCTTTTTCCAAGTCGTTTCTGAACAGGATGAGCCACAGCTGCCCGTGCAGTGACCTCCTTCTGTGGAAAAAGGGATCACTATCTCTCACTTAATTGAGCATTTTTAATTTGACAAATAGTCAAATTCACTCCATTTGCTCTGATAATGTTGAAAAACTTTATCAATATACCATGGAATTATGTCTGGATGGAAGAGGGATTTGTTTCAACTCTATAACCAGATCCATAAGGAAACCGTCCCTCTTATCCCAGTCAACTGTGCTTTCTTTCCCTGTCTTGTCCCCAAATTCATCCCCAGTGTTTTAGGTTTTAGGCATCATCCTGCTCCCTGTGACTGTTTCTTATCTCCTTATGTGCATCCTGCCTCCACCACCCGGAAAGGGATTCATCCTTTGCTTTATTGGGTTGTGCCTCCAACTCTTTTTTTTTTGGTTGTTTTCCTCTTATCCTGCAAGAATTTATATCCTCATTTTTCTCCCCTCATTTGGATGTTATTTCCACATTTGTGAGTGATGATTTTCTGCTGTAACTGAGGACACAGAGCTCAGCCCTCCGGGGTGGTTGGTCCCAGCCTGAGGTTTTTCCTACCTCTCCTTGTTTCTCTCTACCTTTCATTTTAAAATTCCCCTGCAGCCTTTTTCATTTTAAGTGGAGAAAATGGATATTGATGTGTCTTTGATATCAGGCTCTAGTCCTGAATTTGCCCTGAAATAACTCTTAAAGCAGAGATAAAACTGGAATCCATGGTAATACGTACTCAGAAACAGTAAAACTCAGAGGATTACTCATGTTGACATTTGAGCACAGCAAGATGAAGATGATGAGGGTTGGGAATGGTGCTGTGACCCTGATTTTGCCTCTTGGGTATCTAAATATAAATATATATGGAGACATGGTGTGACTTCACAGCATAATGGTGTATTTTCTGTGGTATCCCAGCAAAGTTTGGTTGAAGTCCATCAACAAGCGCCTCTTCCTTTGGGAAATCCCTCCCTGGGCTCACTGGTGCTGCTCAGACCTGTTATCATGAGGTGCCTCCAAGGCCTGAATTATTTTCTTGACCCATCTGTGAGGAGAAGGGATGGTTTTATCCCTGTTGACCAAGAAGAAGATGAGTTGTGGAGAGATGGAGGGGAAAGAGTTGACTCTTGGAGGAAAAAGAGACCCTTGACTCCTGGCAGGGTCCTTGCTTGCCATCCCTGTGCTCTCCAGCAGTGGTTTCCTGTGTGGACATCAGTGTTTCCCTGAGCACTGACCTGGCCTCACATGCTTCAAACAGATCTCATCCCAAAGTTGGAGCATTTCCTGGGAACTCCCAGAGAAATGTTGGAGTTGAAGCAAAGCCCTACCAGAACTTCCTGGAGAAGACTTTGCACATCATGTTCTTGTGCTGATGGATTGGGTTTTTTGGGTCCATTTTGGTCCATTTGGATATTGAAGTTGTGCTGCCCTGGCTTGAGATTGCCCTTGTTTCTGTATTCTTGGCAGCCTTTTAATGCACAGAGGGTTGGGATTACTTTGTGTGATGGCTTCATTTAGGAATAAAATTCCCAGCTGGGAATAGGACCTTGGTGCATGAGCAAGTCCTATCACAGCCATTGATGGAGATGCCACATCCCTCCCTGGAAGGTCAGAGTCCCTTCCTCACCCCATGGGCAGAAATTTGAGGTTTGGAGGTTTTGAAGTGACGAGGTGTGTATCAGACTTGCTGGTCATTAAGATTTTTGATGTCTTAGCTGTAGATTTCATGGTGATGTTCCCTTTTCATGGATGAACGTGATTGCCAAGTAGAAAGAAAAAGGGGGTGGTGTTTGGGACACATTCCCCTCCTTCCCTCACCATCCCCTCTCTCCTTGCAGTGCGTGACATGTGGGAAGGGGTTCAAGAAGCTCTGGTCTCTCCACGAGCACAACAAGATTGTCCATGGCTATGCAGAGAAAAAGTTCTCCTGTGAGATCTGCGAGAAGAAGTTCTACACCATGGCCCACGTGCGCAAACACATGGTTGGTGAGTGCGGGAGGCACCGAGGCCACAGGGAGGTCTCATCAGAGGTCTTCATCCATCAGTGTGGCACTGAAAGCTCTTTTCTTGTTGCTGTCGTGTTGGGTGTTTAGGGCTGAGCTTTCTCACATCAACACCTTAAAATTTGGCTTGGTATTTAATGTTGAACCCATGTCTGCTCGGTGCTGCGTTTGGAGCAGTTGGTTGTGGTGCTGGGGAGCCCCTTTTATTTTATTTAACCAGAAAAACTAGACCTTAGAAGTGACCAAAGGAGGGTTTGAAGTGTAACCATCCTTCCCTTGTAAAATAGGACCCCACCACACCAGTGCTGGGCTTTGAAAAGCAAACTGCTCATGGCAATGGTGGTTGAGTCTCTGGGCCTTGCAGGCACCAAAGAGATCCAAACAAAAGGAGGGTTTTGGCAGGAAAAGAGGGAAGTGTTTGACATGTTGTGCATCTTCCCAAGATGGATTTGGATTAGCTGAGTTGGACACTGGCGTTGGGAGTGACAGCCAGGATGTGGGGAGAGGGATGCTGGGGGTGTGGAGAGAGGCATGTTGGAGATGTGGGGAGAGGGATGCTGGAGGCGTGGGGAGAGGGATGCTGGGTGTGTAGGGACCTGATCCTGCCCCTCTCCCCCTCAGCACACACCAAGGACATGCCATTCACCTGTGAGACCTGTGGGAAGTCCTTCAAGCGCAGCATGTCCCTCAAGGTCCATTCGCTCCAGCACTCCGGGGAAAAGCCTTTCAAATGCGAGGTAAGGTCCTGGCTGTGGCCCCACTCCCACCCTCTCAAATGAGACAAAAATGCTGATTTGGGGAAAGATCTTCCACTTCTTGAGGCTTCCCCCCATGCTTTGTGGCAGTGCAGCTGCAGGGATGCTCCCACTCTGTTCCAAACTTTGCATCCCCTCCTGGGTTGAGGCCCCTACCAACCTTATGATGAAACTTGTTCACTGCAAGGATCTGTCCCTCCAGTGCCTGGACCTTCCATCCCGCCCCAAGCCCATCCAGCCTGCAAACCTGGCTGGGTATGTCCTGAAAAGCCATTTATTTAGGTTCTTTCTTGGGTGGGTAAAAAGAGATTTCTTCACTGCTGGTGACTTGAGGGGAATGTGTTTTTTGGATGCTCACCAGCAACTCCTCTCCATCTCAACCCCTCAGAACTGCAACGAGCGCTTCCAGTACAAGTACCAGCTGCGCTCCCACATGAGCATCCACATCGGCCACAAGCAGTTCATGTGCCAGTGGTGTGGCAAGGACTTCAACATGAAGCAGTACTTCGACGAGCACATGAAGACACACACAGGTAAAGGCCCCTCACCTTGCCCCAAATCCCTGCAGGAGCACAGGCTCCAAACCAGGAGCTCTGGGGAGAGGGTGATGGGATGGGCGTAGCACCTTTGTGTGGACGGCAGGATGTCCTGCACTTTAGCCACAGCAACCCCCTGCAGCACCACAGGCTGGGGACAGAGTGGCTGGAGAGCAGCCAGGCAGGAAAAGACCTGGGGGTTCTGACTGGCAGGAAACTGAACATGAGCCAGCAGTGTGCCCAGGTGGCCAAGAATGCCAGTGGCATCCTGGCCCGGATCAAGAATAGTGTGGCAGCAGGACCAGGGAAGTGATTCCTCCTCTGTACTTGGCACTGGTGAGGCCACATTTCGAGTGCTGTGTCCAGTTGTGGGCCCCTCAGTTTAGGAAGGATTTTGGGGTGCTGGAGCGTGTCCATAGAAGGGCAATGAAGATGGTGAAGGGACTGGAGCACAAGTGCTGTGAGGAACGGCTGAGGGAGCTGGGGTTGTTCAGCCTGGAGAGGAGGAGGCTCAGGGGACACCTTCTCACTCTCTACAACCACTTGACAGGAGGGTGTAGCCAGGTGGGGGTTGGGCTCTTCTCCCAGGCAACCAACAGTAGGACAGGAGGACACAGTCCTAAGCTGCACCAGTGAAGGTTTAGGTTAGATATTAGAAAGAAATTCTTTACAGAGAGAGTGATTTGGCAGTGGACTGGGCTGCCCAGAGAGGTGGTGGAGTCACCACCCCTGGACGTATTTAAGGAAAGACTGGATGTGGCACTCAGTGCCATGGTCTGGTTGGCATGGTGGTGTTGGGTCAAAGGTTGGACTCGATCATCTCAGAGGTCTTTTCTAACCTAGTTGGGTCAAAGGTTGGATTCCATCACCTCAGAGGTCTTTTCCAACCTTGTTGGGACAAAGGTTGGACTCGATCATCTCAGAGGTCTTTTCCAACCTAGTTGGGTCAAAGGTTGGACTCGATCATCTCAGAGGTCTTTTCCAACCCAGTTGATTCTGTGATTCTGTTTTTGGGGGGCACGGCCCAACCACGAGCCTCTCACCCATCTTCTCCTCCCCTCAGGTGAGAAGCCCTACATCTGTGAGATCTGTGGGAAGAGCTTCACCAGCCGCCCCAACATGAAGCGGCACCGCCGGACCCACACAGGGGAGAAGCCATATCCCTGCGACGTCTGCGGCCAGCGCTTCCGCTTCTCCAACATGCTCAAAGCCCACAAGGAGAAATGTTTCCGTGTCAGCAACCCCTTGGCCTCGGACACGGCCGTCCCCCAACCTGCCACCAGCCCCGCCCCGCTGCCCCCCGGCCCNGAAAGAAATTCTTTACAGAGAGAGTGATTTGGCAGTGGACTGGGCTGCCCAGAGAGGTGGTGGAGTCACCACCCCTGGACGTATTTAAGGAAAGACTGGATGTGGCACTCAGTGCCATGGTCTGGTTGGCATGGTGGTGTTGGGTCAAAGGTTGGCCTCGATCATCTCAGAGGTCTTTTCCAACCTAGTTGGGTCAAAGGTTGGATTCCATCACCTCAGAGGTCTTTTCCAACCTTGTTGGGACAAAGGTTGGACTCGATCATCTCAGAGGTCTTTTCCAACCTAGTTGGGTCAAAGGTTGGACTCGATCATCTCAGAGGTCTTTTCCAACCCAGTTGATTCTGTGATTCTGTTTTTGGGGGGCACGGCCCAACCACGAGCCTCTCACCCATCTTCTCCTCCCCTCAGGTGAGAAGCCCTACATCTGTGAGATCTGTGGGAAGAGCTTCACCAGCCGCCCCAACATGAAGCGGCACCGCCGGACCCACACAGGGGAGAAGCCATATCCCTGCGACGTCTGCGGCCAGCGCTTCCGCTTCTCCNCATTCTCCGCAGAGAAGGGGAGTGGGAGAAGACCCCTCCAGAGGAGCGTGGGTGTTGGGGGGAACCGCCGTCTGTCTGCAAGGGTGTGGGTGAAAGGCATCACTCTCGGGTTCATCTCCAGCTCCATCTTTGTGCTGGGATGCTGGCGGGGCTGGGAGGAGCAGGATGCCGTGGTGGCCGGGGTGGAGGGAATGAATGCCTGCCGGTGCATCGGCATTTTGAAGCCGAAATCCAGTTAGTGGTGCTTGAATCCCTGTACTGTAAAGCTGGTCTTTCAATTCAGGCTCTTTTCCCACAAGGCTGAGGGGTGGGCACCATGGAGCAGCCCCCATGGCCCCATTGGGCGGGCGGGCGAGCAGATGTCCCCGTTGGCAAACCATCAGCACACCCTCCTTAGCAGCCCTTGCCACGTCTTCCTTCCCCGTGCCAGGTTTTCCTCCTCCGTAGGCAAAAGCACAAACACCCACGTTGCATCTCGGGGTATCTGCAGCTCACTGTCGGTTC
The DNA here is from genome assembly GCA_013400415.1 of Scytalopus superciliaris. NCBI lineage: Eukaryota > Metazoa > Chordata > Aves > Passeriformes > Rhinocryptidae > Scytalopus > Scytalopus superciliaris. Next base: position 2,053,964 of record VXBX01006871.1, read on the forward strand.
AGTTTTGGGGTGCCCTAAGTGTGCCAGGCTCTGGCGTGCCCTTTCTGCAGGAGCTGGGCTCCTGGGGATGCTCTGGAGTTGGTGAGCTGTCCCTGGGAGAGCTCAGGTGGCTTCGGGACCGGCGGGAGGGTGGCCTGGGACAGAGGAGCAGGACGCTGCCGTTCTGCAGCAGAATCGGCCCAGAATAGTGCCTTAACAATTCGAATAAACCCTGAGTGGTGGGTGAGCTCCAGGTTGGGTCCCATTGCAGGGGCTGGAGCTAAAGCAAGACCTCGTTCAGCCTGGAGAGGATGTCCCATCCTCCAGCTTGCTGCCTGCATTGCTCTCCTAAGATTCGCCTCTCCTTGTGGGTTTGGCATCTGCTGCCCTGCCCTGGTTTGGGGCAACCAGAGGGGACCAGTGAGAGCTGTGGTTGTTTCGGTGATGCCCTGCAGTGCTTGCTGAAGTTGTTGAAGTTGAGTTGGTCTTTGGTTTCACTTAGGAATAATATACCTGGCTTGGTGCTGTTGGAGAAGAGGAAGGCTTTGCTGTCACCTCTTTGTGGGACACTGAGGTCCCAGCTGGGTTTCTCACTGCTGTGCTCTACTCCAGGGTGTCATGCATTGGCCTTACCGTGGTTGTGTGGTCTCCTTGCCTGGGGAGGTGTCCCCTTTGGGGTCAGAGAGCATCCAGCACAGGCAGAGAGGTGGGGTATGTGGCAGCTGATGCCTTGCTCCCAAGGCCAGTGTTGGGATCACATACAGACATGAGTCAGGTCATGGAGGACGTGGTGAGCAGAGCTCTTGGTAGACAAGAAGGAAGAGAGGTCACTGAGTGGGCTGCAGGAGCCCTTTCTCCTTTGCACCTTGTTCTGGGTGACAGCAGAGCTCTGGGGACAGTGAGCCACACTGGGCTCTCTGAAAAGTCCTGGTGCTTCACCTGCTGGACCAAATCAGCAAAGCACTTGGGCAGCGTTGGGGCTGCCCCTGCAGAGATGGGAGATTCAGCCACCTGCTCAGGGGCTTTGCTAACCAGGGACATGCAGGAGCCTGACAGGGACAGGACAGGGGACCATCTGCTCTTGTCCTGAGTCCTTTTTGAGGTGATGGTTCAGGTGAGTGCTGTCCTCTCCTGCTGAGTGGTGCCCTCCATGCCCGGCATCTCGGGCAAGCTGGCTGCTCTTGTGGATGTTGGCATTTTGGAGCAATAAATTGCTTTCAGTCCCCATGTTGGCTGGGATCCTATGGATCCCCAGCATCTCACTCAGTACCAGTGAGCTCCCCCCCATCTCCATCTGCCTTGAGCAGAAGAAGGTTGCTGTGGCAGAGCTTCCTCGCCATGTCCACCTTCTCAGGGGGGTACCAGAGGCTTCCCTGCTGTTCTCCTTCATGACCCTGGGCTTGTTGGGATGGTGCAAAGCCTTCTCAAACACAGACCCATGAGGGATGGGGGCATGCAGCTCTTGGGGCCATTGGCTTTCTGAAGGGACCATGACCCAGACTGGAAGATGATTGCTTTAAAGAAGCATTCAGTGATACTTGTGGAGGTGTTGAAGTGGTCCATGCTGTCTCCTCCTCTGCTGCCTCCCAGATTCCCCTCGGGCAGTCCCATGTTTCTTTCCCCTCTTGCTCAGCCTTGAGATAGGATGGGAGCACTGTGCCCTGAGGGCTTGTATGGTCTTCTGTGATGGAGCCCATCAGCCTACCTGGCTGACAGACTTCTCCCCCACCAAGCAAACACCCACACCAACATCTCCTCCCTTGTACCGCTCACCTGGAGGTGGCTTTCCCTCTTCCTGTCCCAGTTCATTCTCTCCCAGTGGGGACCTGCCCCCCTTGGACATCTCCGTGAGACGAGAGCACTTCACTGAGGGTGGAAGCCCAGCAGAAAGCCCAGTGACTGATCCCAGCCGCGTCTGATCCCCTTCGAGAGCCACTTGGAGACGTCGAGATGTGACCATGCACACAGCACTTTGGAGAACCAGATCCCTGCTGCTCCCTCCCCTCTCCAAAGCCTGGGCACTTCCCAGGAGTCCTACGAGGCCTCCGAGCCCTTCTCTCTACACCCTTACTCAGCCCCAGTGTGTCTCCATGTCTGGTTTTCGTTAGCGTACTGAGAGCTCAGACGAGTCGCTCCCACAGTGCCTCGTCCATCCCAGATCCATCCCGGATCCATCCCGGATCAGTCCCTGTTGCACCCGTTGTGGTCAGACGGGGCGGGAGGTGGGGGAGTCGGGTCTGTTGTTTTCAAGCTTTTTATGTTTTACTCTAATTTTTTTTTTTTTTTAATTCTTCGTTTTTGTTTGTTTTGTTTATTTTTAACTCTTGCACCTTAATCTCTCACACCCCTTCTCCGACAGACCGCGAGGGTGGAGAGGGGCTTGATTTCCATGACGCAGTTCAAGGATCCGCAATGTTCAGCCAACAACTCCTCCCACGCACCCAAACCCCAGACCCGTCTGGGTTGGAATCTTTTTTTTCTGCCCCTCCCCCCCTTCAACTTCATTTGAACTTTGGGGAGGGAGGGAGCCCTGTGGGGAGGGTTGTTTTTTGGTTTATGTATCCCAGGAGCCTGGTAGCACAGACCAGTTGGCCTCGTCTAGCCATGAGGCGCGGCTGGCCCTACGGACCACAGCCATAAACCCCGGCGCGGTGGGAAGGCGATGGATGGATGGGTGAATGGATGGATGGATGGACGGCCGGCGGGTGGGAATGGCTGTGACAGTGCAATAGAGATGAGCATCCGCTGCTAGACAACTCCACTGAGTAAACTCTTGGTTTGCCCGAAGTCGAGAGGGAAGGACGGACGGACGGACAGACGGACGGACGGACAGACGCCCTTTGTTCACACAAAGAGCTTCCCCCACGCGCGGCCCCGCCCAGCGACACGGAACCACGACGGGAGTTGGGTCGGACTTACAACGGAAGAAAATAATAATTAAATAGAAAAACAAAACAAAACAAAAAAAAAACAAAAAAGGAGAGAAAAAAAAATAATAGTAATAAGAACAACCTCAGTAGCATGGAACTTGAAGGAAGCGAATGAAACCCCAAGCACTTGCCTCAAAACTAGTTTCTCATGCCTGGTGTTTGGCTCTGTATTATTTTAGGGCATTCAGTACCGGTTGCCCAAACATGCCAAGTTAAGAGTGTATTGGTGGCTCTACTAGTGTGAACAAACTAAATGAAGCACTTTATTCTGTATAGATAAGGGAAGGCGGGGAGGGGAGGGGGAGCTCGGATGCTTTTCGGAAGCGTCTGAAGTAATGTTCTAGGAAATGTATTATTATTATTATTATTACTTTTTTTTTTTTATGACCATGTGTAATCAATATATGTTTATGTTTAACTCCAAGTACAGCAGTTACTCTCTTTGGGATGGTGTGAGGAGGGGGAGGCTGAGATGGTCGGATTAGTCCATCACCGTGGGGCCAACTGAGGCAAGGCGTTGTCTACCGCAGGAACGGGCGAGCCTTGCTTCACTGAGGGTCCCCTTGGCCAATGTCCAGGACGTCCCAAGAGGTTCATCAAAGCCACCTTCCAGGGCACAGCTCGCAGTCAGCCATCCCCATCCTGAGCCATCTTCTGCCTGGGGGTGCTGGGGCTGCTCTCTGGGCCGCCCACGAGCACGACGAGTCACGGTAGGGTGGGCTGGTTTGGGTTGTCCCTCAGGGCCACATCCTTGGCCATGCTTTGAAACCTGCTTCTGGCTTCTCGCCGAGGCACGTCAGGGCTCGCTGAGCTCTGGAGTTGGTGAGAGGTCAGAATTGGGCCTTTCCACTGCGTTCTCCCAGTCTGGAAGTGTTATGACTGTTACCAAAGAGGTTGCAAGTGGAAGGACTGAATCAATAAACGATTTGTCTTTTATAAAAGAAAACCTACAGCTCCACCACTTTCTTTGTTACTTTAATTTTGCTTTGCCTTTTCCTTCTTTTTTTTTTTATTTATTTTCTTTGAAAG
>VXBX01006871.1:2057948-2091745 GCA_013400415.1 Scytalopus superciliaris
AGCCTTTTTTTTTTTTTTTTTTTTTTTGAGGCAATTGTGTGAAAAGCTGGAGACAGGCAGGGTGGGCTTCCTGTGGAATGCTGGCCACTGGCACTACACTGAAATGTGCACTCTGTGTTGGGTTTGGTGGGAGGTGTGTGTGTTGTGTGTGTTTATGTCAGACAACCAGACTCATCTGGGGCCAACAAAAAGTAGTTTTTCAGGGAAGGGTGATGAGGGGATGGTGGAAGGGATTCATTGCTTACAGCCCTCAGGGTGTTACTGGCTCCATGAGGTTTGTGTGAACCATGAGCTGGGGCTCTCTGGGCTCCTCTATTGGCACTGGAGAATCCAAGGAGCCTGTCCAAAAGCACCCAGTGCCTTTATTAGTTTAAATTGAAGTGGTGGGAACTTCACCAGCAACACCAGCACTGATATTGGGACACTAATGGAAGAAGAGATGATTTTGCCTCACTCTTTGGATGCACCTACTCCTTTGCTGCTGAAGAAGACATCCACAGGGGACCTGTACCACTGGAGCTGTTGCATCTGAGCCTGGAAAACACCCGCCAGCAGCAGGGAGTGATACTTCTCTGAGCATTCATGGTGGCATTCCCTGTCTGTGATTGCCTTTGGACTGGTGCAGCCTCTTGGAGAGGTGGAGGAACATCTCCAGACCAGACTTTTGCTTGGTGATGCCCAACCTTTCTGCCTTCTTCAGGCCAGCACTGGCTTGCTCATGCTGAGATTTGGCCCTCGTTGCTCAAGCAATGGGATAATTCAAGCTGTTCTGGGTCCTTTCATACAACAGCTGATTTTCCTCTTATGGTTTCCTGCCCTTACCAGCAGTGACATCTCCACGGCTTTTTAATGGATGCTGACCATGTGGGACCACCAAGCTCCTATTAATTATATTCCAGATGGAGAGCTGTGAGGTGAGCAACCAAGGATGGGAACCAGTGTTATTTGCAACTTCCCAAGCCTTTTTATCAAGGATCACACCATAACAACCCATGGAAGCTCAGCAGCTTTCTCCTCTTGGCTTCAAAGGGCCCAGATCTACCCCAGGACACCCAAGAAATGTGGCAGCAGGTGACTGGGGGGTTAACCCTCTCTTAGGATCAGGTGCCAGCAGCTCTCCACTCTGCATCCAGCAAGAAGAGTTGAAGCAAAGCTCACTAATCATTTAGGTTGGAAAAGACCTCCGAGATCATCGAGCCCAACCTTTGACCAATCACCACCTTGTCAACCAAACCATGTCCCTGAGTGCCACATCCCCCCATTTTTTGAACACTTACAGGGATGGTGTTGGTGTCCAGCCCCAGGCAGGAGATACCTGCCACTGCAATAAATGACTTTAAAAATAATTGTTATTCTATGCAGGGATTAATTTTTTTTAAATTCTTCTTAATTTTTCTTTTCTGCCACAAGCCATTTGGAAGGTTCACCTTTAATTAGCTCAGGAGTTGTCCACAGGAATCTCTGCCGAACTGGGCAGAAGGTGTTTAATTTTTTTCAGTGCATTTTTCACACTTTTGATTGTTTCAAAGGTTTTTGTTCCTTTTTTTTTTTTACTTTTTAAGCTATTTTGTGACAGCCAGTCACCTTGGATTTCTTTTTCTCTTGAAAAGACTTCATTACTGTTCTGATGTGATTGTCCTCTAAGGAGCTTATCCTGTGACTTTTTAAATCCTTAAAATGAAACCAGGACAAGATTCTCTCTGCTTGCTTTACTTCTCTTTCCTTCCAAACGTGTTTCAGCTTCTCCAGGACTGCATTTTGAGCCAGACAAGTCAGCCAGGTATGATTTGCAATACCAGATTTTTCATACCACTTGGAGGGAATTATTTCGAAAGGTTTGTATTTCTGCTTTTTTTTATTATTAATTATCACCCCTGATTGTGGTATCATGGGATCATGGAATCATTAAGGGTGGAAAAGACCTTTGAGATCACCAAGTCCCACTGTTAACCCAACACCACCACCCTATTCAACACTAATCCATGTCCTTAAGTGCTGCATCCATGTGGTTTTTGAACACTTCCAGGGATGATGACTCCATTTCCATAGGCAGCCCATTCCAATGCCTGACAACCCTTCCTGTGAGAGTTTTTCCCATAATATCCAATTTAACCCTCCCCTGGCACAACTTGAGGCTGTTTCCTCTCATCCTTTCCCTTTAGAGATCCAACTTCCTTCTACTCCTGGGTGAGCTTGCAGTCCTTGCATTCATGGAGAAGAGTTGTAAGGATATGAATGCTGAAGGTTCAGCTCTCAAATGGGGGAAAAGAAGAACAACAAAAGATGAGGCCGGTTTGCTGTGTGTTCATCACAACTTTGGCTGCTGTGAACGCTCAGTTTCGGCTCTCTCAACATGCAAACACAGGGGATTTCTTTTGAAACAGCCACGTTTATTTTTAAATCAACCACTGGTCGGATGGTGTGGGCATCAGGAGGTCTTTGTCCCGCTGCCAGTATAGTCATGTTTCTATCAAAACATCATTATGGATAACTTTAAAATAAATATGCATTTTTCCTTTGTGGGAAGCTCTGTTTGAGCCAAACACATCTGCAAAGTAAAATAGTCTTTAGAAAAAAAAAAAAAAGGGTTTTTGATATTAAAAAGAAGAGAAACAGCAAAAATATAAAACCTTTCTCTGAAAAACAGCACTTGTCCATCCACAGGCAAGGACATTGGGATCTGTGATTGAAGAGCAGGAGCCCAAAAGGCTGGAGATGAGCACACGTGGCCTGCCCTGCCCATCTCTCCCCACTTTGCCACCCTGCAGGACTCCTCCCCTCCTGCAGACTCAGCTCTTGGCCTCTCCACTCCAAAGTCCGGGTGGAAGCAAGGAACTAAAACGATTGAATTATTTTCATCTCTGCAATTTTCAGTGTTTCTGCTCCTCACATGCTCTTTCCTTTTAACTGTCTCACCCCAACAACCCTCATCACTCAGGAACTCATCAAATTCTACCCAGGTCTCTCCTCTACCACCTGATTTTGACTCTTCCTTCTCCTCTCCAAGGTGGGCTCCAGCACCATCCTCACAGAATCATGGAATCATTAATGGTGGAAAAGACCTTTAAGATCACCAAGTCCAACCATCAAGCAGCACATGTTCACCACTAATCCATGTCCTTAAGTGCCACATCCATGTGTTTTTTGAACACTTCCAGGGATGATGACTCCACCACTTCCCTGGGCAGCTTATTCCAATGCTTGACAACCCCTTCTGTGATTTTTCCCCCCCTAATATCCAATCTAAACCCTCCCCTGACACAACTTGAAGCTGTTTCCTCTCATCCTGTCCCTGCAGAGTTCCAACTTCCTCCTACTCCTAGGTAAGCTTCTAGTCCTTGTATCCATGCAGAAGAGCTGTAAGGATATGGATGCTAAAGTTTCAGCTCTCAAATGGTGAAACAGGAGATGGGGAAATATTTTATGGATTCCCCTTCCCTGGGGAATGTTGGTCCATTGGGACCCACTTTCTGCCTCTGCTGTTGACTAGGGAGGTTCAACAGCAGTTGAAAAGGTGGGGAAAGACAAGAAGAAAGAAGTTTCACTTCTATGATGTGTTTGCCCTGTCTATTGAGATGGGAATAACTCATTGTTCCATTTTTCTCAGCCTCTCCCAGCTCCTCACGGGATCCAGATCCCACCTCTAGTTACCTTGTGAGCATCTTCAAGTTCCTGTAGGGCTTCCAGATACTTTCCCCTCTTTCCCATTTAGGTAAAAAAGTCCCAATCACAGATGCAATGTCCTACCCAGTATCCAGATGCCACATCCCTGATAAGCATCACGTCTCTCCCCCCATCCCACCTCACCCCAGACCCCCATGGGAAAATGATACACCCCTACATCTTTGTGAGACGCAGAACGTTGAGGCGCACGGGGAGGAACGTGGCACCGGAGGCGTACTGGATCTCCCGGAGAACCCCTTCCCACTTCTTCTGCTCCTCATCATACCTGGGGAGAGACAGAAAGACACTTATGGTGAGGAAAGCACCTCCTCTCCCTTCCCTTCAGCTGCTCCCCACAGTGGTGGGCACCCCAGTGCAGGGTGTCACGTCCCACAGGCATTGTTTGGCCACAAGAATCTGTGGGAGCTGCGTGGGGACTTTCAGCCCTGGTCTGCTCTTCTTTGTAGTGCCAGGGTGGGGGACATGGATATCAGCACGTGGTCTCACAGGGAAGGGGATATTTTCCCATTGGGAAATGTTTTGATGGCACCAAGATGGAACATCCACGGTGAAGAACAGCAGGTTCCTGCTGAGGGTGCTACAGTACCGATGTGAGGGACAGGAGCAGCTATTGCTGTGTGAGCAGCTGTCACAAAGTGCTTTCTGCCCACTGCTCTGCTCACATGTAAGACTATCTGCTTCCCAGCCCTGGCTCTGCTTCCCAACCAATGCTCTCTGCTTCCCAACCAAGGTTCTCTGCTTCCCAACCAACGCCCTCTGCTTCCCAACCAACGCTCTCTGCTTCCCAGCCCAGGCTCTCTGCTTCCCAACCAAGTCCTGGCTGTTCCCACACCAAAGGGGAGGCTGGAACCAGCTCCAGGCAAAATGTCAACTCAGCAACAAAGCCAAAGGAACAGTTTTCCCTGGTATGTTGCTATTTGAGGCTGGGAGAGAACACTGAACCTCCCAACGTGCCCTCCAGCACAGCAGAGGAAAAACTCCCCACTCGGAGACCCTGCGCTGAGCCTGCAGCCTTGTGCTGGGGTGACAACCTTCATCTCACACCAAAGGCATCAAGAAAGACAGAAACTCTCTGTTTCATCACCCACATCCCTCCCACTCTCCCTTGGACAGCCCCAGGGCAGACCATCACCTCCAAACATCGTTCAGCTCTGTTGGCACCAGCTCTCCCGACTCTGTCTCCACCGTGGCGAAGCCTCCGAGCAGGTAGAGCACCCCAGATAAGCTGACCAGGCTGACTGAGCTGCGCTCCTGTGGGAACTCTGTGAAGGTGTCCCACCTGCCACATAAAGACAGGGGACATGTTAGAGCACCCTGGCTACCACCACAGTGAGGGTGACCTCCAATAGGGAATCAGTAAGTGAGTCCACCAGTGATGGATTAACTTGTGCAGGTCTACGTAGGATGGGATCATACCCTGGCTGGTTTCAGGGACAGCTGTTTCCATCATCATCATTCAGATCTTTTTTGCATTGAGAACATGACCTGTGAAGCACACTGGGCATGGACCAGTATGTCCCAGTGCTGGGACTGCAGCTCCAAGAGCCACCCCATCATCAAGAGAATTTACTGTGTTGGGTGAAGCTGCCAGGAGGGAGCTACAGCCCTGCAGGGAACCCAAGGATGGCACCAGCTGGTGAAAGAGCTCTGAAGATGAGCCTGAGATGATCCACAGTGACATTGGTGATGCCCAGCTCTCTGAGGAGCCACAGGATCCTAGACTGGTTTGGGTTGGAGGGCACTTTAGAGATTATCTGGTTCCAACTCCCTCTCCATGGGCACAAAAGTTGAAAGGAAATGGCATCAGGAGCCACAGGCAAACTCCAGGAGGGCTGGAGGTTGCTCAGGGTACACCTGCAGCTGCATCTTGTGTAGCTACACCCCAGAGGGGTGCTCAGGTACCTACTTGTTGGTGGCAATGTCATAGACTTCCACTGAGTTGGTCAAGCCCGAGTCGGTGACACCGGCTGCCACGTAGATTTTGTCCTTGTGCACGGTGGCTCCGAACAAGGAGCGGGCAGTTTTCATGGGAGCCAGGTCCTTCCACTCAAACTTGGATGGGTTGTAGACACACATCTTCTTCAGGCACTTCCTAGAGAAGGATGAGAGGGAAAAGGAGCCTCAATTGCCTGCCAGGGAGTGGTTTTGCACTGCAGGAGTTTGGGGGTGTCTGCTGGAAAGGACGTGGGGTCTCTAGAGGGGATTTTGCTCCTCCACATCAGCACAAGTCAAGGAGCACACCCTTTGCTTGGGGTCATCACCCATGTGTGGAACGTATCCCCTCCTGCTGTGCCCACTTTGGGTCCTGAAAGCTCCACATATGCTCACAACTCTGGATACAGGTCCACATAACCAACAACCTGTCAGGATGTCACACACGGCCATCCAGGCAGTGTTTCAGTGCTCCTGATCCACCTTGAGTCTACAAAACATCCTCAGTAACATCCCTGTCTCCAGGTTGGCTTTGTGAGTATAGACATGTTCACAACCTTTCAGACCCCAACCCTTTCCAAGCAGGACCTGTCTTTCCTGGATTATGGCATGTTTGGTCTGCAAAACAGTCACACTTCTGCCCTGCAATGCTCTCCGTGAGAGTCTTCTGCTTGAGCCCATGTCCTCCAGGAGGACAGGATGGGGGTCAGGCTGGATGAGGCTTTTCCCTCCTGTTGCAAATACATGTTTGGATTTGACTCCTGGGCTCACACTGCTCCACAACCCCAGACCCTTAATGTGAAGGGGGTTCTTGCTCTCCAGTGTGACATTTATTTTTTGTGAGCAAAGAGGATCACAGATTGTAAAATAGTTTGAATCGGAAGGATCTTTAAAGATCATCTCATTTCAGCCTCCAGCCATGAACAGGGACACCTGGGACCAAGTTTGCTTATAGCACCATCCAGCCTGGCCTTCAATACTTCCAGGGATGGGGCAATACATTCCCCCTCCTGCAAGGATACTGCCATTTCCCTGAAGTCCCTGTAGGACTCCTAAGGGCTTGGGAAGGGCTACAGGCACAGAGGGGAGCTGGGGGTGATGGATTCACATCTCACACCCCATCCAGCCCTCCTCAACTCAGACTGGGGAGGTACCAACCCATGCTCTGCACTCCCACTAGTTTGGGGGCTGACTCCTTGATTTTCTCCTGTGTTTTGACTTACTTGTCACTTCCTTTGCCCCCAGTGACATAGACAAGGTCCTTGTGTGACACCACGGCATGGCCATAGACCGCATAAGGGAGGGGATCGGCTTCACCCCACTTGAAGGACCTGGATCAGAGAAAGGTGGGAAGCAAAAGGATTTGTAGCTTACTGGGTGACACTACAGGACATGGCACTTCTAACACTTGGACATGAGCACAGCTCCTGACTCAGTCTCAAAAATATGAGGTTTCCATGGAATCCATGGAATATCCTGAGTTGGAAGGCACCCACAAGGATCATCAAGTCTGACTCCTGGCTCTGCACAGAACAACCCCAAAACCCACATCATGAGATAGAACTCAATGAGATCAAGCTCATCCAGTAAATGTTGTGATCCTGAAAAAGTAAAAATAATAAAATATGCAGGATATTTATGGTAATTATTGTTTTCTGCAGTATCCCTTACTCTTGACCTTTGTGGATACACAACCCCACTTTTCCCAGGACCTCACCTCATTTACAAACATTACCAGCTGAACACAAACAAGACAGAGATTTCTGCTTGATGGAAAAAATTTGAGACCAAGTCCACCACTAAACCACGTCCCCAAGTGACACATTTACATGTTTTTAAAATCCCTCCAGGGATGGTGACTCCACCACTGCCCTGGGCATCCTGTTCCAAGGGCTGACCACTCTTCTGGTGCAGAAACTTTCCCTGATATCCAACCTAAACCTCCCTGGTGTAACTTGAGGCCCTTTGCTGCTCTGCTGTCACTTGTTCCCTGGGAGCAGAGCCCGACACGCACCTGGCTACAACCTCCTTTCAGGGAATTGGAGGGAGCAAGAAGGTTCCCCTAAGCCTTCTTTTCTCCAGACTGAGCCCTCCCAGCTGCTCCTGGTGGTCCAGACCCTTCCTCAGCTCCATTTCCTTCTCTGAATTCACTCCAACATCCCAAACTCTTTCTTGTCATGAGGGACCCAAACTGAACATAAGATTTGAGGTGTCTCAGCAGTGCCCAGCACAAGGGGACAATCCTTGCCCTGGTCCTGCTGACCACACTCTTTCTGACACAAGCCACAATGCCACTGGCCTTTTTGGCCTCCTGGGCACAAATGGGCTCAAGTTCAGCTGCTGTCAATCAAGATAATGCCAGAAACACATCAGCCAAATAATACTCAAGATAAAAACGGTGCTCATCACATCTCCACCAGCTTCAAATTGATACTCAGCCTCCCCCAGAGCAATTAGAGGGGGCAGAAACATCCTTTTCCATAGTCTGCAGGGACAGATAAACACCCCATTCTGTGGGAATGAAACTGGTTTCAAATCTCTGCCTATAAAACAGAGTTTAGAGCACACATATCTAAATATAGAGCAAGCAAAGCCTTGCTGATGCTTCCTGCTCTGCCTCTTTGGGCCAGAGAGCAGCAGGCTTTGGATGCTTCTGTCTCCTGAGAGCAGAACTGGGTGGTGCCTTTTAATAAAGCTCATGACTTAGGCTGGGTCAGAGCCCATTGTCCAAAAATAATCACATATTAAGCCCGATATTGATCGGGATGAGCCACTCAGTGCCACATCTGAATATTTCACAAACAAACTTTCCCATTCAAACCACTCCTGGCGAGACCAACTGGGCATGTCAAGAGCAGGAGGAAAAACTCCTCTTGCTCCTCTGTACAGGTCTCACATGAACATCCACTGCTCTCAGTCCCTGATAACACAATATCCCCATTAAGGCTTCCCTCTCCAGGAGGTTCAATTACAATGAGAGGAGCAGCTGGAGCGAGCCAGCTCCGAGCCCCAGGGCACAGCTCAGAACGGTCCCAGTGCTCCCAGCACTGAGATAAAGAGGTCAAGCCCTGCCTCCCAAACCTTTTGACCCCTGGAAAGCTGGACTCATTTTGCATGACAGCTGCTTCACCATCTCCTCTAAACGCCCTCCCTCCCCACCCTGGGCACTCACAGCCGGTCGTAGCACAGCACAGAGTCCAAGGTCTTCTCGCCCTCTTTCAGTTCTTTCCCTCCGACCACAAAAATAGAGTTTTCCGCCTCTCCCAGGCCGAAGAGGCAGCGAGGGGAGGGCAGGGGGGGCATCCCCAGCCAGTCTGCATCCAGATGGTCGTACTGGAAGGAAACATACTGTCATTAGTGTGTTCTCATCAGGCCCATTTGCTTAGCAAAGATCAAGGTCCACAGGCTGAGGGCCAAGTCCATTCCCATGGGCAGCTTGGTCACCCCCTGCAATGTGCCTGTGCCTTTCCACTGGTGCAGGAGGGGAGATCTTAGAGCAAACCCAAGTCATGTATCATATGATTTATTTTCTATAAGGCATAAAAGGAGAGATGGGTCAGCATAAACATGTTCTGCTCTGTGCACCCAAGCCTTGACTTGGTAGGATCACAGAATCATTAAGGATGAGTCCAACCTTTGACTGGACACCATCACATCAGCTAGACCACAGCACTGAGTGCCAAGTCCAATCGTTTCTTGGACACTTCCAGGGATGGTGACTCCACCACCTCCCTGGGCAGCCCCTTCCAATGTTTAACCACCTTTTCAGTGAAAAAATTCTTCCTGATGCCTGACCTGAACCTTCTCTGGTGCAGCTTGAGGCTGTTTCCTCTTGCCTTGTCACTGACTACCTGGGAGAAGAGGCCAACCCCTCCCTGGCTACAATCTTCTGTCAGGTAGTTTTAGAGAGCAATAAGGTCTCCCTTGAGCCCTCCCTTCAAACTTGGAATTGGAACAAGCTCGGTTCATCTTTGGGTGAAAGACGTTGGACCTACAATGGATTGTACCTGGGAATGGAGGAGTGGAAGCACTTCAATTTTAGAAGTTTTGCCTGAACCTTTTCAGATGTAGAGCACCCCACAGTATTTCACCCTGATATTTTCCATCTCTGCCAGGTAACAGTGTGGTGTCAGAAATGTTGGCCGCACAGCTAAAGTGTGCCAGGCCCCATCTGAGAGATGGGAAAGCTGATCCATGCAGTGCTGCTTGATCAGATCGCCAAATCCTTGGACATCTGTAGATTCAGGCATTTCCTCATCTCCAGCAGGAAAAAAAACGTGCAAGATTCTAAGCCTGAGGGCTCTCTGAGCACTGTGGCTTGATGGGAACTGAGAACTGGGGCAAAAATGTTTCATGCAGCTCGGTAGCAGAGGAGGGAGTGATGTCTGGCAGCCAATTTCGTGGGGCTCTGCAGGATGAGGCTGTGATGAAGCATTGCCTGAAGTGCTGTTTGCTGTGGGCTTGGGCCAAAGAGCTTCAGCTCCATGGGTTGGCTCCAAAGCCTCGGCCTCAGCTGGGTGCCCATGGGTTTTGTCTCTTTCTAAGCTGTGGTCCACATATGTGTTATTTATAGTGCAAATCCAGGCAGATCAGCCATCAGGACAGTTCCTGCTTCTTGATGGATTCAGCATTGTTTTCAAATCATAAATCTCAGAAGCGACAGAGAAAGGATACCCTTTTCCATCTGAGATGTCAATGGAATCATTTCACTCCTGCCAAAACATGAAAGGTCTCTGGGATTGATCAGCAGTTTTATACTTTGGTGCCTGTCCTTAAATCTAAATATCCCTGACCTGGCAGTCCCAGCTCCAGCAGGAGGAATGTGGAAATGGGGAAGACAGAACAAGTCAGAAGGTGCAGGGAGCTGCTACACTGTGGTCCAAGGGTTTGTCTTAGAGCTGCCCATCGACATCTCTCATTTCAGCTGGAAAAAGGCTCAAAAGCCTCTTTGCAGGAGCTGTGAGCTGCATAATGACACTGAAACAACAAATAACACCTTTGCAAACTGACAACACTTCCAGCCCCAGGACTTGCCTGCACCTCCCATGCCTGAGTACAGTGAGGTGTGGAGGGACCACTGTCCACCTTCTGTGAGGAAGGAGCTAAAAATGGCCCCATGATGGCCAACTGACCACTGAGTCAGTGGCAAACTGGGAGCTGAATGTGGAAATCCTGCTGTTTGCAGCTTGGAACTACAGAGTACTTTGGGTTGAAGGACCTCCAAAGCTCTTTCATCCAGCCCCAATGTTCAAGCAGGCACAGCTTTGGAGTTAGAGAAGGTTGCCAGGGCTTTGTGCAGTCAAACAGGACATGTTTCCAAGGATGTTGACCCACTGGAAGTGTTCAAGGTCAGGTTGGATGGAGCTCTGAGTAACCTGATTTAGTGGAAGGTGTCCCTGGCCACACACGGGGGTTGGAACTGGATGATCTTTAAGGTCCCTTCCAACGCAGGTCGTTCTGTGATCCTGTGACCAATCTGGACCCTGCTCCAGTACTACTCCACCCACCTGGGGAAGATTCTTCCTTGCAACAAGCTGATATTTCCCTTTCTGTGCCCAGTGACCATCGCCTCTTATCCCACCTTTGTGCAAATCCAAGGAGAGTATGGATCACTCCTCTGTGTCTCCCCAAAACAGGGAGCTGCAGACACCAATGAGATCTTCCTTTCCCCTTGTCCAGGATGTTCAGACAAGGCTAAGACTCCTTTTGTATCTCCTGCTCTGCACTCCTGTCCATCTTGGTGGCCTTTGCTGACCCATTCCAATACCTCAATGTCTCCTCTATACTGGGGAGTTCCAGACTGGTCACAGAAGCCAGATGTGACCTCACAAGTGTGTGACTGAAGGGAAAGAAAAATCCCTTACCTTGACTTTCTTGCTTTGGAAACAGCCCAGAACAAGATGGACCTTCACTGCCTCTCAAGGAATTACCTTGCCTGGACAGCAGCCAGACTGGGGGAACACTGATCTTTAGGCACAGGTTTGGGGTCCATACAAGGCAGCCCTTTTACCTTCTCTGCACACCTCTGTCATCACCCACTGCCCACTGAGATGGGCTGTATCTCAAACAGCACATTCCTGACATTTCCCATTGCCTTCCCACTCCATCCTGCTTCCTAAGGCTGGGGTTTCTTCCTGCTGGCTTCTTATTTCACAGGCTTCGCCTGACTCCACCTTATTTCACAGGCTTCACCTGGTTTCACCTTATTTCAGGGACTCCTGACTCCACCTTATTGCCCAGCCTCCTGACCCTTTCCAGATGAGGACAACTGTGGTTCCTGCACACATAATGTAGATGGACAGACCTACTGATGCAATGAGGCAAGGTAGGGATGAAGGCCATATGTCTCAGCTTGGGAAATACCCTTATTTTATCTTTTCTGCCTGCACCTGTTAGTGTTTCTTCCCAAAAGATGTGAGCCATGGAGAACAAAAGGATTTCTGGGCATGGGAGGAAGAACAGAGGATTTCCTGGATTCCTCAGGGTTGGCAGGAAAGGTGCCTTGGGTTTGCTGTCTACAGGGAAAGTGCCTTTGGGTTACAGCCCAGGCTGAGGCTCAGGCTGCCTGTACACAGCCCAATCCAACCACAGCTTTGGTCACTGCTGAGCTAGAACAGCCACTTTCCTTGTGGAGTATCCCCAAAAGTGTCACACTGTGGTTTCTCCCTCACAGGATGGAAATGGCCAAGGCAGAGATGGAACTTGAACAAGCCCATCTCCAGGAGCAAGAATAGCACTAGAAATGTGGCACATACTGGTAGGAAGGAACATGTCCTGTGTCCTTGGGGTGGCTGTAGCTCCTGCTGCTCCTGTTTTTTGGCACCTGGCAGAGTCACTCTTGGGTTTTCCTGGGATTTCTTCACCGGGGAATGCAAGGGATGCAGAGCAGAACACAGACCTGATGCCACTAACCTTTCAGTTTGTGTGCCCTATGGTAGCCAGGGCTGGACCAAATTCACTGTTTTAAACAGTGTCCTATTCAAGATTTGGACCAGGAAGGCTTATTCTTATAACCTACTCCTTCAATCCTCCTTCCTCAATTATCAGAATCACCTTCAGAGGCATCTGCCTTAAAAATACAGGGAGAAGAATCTCTAGCAAAGCAACCCAGATGCTTCTCCTTCGTTTAAAACTTTCATTTTAACATCACATGGCAAGGAAAATTACTGACAACACACAAAAGCTGGGGATGCTCCAAAGTGGTGCAAGAAACAATAGAAAGATAAAGGCAGTACCTGTAGGAAGTAGGAACTCATGGGATCCTCTTTGCTGTCCTCATTGTAGTACAGTCCCCCAACAATGAAGATCTGATTCTCTTTGGTCACCAGGCTGATGTGGTTCTTTGGGATTTGAGTAGACAGGGAGGCAAAATAGCACTCGTTGGCATTGGGATCGTAGGCCACCGCTCCACTGTCACTCACCATGAAAATGAGGTCCTGGAGGAACATACCAAAGCGCATCGTGTCGTTCAGGATCCCAGGGAGAGCATCCTCCTCCGTGCCTTCCTCCTCATCTACTGCTCCATTGACAACATTTTCTTTCGCTTGATTTTCGCTGGTTTTCTTCACTTTCTTCTTCTTCACCACAGTGAATTTGCCTTTCTGGGCATCCTTCACCATCTGCAGCTTCTTGAGGAGCTCCGGGCTGGACTTCACCACGGCGTGCTTCTCCACGTGGTCCTTGATGTAGTCGTTGGGCATGAGGCGGAAGCGGATGCTTTCAAAGATGACAGGCAAGGCCTTCTGGCGGCTCTCACGGTCCTTGGTCCCCACCCACTTCATCACAACCTCAAAGACGGCCTCCTCCTTCTCCACGTTGAGGGAGTCGCTGGAGATGACGGCAATGAGCTCATCGGGGGAGAGCTGGTAGAACTCCTCGTCCCGAGAGACCAGCGCGAAGCGGTCGCAGATGAAATCCCGAGCGGCCACGGCCAGCCGGGCACAGTCCAGCATCAAGCCCAGCCTGAAGATGGCCAGGCAGTTGCTGAGGCAGAGCCTCTTCTGCAGGAAGGACACGCACACGGTGAAGATGGAGGGGATCTGGAACATGTTGGCCACGGAGAAGATGTCCTGCACGTTCTGCTCCGTGATCTCCAGCTCGGAGGTGTAGATGTAGTGGAGGATCTTGCCCATGACATCCGGATCGACGTCTTCCAAACTTATCTCCCTCTTCTTGCTCTCTTCCATGTCTGAGAGGAACATGGCTCGAAAATAGGGGCTGCAGGCTGCCAGCACCAGCCGATGGCAGGGAAACTCCTTCCCTTTGACTTTTAAGACACAGTCCAGAAACTTATTGTGGTCCAACATGTCTTTGAGTCCATCCTGGAGAAGAGTTTGCTGGTAGAGACGCAATTCTTCCACTTGATCAAGAGGCAAACCCATGGCGAGGAGCGACCGCTCGTCCTTTTTCCCAATCCTTCTTTTGTAAGGATATATTTCTGGGTATACCTGAGCCCCTGGGAATGAAACTTGCTCACGGCAGGGCTCTCAGCCTCCCTTGCTTCCAGCCCGTCGGCACACTGGGAATGTGAAACGCTCGCGACTATTGCAGCTGTCTGTGCTCTTCAGCTTCCAGCGCGGGGCTTTATATACAGACACGGCGCTGCAGAGCTTAAGGAATCCATAGTGCAGCATGTGTAAGCCGATCACCCTTTAATATGACACATTGGACAGGGAGGGAGGGAGGGGGCCGGGGGGGAACAGCTGTAATTCCAGCCTCAGTAATTCAGGAAGGGTCGTGAGTCACCGCGGGGGGAGCGGGAGCCGCCGCCACGACACGATGGGGCGACGTACACAACCCATCCCGTGCTTGGGGAAAGGCCTCCAGGTGAATCAAACACCCCAATCTGCCTCCTGGGTCATGGATGGCAAGGCTGGGACTTTCTCCTGACAGCTCTGGAGTGACTGCTCCGAAAGTGCCAAACATTTGGCTGCACTAAAAATAGGCAGTGAAGTCAAAGCTGGAAAGATGCGCTAAGGGAGCGTCTTATGTGGGCTTTGTGGCATCCCTGGCTCCAGTCAGCTCCCTCCCAGGGATGCTTTGCTGCACAGGTTTGTCCTTTATTCTCCTCCAGAGTCACTTTTCAGGAGCCTGGAAGGGGGTGGGAAATGGAGATGGAGCTGTTTATTTACAGCCCTGTATGGGATAGGAGGGCAGTGCTGGAAGTTACTTCAAAAGTCTCACTAAAGGAGGAGATTTGAGGATTGTGGGAGAGGGATGTCTCCCTTTCCCTGCAATAGGTGGTTGGAGTCGCCATCCCTGGAGGTGTTTAAGGAAAGACTGGATGTGGCATTTAGTGCCATGGTCTGGCTGTGACAATAGTGTTTAGTCACAGGTTGGACTTGATGATCTCAGAGTTCTTTTCCAACCTCCTTAATTCTGCGTGCACCCCAATGACACAGTCTCAGGGCACCTTGTCATCAATAAATTCATCTTTTCCACATCTTGGTGACAGAGAGTGTTTGAGGCAGGACAGAAGCAAAGGAAATGCAACAGGAGGCTTCAGCCCACGGATTAGGACTTCTAAACACAAGTATCTTCTAGTAAGTTGAGGGTCTCCTGCTAAGGTCATCTGATTCACCACCCCCAGGATGAAGTCTAGAGCAAGAGCAGGACAATCTGCCTGGCCTTGAGCTGATGATCCAGGATGGCTGAGTTCTCCAGCAGGTCTTGTGTCCTACTTGCATGCCCATGGATGTCCAGGGGGTTCCATGGGTCCTCAAAAGGCCAGTTCAGCTCCATCTCTTCCCATGGAGCTCACAGAGAAGCAAATTAGTTTTGACAGACATGGGTGAACAGAGCAGCTCTAATTATTTATACCTGTAGTAAAACCTGTACATGAATCTGTTTTATCTCTCACCATGGACCCTCTGGGCTGGCTGACACTCAGTGATGGCACAGATTTAATTAATGATTTAATTAATCCTATGCAAAGATATTACCCACTATTCTTGGTATATTGAAAGCCACATAACCCCTTACCCTGGCAGGGATGTATTTATAAGAATTGCCACGATGATTATCTGCATGAGTGGGAAGAGGGAGGGAGCTGTACTGGTATGAAGCCCTTTTGTACTGGTGTGGTTCCAGCACCATCTGGGAGGTACCAATATAGCAGGAAAATAATCACAAGCTGTTTTCAGAGCTCACATCATAAGCTCTTCTTCTGTGCTGCTCATCCGTGACGGGATCAAACACCGAGTGCTGATCTTTGAACTGGGTCGAACTTCAGAAATCTTTCTCTGCTTCCTTGACATCTGGGGCCAGACACCCCCGTCCTCCCCTCTCCCCTCCCTGTGTGTTAGCTCTGCTCTATCCCAAGTTTAATCCCGTGGTGTTGTGCTACCAGCTGGGATTTCCATCCCCCTCCCCTGCCATTAATCTCCCTTGAGCCGGGGCTTGTTTTCCTTTTTGCTGTGCTGCCATCTGAGTTTTGCTTCTACACATCACAAGGTGCTGCTGCTGAATTCAGCAACAGACCATCCCTTCCCAAAGGACCTCTGACCAAGTGGGGGGTCTCTGGCATCTCTCAGATATGTGGTTCACCCAGGGAAAGAGCACTGTGCTGGTCCCAGACCTGCTCTGGGGTCTCCACTGGTTTCAGTGACTTTGCACAGCAGCTGGACCATCTCCAAGGCCTGGGCAGGCAGCCCAAGCACTGTGACCCCCCAGATGTGACAGGGGTACACCCAGTGATTTCCAGTGACCACCTCGGTCAGTTTTTAAGTGTGTCTCTAAGTGGGCAACAGCCTCCTAAAGGACATGGGAGTGGGTGAATGTCCTGGTTTTGGCTGAGGCAGAGTTTATTTTCCTCCTAGGAGCTGGTACAGCTCTGTGTTCTTCTGATTTAGGGAGAAAATAATATTGATGCCACACTGATGTTTTGGCTGTTGCTGAGTAGTCAAGGACTTACCACTGTCTCAATCTTTGCTAACGAGGAGCTGCACAAAAAGCTGGGAAGCATCACAGCTGGGAGAGCTCACCTGAACTGGCCAGAGGGATATTCCAAACCACATAATGTCATTCCCAGTCTATAAACTGTGGAAGTTACCCAGAAAGGGGCCAACTGCTGTTTGGAGACAGGCTGGGCGTCAGTCAGTGGGTGGTGAGTAATTTTATTGTGCATCACTTGTTTCTCTTGGGTTCTGTTACTATTGTCATCATCATCTGTTGTTTCAAACATTAAACTGCTCTTATCACACAAGAAGGTTACCTGTTTACCTTTTCTTTCCAATTCTCCCCCCCATGGAGGTGAGGAGGGTGGTGGTGGTGGGTGAATGACAGGCTGTGTAGTGTTTAAATGCCAGTTGGGATTAAGCCATGACAATAAGGACACATGGAAAGCATCCCAAGGGGCTGGGATGCAATGTAGCAGGATTACTCCCTCCCACACAAAACTTCAGGACAAGAAAGGTGAATGCATGAATTGTAACCATGTCAGGCTGATAAAGAAAGTGTCCAGTGTAGGGCTATTAATTGGGATTTGTAATTGCCAACTAAGTAATTGCTTTTCTTGGCTTCTTGGGTGTTTTATGAACAGGCAGGCAATAACCAGGTGAGATGAGACACTCTTCTCCAGGAGAGAGATGAGCAGTGGGTATCTCCCATCCCAGAGAGGCATTCAGTGAAGCTGAGGTTCTCCTCTGCAAGGCTGAGCTGCTTGAGATGGCACCAGGGTGCTCCTGGCCTGCCAGACCTCTTGACAGAGCAGCGAGACTGAGGGGATAACTTGGGGTAAAAGGAGGGCAAAGCCCAAGATCTCCCATGAACTGTGTCTTAGCAAATCCCTCACTGGGTTGGTGTCTAAGATTAGCTCCTTCTGGCAGCTTCAGCAGATGCAGCTGCTGGGTAAATATAGATCCTTAGTGAATGGGCTATTTTCACTCCCAGAGTATCCAAGTCAGGAGGGCAGTGCAGAGTCACTGGGCTTTGCCATGTGAGTCACCCACTTCGGCACTGGGAGGTGACTCTGTCCTCCTGGGGCAGCCAAGGACCTGAGCTGAGCCACCCCCAGCAACAGATCCCTTGGGCTCAGAAACTCGGGGTGGTGTTGGCTGTGCAAGGACACCCATATGGAGGAGCAGAGATTAATTCCACCCTGGAGAAAGCACATTGTGTCGCAGGTGTTTTGGTGAGAAAAGTAAATCTGAAATAATGGAGATGCAAAGAAACATCTTTCAGGAGTCCAGCAGCAGACCTGTGACCAAAAGGGATATGCCTGGCAGCTACAGGAGTTTTAGGGATGTGAAGAGATGCCATCCAGGCACAATACTTGCCATTAATTCCAGCATTTTTGGGCAGGCTCCCAGAAACAAAACCAACACGGATCCTAACTCAAACCCCACATAGGTGACAGTTTGGTGGCCACAGGCTCAAGTTATTTCACCAGAACAAAGGTGGACTCAAAGTAAAGGTGAGTACAAATCAAGCTGCAGCCCAGCCTGCCATCTGGTGATGCCACCAAGGTGGGTTTCTGCTGAAGTCAACAATGCCTTGTGTCACAGTTTTGGGTGGGAGGTGAGGACCTGCAAACAGCTCCTTGTGCCTCTCAGCTCCAATGGCTGGGCGGTGTCACCTGCATTGCAGCAGCAGAACAGGGAGGAGCAGCAGGTGCCAGAGTCATCCAACGTTTATTTACTACATAAATAAGTGACATTTATCAGGGACTTCACAAATTACTTTGGCAGAGCTGAAAGCTGGCTAGGAACTGATCCTGCTTCATCCACAGGGAAGCCAGAACACACCAGCACCAAGCGGCTTTGCACATCCCCACTGCAAAGGGGTCCAGATTCTGCCCTCACCAAACACTGACATATCTCAGACATAAGGCCACTGAAAGTTACTCTAAAGTGCAAGAGAGCCAGAGCTATTTTTTTAAGGTATTAACCCACCTTTTCCCCAAGGCACCGTGTTTCACACACTCCCATGCAGTGTCCCAAAGTCTGCTACTCCAAGGAGTCTCCAAAGGGCTTTCCCTCCACCACCCAGCACCGAGTCACTGCCCTCCTCTGGTTGTATTTACCTGTGTGCTCACTCAGCCACGCAGTCGTAGGCTTGGGCTGTGCACACCAAAGGCAGTTGAGAAAAGGGGTAGTTGGCTGGAGGTGAGCAAGAGTTGGCTACAGCATCTTCTGTCCCTCAGCCATAGGCAGGAATGTGAGCTTTAACCTTTGTCCATGGCACATGAAAAGAACAGAAGTGGGATTTGGCCCGAGTCCCAGGACACAGGTCACAGCAGGATGGTCGTGGTGGCCACATCAGTCTCAGAGCCAGCACAGGAGGGCCTTTAGGGCATGAGCTGGGGCCTGAGGACCAAGGAGCTGTGGGCCATGTGTGGTGTTTCTTTGGCATCCTCGCTCCCAACGTGACCTGCAGATGATGCATGATGGCTGTGAAGCACTTTGGCTCCCGTGCTCTCCTTAACTATACCTGGTGTTGGCACTAAACCACTTTTTCCAAGACGTTTAGCAGTGAAAGGACCTGTTTTGTAGAGACTGTAACACCCACCACTGTGCTCAGCTGATGGGGAGAGAGTTACCCTTCAACATGTCCTTCCTGGTCCTCCTTCCCTTTGCTAATAAGTGTCTGCTATTTATTTACTGTCCCTTGGAAGGAGCAGAACCTGCTGAGCCCTTTCACAGCCCTCATTGTGTCTTATAGGGAAGTGACCATGGGATGGGTGGGGTGGAATCAATCTGGAGATGGTCTGCTCAGAGCAGGCTCAGCACCACCTTTCTCACAGTGTCCTGGCCAACCCTAAAACCTCCAGCTGTGGGACTTGTAGAGTCTCCTCAGGGACACAGTGGCCACATGTCCTGTGGGAGAGCCAAGTGCTGGTGGACCAGGCACTGTGGGATGCATGGGATGCTAGATCTCTAGTCCTGCACAATGGCAGAGGGGCAGAAGAGTGATGGGATGGCTCTGTCTGGCATTAAAGAGATGTCCTGGGAGCTGTGAAACACCCACTGTACCTGACAGAAAAGCCTTCCTGCAGCAAGGGGGTGACCTGTGCCTTTCAGGTGACTTCTACAAGGGTGAGCTACGAGTCCGATTGTCCAGGGGTTCGCCTGGCAGCAGTGGCTGGAAGGGAGACAAGGCTTTGGGACAAGCCTGCTGGTGCCTCCCCTACTCCACCTTTGCCTTGTCACCCTTCTCCTCCTCGATGGCCAGGATGCGCTCGCGCTCTTTGATCAGCTGCACTCCACAGTACGTGATGAACCAGATGGACAAGGTGCTGACAGGGAAACCTGGAAGAGGGAGGGACAGATGGTCATCCTGGTGTGGTTCCATGCCTAGCAAGGCCAGTTCTTCACCAGCACTCCTGTCTCTCAGGTGGGTTTGGGAGATCCCACAAGTTCCCAACGACCAATGACATTCTTCATCACAGATCCAGCCCTGCAGCTTCTCCAAGAGAAGAGAGAAATCCCCAGGAACAGATTCTGGATGACGTTGTGCCTAAACCCACCAAGGCATCATGGACTGCAGCTAATGCGGGAACACGGCTTTGAGGACTCTCTTACCCCCAGAACTCCCTCTGCTCCCCAAGTTCACACATGGTGGGTGACTTTCTTCCCGTTCAACCTGCCCATTGCTCAACACTTTGAACTTCTGGAAGCTTTGGGCCCCACTGATGCTGAGGATCAACCCAAGCCTTGTCCTGTCCTTAGTGGGGACACGGTGTCCACCCAGGCAAACATGTATTTTTGCCTCCTACGTCAGTGACTGAGAGCCAGGAGCTCTCCCTCCACTTCGGAAGCATCTGACAGCATCTGCACTCACAAGCCCGGTATCCACAGCAGAGGGGAGTGGGAAAACTATCACAGGGAGACACAGGGCTTGTTCCTGCTAAAACAGGACCTCTGAAATGAATAATGCAACCAGCAAAAGCCAGCTGGCTCAGCGGGCAGGCACTCCTGGCACACTGAGCCCAGAGCATGACATTATCCCTTCCCTGCCCCAGCCCCATCCCAGACAGGGCTGCAGGACACCGGCTCCCCATGGCTATTTATACCCTGGGCAGCTCAAGAAGACTTCCAAGCAGTGCCACCATCCTCTGATTAGAAATGTGCAGCCTGCAGGGCGAGGATTTGTACCTGTCACCTTCAGGTTGCTGCAGGAATGACTGCCAAAGCAAAGGAGATGAGGCAGGACAAGAAAATCCCTTCCTCCAGAAACGGGACTATTTCAGAGTCAGAGACTCAGCCCAGCAGTGCTCCAAGGAGGCTAAATGAGTGTCAGGCTGTGCCAGGAGCTGCACAAGCACACCTGGAAGGCAGCTTGTACCTCTCATAAGGAGGTTGGGAGTTAAGAAACCACTGCTTGAATTTTCTGCATAGCAATTGAGGACATTTAGAGCAGCCACATAACAAGCCCATGGTTGGGCCACTTTGGACCCAGGAGGACTCAACACTGACTGTCCCCAGCTCCCCTACCAGTCCCCATTAAGACAAGGATCCCTCACTGGGGAAGGCTGGGAGCACCTTACCTGTCATGAGGAGTCTCTTGGTCACCAGCAGGGCAAAATCCAGGCTGTTGAGGGCAGGGATGTTGAAGAGGACAATGGCCCAGAAGTTCACGGCCCCAAAAGCTGCCCTGATCCTCCGAGACATGGCCCCTGACATTTTGGCCTGTGGAGGGGAGAGGAGTAGAGAGTGAGGAAAGAAGGGACTGTAAGGAAAAGGAATGCAGTGGTCCAGCTGGGATTCCAGAGGGGAGGCAAAACCTAGAGCAGCTTTTAGTGCCTCTGGGATGAGGAAAGAGAAGGACAAAGCAAAACTTCTGCTCTGCTGCATTAGGGACTCTGGACTGGTGTTTCAGGGCCCCATGGGTAGGGACAAGATGTTATAGACACAGTTTCATGCTTTGCAGAACCATAGAATGGTTTGGGTTAGAAGGGACCTGAAGGATCATCCAGTCCCACCCCCTGCCACAGGCAGGGATACCCCCCACTAGCCCAGGTTGCCCCAACCTGGCCTTGGACACTTCCAGGAATGGGGCAGCCACAGCTTCTCTGCCCAACCTGTGCCAGGGCCTGCCCACCCTCCCAGCCAGGAATTCCTTCCCAATATCCCATCTATCCCTGCCCCTCTGGCAGTTTGAAGCCATTCCCCCTTGTCCTGTTACCCCATGCCCTTGTCCAAAGTCCCTCTCCAGCTCTCCTGGAGCCCCTTTAGGAATGCAATGGCTGGGTAAGCCATTCCTCAAGGCAGAAGAAAGCTGTTGTATTTTGTTTTGTTATTAGCCCTACATACAAATCACTCCCCAGTCCTGGTAAAAATTGTTTCTTAGGAATTAAAACAAAACAAAAAAAAAGGCTGAAAACTGGTGACAGCAGCAGAGTGAAATTGTCACTGCCACATAATCCTCAGGAGCTGCTGCTGTGAGTGGAGCAGGGAAGGGTTTATATCACTCTTCAAAGTGCACAGAGAATCCCCAGGCCACTTAGTGCTGAGAATTGTGGTGCCACAGGGAAGGAGATTTCGCTGCCTGTGAGAGCCTTAATCTGATTAGAAGTTCAACAAGGGGAGCAAACAGGAGGATTGCTCTCTGCAGTTTGTATTCAGAACAGGTCTCTATTTAACCAGGTTAGGATCTCCAGACTTCCAGGCTGGGCAAAACAAATAAGGAACATGATTGTTTCCAGGATGGAGTTTCCTAAGTTCTTTTTATCCCACATGTCCCCGAGACACCTTGATCTCTCACAGAGACAGGGCACTGTGCTTAGAGTGCTTGGGAAATAATTTATTATAGTACCTAAACACTTGTTTTTATCAGAAATTAGACCAAAACCACTCAGAATGTTGAGATGTTTTGCAGAACAAGAAGAACAGATTATTTCCATACGGAAATACATCAACATTTCCCCATGGGATCATAGAATATGGATACTCATTACAGACTATTTCCCATATGTCCATGGGGAAATGTTTAAGTTTTTTCCCATGGACAGACCTCAGATTTTGTGCCCATCTGTGACACTTTGATGCCTCCTTGGAGCTGCGTTCCTGCCTCTCTTGGACTTCTGTTTTCCCTCTGAAAGCTCCACCTAAATCTCCCATGAAGCATCACAGGGGCAGATGGGAGAACACAGAGTATGAAATGAGGAGCACCAGGGCTGTGCTTCCCTTGCTCGGCTCAGGAGCTGTCACAGGGATGGGCCAGAGATGTCACAACCCCTGCAAGTGCTCAGGAAACCTGTGTATGTGGCACTTGAGGACATAGTTCAGTGGTCAACACGGTGGTGTTGGTTGGACTTTATGATCTCAGAGGCCTTTTGCAACCTTAATGATTCTATGAAATCAAAGGCCACAGGGAAGAGCTTCAGGAGGCCAGGACATGGAGTTTCACGGCATCACCAGGGATTCTGCTCTTTAACCTCAGCTCAAAATGGATCTGACTCGTATAAACAAGCTCTCTACAATCAAGAGATTTTCCAGCACCAGGGTTTGGTCCCAGATCCATTGACCTTCCCCCCTCCGTTTTCAGCCTAGTCCCTCACCTCCAGTTTGGCAAAGGGTCCCAGCTGGAAGAACTTCTGCACCCAGAGCTCGAAGTTGAGGCCAAAGCAGTTGACGACAGACCAGATGTAAACGATGTCACAGGGCCCCAGCCACAGGGTGGTGACAGCAAAGGTGGTGACACTGGCCAGGAGCTCCTTCAGGATGCTGTCGTGGTTCTCTCCAATGTGATCATACACGTACCTAGGCACAGAGTCACAGAACATGCTGAGCTGGAAGGGACCCACAAGGCTCATGGCCAAGGAAAGGGGTTGGTGCTCCAACCCCTCTGGAATCCCTTATCCCACCACAAGCTCCCCAAGGCAGGTCAATGCAGAGCACCCAGTGAGAAAGGAGGGATGTTCTGGCTGACTCTTTCTAGCAATAAACTGGGGTTTTGTTGCAATCCAGCTGCTTGTGACGTGCTTTCCTCACAAACTTATAATTCCTTAAGGATAAAATATCCCCCTTTTCCCCTCTGGTAGGTAAAGGGTTGCTAAAACCCAGGGATCTGTAGAGCCTCAGGCTCCCTCCCAGATTTACGGGGCTCAGGATTTCATTGCAGAGGAGCCACTGCCTTCAGGACAGGTTTGCTGGTGTGTTCTCATGGCTGAAGGGAGCTGTAGATGGAGCTACAGGATATGGAAGGCCTGGGCTCAAATCCCTTTTCTCCTGATAGAATATGAACCTGACCCTTCCTCCCTCGAGGGAACGCTAAACCCACCAGACTTAAAGGCATTTCTGGGACAGGACTCTCTCCTTCCCAACTTTGGAGGAGGAGGCTGTTGCTCTTTGTGGCAATTAGTGCAAGAGGTTTGGGGGCTAAACAGACCAAACAGTGGGATTCACCCAGAAGAGAGGACACCTCAGCTTTGGGATGAACAGCATTTGATGTGTCACTTGTGTATGATGAAAGAGAAGACCCCAAACCAGACTAGAGGTGGCCGATCAGACACTTACTTGCACAGCCAGTCATTAATCCCTCTGTCAAAATGCCTAAAATGCAGATGATAAAAACATGTTAAAACACACAGTAAAGAAGATGAAATACATGTTAAAACACCCAGTCCCCTGGCAAGGCAAAACCTGGACTTTGCTCTCAGAAGTTCTCCGTGCTCCTTCCTCGGACAGGTTGAACTTCTCTCCTTAACTATTGTTCCTGTCCCAGAATGTTTCCCTGGGCTGTGGCCAGGTCCAAACTGGAGGTTCAGTGTGGACTGTCCAGATGGTCTCCAGCTCACAGACCAGACCATCTCCTCAGAAGAACAGCCCAGATGTTCTCCCCACCATTCAGCTCAAACCCTCTGCCCCTCTTGGTTGATGTGTGCGGGGTACTCACGTTTCTGCAAAGATGTAGAGCATGGTGATGCATTTTGGGGGCTGGGGTGGGTCCAAGTGGTCGAGCCTGGCAATGGTGTTGATGACCCCAAACATGACAGCAGCTTTCACCCAGTCATAAACCAGATTGGAGTAGGCCAGGCCAGCTGGAGCAAAAATGAGAGTCAAACGGTTGAAGAGGAACACGAAATGTACCACCCTCAGGATTTTTGGGGGTCATCATGTCCCATGAGAGCATGAAATATATTGCAACAAGCATAACATCAAGTCTAATGCTGTCTTGGACCAGCAAAGCTTTTAAAACTAGGCTTTTTAAGAAGTTTGAACCAAATGACAATCTCTTCTCAGGGTATTTGGGAGCAAACTGCGTATTAGTCTTGGTAATTCAAGAAATTCTGTATATACAGTCATTTATTCCATCACAAGATCGTTCCTTCCCTCTAAGGCTTGTTAACCTGTGATGAACTCATCTCAGAGTTATCAGCTTTGACCTCTGAGGTTTTACTGGCCCCACCATCCAAACCACTCCAGCTCCCTGTGGCCACCAGTGTAATGTCGATGCTACAGCAGAGCCAGGGCCACAACCTCTGTCTTGGAGAGGGAGACAAACCCTGCAAGATCAGACATTAGAGATTTCCAATCCCTATGCAAGCAGAATGTCCCCATCTTGGTGGGATTAAGCTCACGGATTAAGGGCCATGAATTGCCTCAGTGGTCCCACCATGGACCAGGCAGGGCAGCTCAGTACAGTCAGAAAGGCTCAGCTCCCTCTGGAGTAACACAAGTGTGGTCAGTTCTCCCAGGTCTCTTAGGACCCCCTAAATCAGTGCTAGTGTCATTCCAGCTGCATTAGGATTTTATCCTGCCCTCCAACTGCCACTCTGGAGAGACATGAGGGTCTTCCAGCCCCTGCTTGTCCCCTGCTGTGTGGGTGGTGTCTCAGATGCTGCCATCAGATGTGTCTTTGACCAGCTGAAATCCTCCCTCCAGCTGCCAGCTGAATTCCAGCCCTGCCACCACCACTCCCCCTGGGAGTTTGGCTTTTAGAGGTCCCCAGTCCAGCCCTACTCAGAGTTAAATGGAGATTACACTGCTCTGGACACTGTCCATTTAAACATTGAATCTGAGTATTTTGGGATAACCTGTAACCCCTCTGGGCCCCTGTTTCAGTGTTTGACCACTCTAGGAACAACATTCCCTACTGGCCATCATGCTGCACATTGTTTGCTGCGTCCTGCTGATTTTTTTGGAGTTCCCTTCCAGTCCAGACAAAGGCAATGGGAATGTCTTGAGTGCTCAGCTCCTCAAACCCCAGACTACACAATTCCCACTGAGGAGGTGAGACCAACACCACCCGCTCTCCAGGGCTGTGTGTGGTCAGTGGGAAGAAGGAGGGTTTTACCCAAACCTATCCAAGACAGGCACTGCCAAAGCCTCTCATGGGGGGTGGCTGGAGGTGTGGATCACTCACCACTGCCTTGGAGCTGAGTACAGGTGGGAACGTGTCCAAGCACGGCCACTCACCCAGGGACCAGTCCGAGAGGCGGGTCACGAACTTCAGGTCGGAAGGGAGGGTGAGGATGTAGAAGAAGTGGAAGAAGATGTCCACGGCCACGATGGCCCCCACGTGCAGCAGGGCATTGACTCGGATGTTCTTCATCTCGTCGTCTTTGCGTCTCAGCTCCCGTGTGCTCACCTGCCAGGATGGACAAGCCAAGGGATAGGATGGGAAGCACCTTCCTCCATCCAGAGGAACATTCAAGGTCCCAGTGGGGACTCAACACTCTCCTCTGAAATCACACCATGGAATACATGGCCCAAATTTCCAGTGAGGAAGGCAGACCCAAGGATTAGCTCAGGTGGGCACATCCACAAGGAGCAGGACGTGTCCCACCCACAGCACCCCTCCAACATTCTCAGTGCTGAGCATGGCACCACCCTCTGTTCCCACCACTGGGGTGTCCAGCAGAGCAGGGACATCTCTGGCTGTGCCACCCTAGGTGGGGTGAAATCCATACCGACCAGGAACTCCCAAGGCTTTATGTTCTTTCTGCAGGGACGTGCTCAGAAAATCAACTTGCCTTGCAAAGGTCTCTAAGGGGAAGTAGAAGCTCCATACCCATCACATCTAAAGGGTGGATTCCACGGCTGGCAGTTCCACCAGAGCCAGACACACAGTTTTGACCAGGATCATTTGGGAGGATGAGGAGGATGCCTGATGATCTCTGGATCTCCTGCTGCAGACTCCAGCTATAAATGAGAAGGAGACCTGCTCGAGTGGGACCTGATTGATTGGGATTCATCTCTGCTGTGTCTTACACAAACAGGGGCCTGGCTTTGCCTCCAGGAGCTGTCATATCTCTGGTTCTTGTAATCCAAACATCATCGGAGGAGCATGCAGGATTACACCGGGCAGAGCAGTGTCCTTGCTTCCCCGCGCCGCCGTAAAATTGCTGCTGTATTCAAAATCCTCTTAGGTTTATTACTTTCCCTTTATTCCCTGCGAGAGGTGGGAGCTCTCCCTGCATAATCCACAGGCTGCTGCACCAGCCCTGTTGTCAAATCCAGATGATTCCTGAGAATTAAAGCCTTTGCCAGATTTGTTTTG
Organism: Scytalopus superciliaris; assembly: GCA_013400415.1. Classification (NCBI taxonomy): domain Eukaryota; kingdom Metazoa; phylum Chordata; class Aves; order Passeriformes; family Rhinocryptidae; genus Scytalopus; species Scytalopus superciliaris. The sequence goes on from VXBX01006871.1 coordinate 2,085,006, forward strand.
TGTCTGTTATAAGCCAGGTGCTTTAAGGATACAAAGAGGTCGCTGGACCCTGAGCTGGAGGAGAGGCTGAGGGAAGACAAGCTCTGGCATGGAGATGTGTGGGAGGACACAGAGCCCTCCTTCCATAGACCCATTTAGGTTGGAAAAATCCATTAAGATTATTGGGTCCAACCATTACTCCAGCACTGCCAAGGCCACCTCTAACCCATGTCCCCAAGTGCCACATCTACATGTCTTCTAAATGCCTTCAGGAATGGTGACTCCACCACCACCACTGCCCTGGGCAGCCTCTTCTAATCATTGACAACATTTCCTTGAAGGAATTTTCTCATATATCCAATCTAAACTTCCTTTGGTGCAGCTCGAAGTTGTTTCCTCTCTTCCTCATGTCTGCATGTGGTGTCAGCAGAACTCGGCCACCATCCCCTTGGGATCAGGGCTGTGTCCCCCACAGTCCCATCCCTACAGCAGCGAATTCGGTCCCTTAATCCTGATAAGGAAGATGCTTCTCAGCTCAACTTGGGCTGGCCAAGCCCTGGTACATGTGAATTCCCATCCCACATGGAGGTGCAAGATCCCCACCAGGATTCAGAACCAGTAGGAGCCAAAGGGACAGATCCATTCCCTAACTGGGCCATACCCCCTACCCTGGGGAAGGGACTCCACCTGCCTCCTGCCCTAATTGTTGTTGGGCAATTAAAAACTCCCCTCTGCAATCAGCTGCAGCTCCAGCAGTGCAGGGGGGATGTAGCCAGGAGATGGCAGTGGTGGCCAGGCCAGGGGCATGGCAAAGGGGTTGGGGACCTTAATCTTGTGCCTTTGGGGTGAGTGTTCCAAGCTACAGAGAGGGCAGTTGCTCATTAAGTGGCTTTAGACATCCCACTTTGGAGTTGTGTAAAGGAGCAGGATATGAAACTCCCCCTAGACTGAGCCTGGCAGAAGCAGTGGGGGTTCAGGTGTGGCAGACATGAGGAATTTAATGTCCCAATTTATAGCCACTTGGCTGCATCCCTTAGGTGGACAGCAGAGCTGACTTTATGATCTTCATGGTCAAATGCTCCAAAAATCCTTTTAAATAGATCCTGCAAGACCTGGGGGCTCTTGTTGCTTTCAACAGGCACCATGAGGGTGTTAATTCCCTGTGTGAACAAACCAGCAAGGAGCAGGACTCGGAGCAGGACTCATCCCTGGAAGTAACAAGCCCAGTGTAGATCCTTTCTTAGGCAACCAGTACCAGCCCCACAGTGGAGAGAAGGCGCTGGTCTGGTGGGTCTTTGGTCTCCTCCTCACGACGAAGCTCAGGCTGCTCTCCCCTGCCCTAGGTTGGTTTTTCTTCTGAATTCACAAATGTTTGTCCAAATTCCTCTTGCACCCAGACACCAGTTTGGGTCCAAAAATTCAATGGAACTGTTCTTCTTCAGAAGGAAGCAGAGGGGTGGTGGGAATCCCCCTCAGCAAGAGGTCCCTCCCTTAGGCAGCAGCACCAGTTTGCTTTGATGACCAAGGCTGGCCACTGGTGTGAAAGGATGTTGAGATGGGAAGAAGAGAGCAGGGGGAGAGCACTGCTGGTTTCCTTGATCTCTGGCTGTGGAACAGCCCCAGAGGTTGGCTGGACCCAGCCTAGGCTTCTGCTGGTGTTTCCCAGGGCTGTTTGGAGTCTTCTCATTCCAAAGTTCCCCTGGCTGTGTGGTACAGGCAAAGACTTGGGGCATCAGAGTATTTCATGGAGCACAGAGGACACCCTTGATTGTTGAAACACCCAATCTTACTGATTTCTGGAGAAATAAGTCCACGTCTGGCCCTCACTGTGGCCTCCTGGCACCGCTCAGTGGGGCAGCAGGAGGTGCTGGGGTGACAACACAAGAAAACTGAGACACCAAGCAGGTGCCCAGTGGGGGAGGGCAGAGGCTGAGTCTTCCCTTTCATCACAGAAAGGTCCTCCCTTGTGAAATGGCCAAAACCCCCCAAAAGAATGTTAAAGCCCCATCACTTTATGCCCTTCCCCACAGAAATCCCAGCATTATGCACAGCCCAGAATAAGGCCACAGACTAAAAGTGACCACAAGAAGTTCTACAACCATTCACACCTTCACTGCGGCCAAAGGGGGAGGTTCTGTAGACATCAAACCCAAGCAAATAAAGACAGGGAGAGGTTCTCCTCCAGCCCAGCCTCGGGAGCACTCACCTGGGCATGGAACTGGTCAAATGTCATGACAGGCCCGAAGAAGAAGAATGGGAGGTAGAAGTTGTACTTGAGGAGGTCAAAGATGGAGTAGATGCCCTCCTTCTTCTCAGAGCTCTCAATTGCAAAGCTCATGCAGCGCATGATGGTGAAGGTGCTCCCTCCATAGAAAAGGATGTCTTGGAGATCAAAAGCTCCCGTTACAAACCCACTCTGGATGAGAAACCAAGAGTTACCACCAGGAATGTGGTGTCACTTCTGTGCCCCTCTGCTTTGTGTGGGACATCACTCCTGGGGCAGCATAGAATCCCAGAATGATCTGGGTTGAAAGGAACCTTAAAGCCCATCTCATTCCAACCACCTGCCATGGGCAGGCACACCTTCCACCAGCCCAGGTTGCTCCAACCTGACCTTGGACACTCCCAGGGATGGGGCAGCCACAGCTTCTCTGCCCAACCTGTGCCAGGGCCTCCCCACCCTCCCAGAGCATAGTTTCTTGCTAACATCTCATCTAACCCTGACCTCTTTCAGTCTAGTTTTCAGTTCAGGCAAAGCCTCTAATTATGCCCTGACACCAATTGTGCCTGAGCTGGAAAGAAAAAAACTGGGGCTTGATTTCCCAGCTGGCTCCTGCATCCTGGCATAGTTCAACAAGTGGTGGATCCTCTTGGTCATGTCTTCACCAAGCAGCTGTTGATCACACAGGCTTTGGTGTGGGGTGGGCATGTCATCCTGTCACGGGGACATAACCCTTCCTGGGAGCGAAGCAAAGCCAGCACAAGGAGAGGGAAGGAACACATTTTTGGAGGCAGGGGGGGGCAGCACTGACCTGCAGAGCTTGACAAGGTCCTTCCTGGGCTTCACTCTCCACCCACCAGTGAGAGAAAATCTTAGCTGGGCTGTGACCCAAGAGATGGGCATCACTGAACCCACCCCAGCTCTGTGTTACAGGTGGGGAAACTGAGGCACGGGGCAGGAACATGTCTGGCCTGGCTGGCAAACTGTTGCCTGGGCAGCAAGAAGGACTCATGTCCTGAGCTCTTGCCCAGCATAAAGCCACCAAAACATGATCTAGTCCCTGTAGGATGATTCCCAAGCTCAGCAGCACAACAGTCCCCTTCCCTCTGTGGGAGCTCTTACCCCAGGAGAAATGGCCAAGGTCTGGGAGTGCCCCAGGAGCCCTCCCTGGACATAAACCCAAGGAGATGGACACAAAAGGGCTGGAAATGAGGGCAGCACTTACCTGCCACGAGCCAAATGGCTCCACCTTGAAGGAGGCGAGACAGCAGAACCCAGCCAGGTAGCAGAGCCACTTCTGCTTGGCCAGTGCAACGGAGTAGAGGACGAGGCAGTGGGAGAGGATGATCATCAGGTAGACGAGCCCCATGCTGCCCAGCACGGCCAGCGCCCCGTAGATCATGTACATCACAGCCCGGTGCTGCAGCAGACAGCCGTGACCAGGGGCAGCCTGGGGAGAGCCCCAGCCCTGCTCCCCTTATCCCAGAGCATCCCCCAAGCTTCCTCCACAGATCCCAGGCCACCCTGGTGCTTTCACATCCAGCCCACCACCCCCCTGACTCACCTGTGGCACCGTCATGGAGCAGATCTTGCCGAAGAGGACGTGTCCCGAGAGGGCGAAGATGATGATGTTCCTGAACGAGGTGAACCACATCACCCACTCGAAGTCGGCCACATCCTGCGGGAGCAGCGCCAGGCAGCTCACTGCCCCCAGCCCTCACACCCCTGCCCCTACCACACGACTTTCAAAGCCTTCTCTTCCCATTTTCCACCCAGGGGCTCCCGAGCACTTTAGCTCAGCCATAAAACCCCAGGAGAGACATTGCTCGTCTTGGCGCACACAAAGCGGAGCATCCACAGCCCTGCGGGGCTGGTATTTCCCTGGCTACTTTAGGGAGGAAAATACAACTCACGTGGACTTTGCAAAATTGTGTCAGCAGCAGAAAAACAAGCTCTGCTTCTCCAGTGGCCAGCACTGACCATGCTGTCTGGAGCTAGAAAAAAACCTGAGTCCTTCCTCCACTTACCATCTTCCTGCCGAAGTAGTGCCAGCCTGGCTTTATCCCATCCCGAAAGGCCTTTCTGTTCATGCTGTCTGCAAAAGAACCAGAGTTATGAGGGGACAAACAGCTCTGGATTCAAGCAAGGCAAGAGAGCCTTCATTGTGGTGATGATGAGCCATCAGGGCTCCCAGTCACCATGGACAGCCACAGTAGCCAGAGATCGCAGCTGCTTCTGCAGGAACTTCCAGCTATTTGTCACTGCACATGCTCTGGCTCATCCCATGCAACTTTCAGGATCGTGGGATTCCAGACAAAATCCTGCTTAGGCAGCGTGGTTGCCTGTTTGGGCACTGATTGGAGAGCTGTGACATCCCACAGCCTCTTACCCCGAGCTGTGGAAAGGGGGACAAGGAGGCAACCAGGCAAAAATACCTTTGGAAAGGATTTCCAAGCTGCTTTCTGCAAAACTTAAAGCCAGGGATCTGCTGCTGGCATTGACAGCTGGAAAAGCAGGCACCCTGTACCCATCCTGCCTCCCAGGGGTGTGGTGGGCAGTGTTACCTCTGGATGCCTCGAAGATGCCGCTGCCACTGTACACCACAGCACAGGTCACCACCAGGGCATAAAAGCCCAGCTCATAGTTGGGGAGCATCGTTTTAACCCCCATGGTGGCAGGTTATGGCTCCGGCCGGCACAAGGGATCCACACCTGGGAAAGGGAAAGAGGAGAGGGAAGAAGACCGTGGATGAGAGCTCACCTGCCATCTCCCCCTCCTCCCCCTCCCCCCCTCAATTCCTGCTGGTCCTCCACACGTCTGCTTTGTGGGCTCCCTTGGAGGCTGGAAGCTGAAGGAGCTGAGTCCTGGGGCAGAACTCAGGTGCAAAGAGAGAAATTGCTGCAAACACCACTCAGGAGCCAGGATTTGGGAGTGGTCCAGCCAGGTATTCCTGATAAAGGGCTCTTCCCATCTATCCTGATGGTCAGGGATGCTCCAGGATGCCAGCTGCCCAGTATGGGTTTCCCCCTAATTCCTAGCTGGATCCTTGGAGGGGATCCAGGATAGAACACGGACACACCAGTGGTGGAGGGGATGTGATGGGATACCCCAACTCCCCTGCCCCTGCTCACCCTTCTGCTGGGGTTTTGCCCAACTTCCAGCTCTTGGGGGGCTCTGAAAGCCCCGTGGTCCCAAATTTCTCCCAGCCAGGAGCCTCAGGACCCCGCAGACACATCCGAGCCCCCCCGGCGGCATCTGCGGGGCTCGGGGGATGCCGACACCCAGCCCGCAATTAGCCCTGGGCTAATTACTCCTGCCAAGGCTAATTAACCCCGGCGCGACGTGCCGTGCAGCTCTGCCTGTCCAGCAGCTGCCAAAACGCTGGAGCAGGCGGGATGCGGGATGAGGGATGAGGGATGCGGGGCTCCCGGGACACTCCCCCAGCCCGACACTGCCACCCACCCGCGACCGTCCCCGCGGGCTGGGGACACCCTGAGAGCCGGGGAAGGATTAAAGAGTGAAAGGCGACCCGGTCACNAAGCGGGAGGTATTTTTATTTTAGAGCAGCACTGCAGAGGGGGGTGGTTCGGGAGCTGTCTGTCACGGCAGCTGCTGGAGAGGACCTGTGCTGGCTGCCAAAGCTCACCCCGAGCCAGGGCAGCCCCCANGAGCCGGGGAAGGGATTAAAGAGTGAAAGGCGACCCGGTCACCCTCTGCTTTGGCACCCGCATCTCAAAGCTTCCGCGGTTATCAGAATGATTTAATACAACATTCAGAATAATGTAAAAAATATTATTTTAGTTTTAAATGTTTATTTTTAATTGGTTACTGAGGTTTTTAAGGCGGGGGTGGGGGCAGGGAGGGGGTCCGTAGCAGCGATGCGGGGTGACCCCATCTGCCCTCTGCGTGGAGCAAACTCATTTCCCGGGGGGATTCGGGCTCAGTCCAGGGGGAATTCGGGGGTCGCTCCCGGTGCGGGGCCGCTGCGGGCGCTGCCACCGCTCTGCGGTTCCCCTGCGGCTGCAGGGCACGCACGGAGGAGCCTTTAAAAACCCTTTTCTCCCCCTCCTTTCCATGCTTTTCAAAGCCTGCCTTTTTATTTTTGGAGGGAGAGCAGGGCCATCCCGCAGAGGAGCCGGCGGGGGGCGGTGAAAGACCCCGTGGGGGGCTGGCGGGGGACCCCTCGGACAAGTTTAAGTCCCGATGGCTCCCGGAGCGCAGGGTCAGGTGCACTGGGGGGGGGGTCCCCGGTGGTCCGAGTGGCCGCGGGGCATCACCATCATCATCACCATCATCCCCCCGGTCCCCTCCGCCGCCCCCGCCGCCCGGGGGACGGGCAGAGGTGACCAAAAGCCTTGGAGGTGCGGGAGCAGGTTGTGTCGTCCCTCCCACTTCGTTTCCCCCCCCCAGCCCCACATCGCTCCCCGCTACTGACCTTGAGCCCCGGGGCCGCGGGGGGAGGCGGGCGAGGGTCGCGGATCCAGCGTCCAGCACCGCGACGGGAGGGGCAGGAGGGGGAAAAGGGCAAGGGGGGGAACTA
>VXBX01006871.1:2091873-2123070 GCA_013400415.1 Scytalopus superciliaris
GTCTTTGGGTCCCCACGTTGCGCCCCCCGTGCCCCGGTGGGGAAGGGGAGGCGGCTCACATTGCACCGCGGTGGGGATACTGAGGCACCGAGCCAAGGGGTGCGATTCCTCCCCCGCTTGGAGGAGTTTAAATCTCTGCGGGGCTCGAAGGCTGCAACACCCGCTGCGCCCAGGTAATGGGTGTCCACACAAGGAAACGGCCTCAAGATGCACCAGGGGAGGTTTGGGTTGGATAACAGGAAAAATTTCTTCACTGGAAGCGTCTCCAGGGAAGTAATGGAATCACCATCCCTGAAGGTGTTCGAAAAACACACACTTCAGGACATGGTTTAGTGGTGACCTGGCAGTGCTGGGTTAATGGATTCGAGGGTCTCAGAGGTCTTTTCCAACCTCAAGGATTCTGTGGTCTCTACAAACCACCTTCGGGGGCTCCTTCTCAGCTTCCAGTACTCCCAACAGGGATAGGAAGGGGCTGGGTTGGGTTGTGGTCTCTGTTGTTTCAGGGTGGGCAAATGCAGGTCAGCCAAGAACAAGTCAACACATCACCAGGTCCATCCCACTGCCCCGGGGCCGAATCTTTTCTCCAAACCCCTGTGAGATCAGGGGGCAGCTCACACTGGGTGTGACATCCCCGAGCATCTCCTGGGCTGCCCGGAGTAGGGTCAGGGGAGAGGAACAATGCAGAGCCCCCTGGATTTTATAAATACCTCGGTGGGTTGTCTGATCTGGGGTGAGATGACGAGATGGGGTGCGGAGGGAGGACCCCCAGGACGGACAGCCCTCGGGTCAGCCCAGCTTTGCTGTTGCACCGGCCACGAACAAAAAGGCTTTATAGCGTCATTTTCCACCCGGTGAGCACTGAGAGAGGCTCTCCATGGCTGGGGCTCTGCGGCCAACACTTCCAAAATCTAATGAGTGGCTTTAATTTGCAGCAGCTGGGGCAGGAGCGGCCCCCGAGATGCCCCGGAGCCCGATCCCGCATCCCGCTGCTGCAGCTCCATCCCTGCCCAGGCACTTGGCTCTCGACCTTGGCATAATTGACTGGCTGCTCGGAGGCGAAGTAATTAAGAGACCGGTGCAGATAAGCACAGGGACACAACTCCTCCCGCGCCCTCTGCCTCCGGGTTTATGGACACATCGGGGAGCCTCAGCAGGAGGGGGAATCCCGTCTGAGGATGCAGACGGAGATGGGCTCGCTGTGGTGTTGGGGGAACAGGGAGGACTCGAGGAAAGGGGCACCCGGACTGACACATCCACATCAGCCCTCTGCCTCCCAAACCCACTCACCCCCGCATTCCAAGCCATGCAGAAGAGAAAAACAGCCCCGAAATCCTTTTTTTTCCCTTGAGTGTTCACTCTGTCGGGGGCACAATGAGCCCACGGGGCTGGAGGTGACTGGGATCTCAAATTCGTGGCTGTGAGGGATTCCAGGAGGGCTCCTCGGAGTGGTTCCCAAAGGGTCACAGCCCCATCGTGCTGCTCTCCCTGGGCACTGGTACCCAGGGAGTTTCAAGCCAGTGGTAGATTTTCATCTTTATTTTGCTTTAATCCTGAGTAATTTGTGATCTTGCTGGATTCAAAATGCAACAGTGGTGAAAAGCTGGGCAGTGGTTTTTCATGAGGCTCTGGGAACTGTGGTGTTAAAAATCATTCAGCTTTAATTTATACGTATTCTAAAAAAATGAGACCACTACCAACCCCTTGATTTCTATTATAATGATTTATTTTTAATGTGACTGGCAAGTCTTTCTCAGCGCAGGGGACACCTCTGTGTTTTACTGTCTCAGTGTTTACGGCTTTGAGATGCTTTAAATGGTACTTTTCCAAACATTTGGTGGGTTGCTGGAAGTTGTGGCACATGAGCTGAGGACAAGCCCCTGTTTAGTGTCCAAGAAAGTGTGTGGGAAGGTGGTGAGGGGGTTCAAGGAAAAGTGCTTGGCTCTGTCCCAGCATGGCCTGGCACAAGCTGGAGTGTTAGTGGGGACACCAAACAAGCCTCCTGGCTGCTGGGACAGATCTTGGGATGGGAAGGAGGGAGGGTTTTAATAACAGAATCCTGGAATGGTTTGGGTTGGAAGGGACATCAAAGTTCCTCTAGTTCCAAAAACCCCTGCTATGGGCAGAGACATCTTCCACTAGCCTTGGACACTTCCAGGGCTGGGGCAGCCACAGCTTCTCTGGGCAAACTGTGCCAGGGCCTGCCCACCCTCACAGGGAAGAATTTCTTCCTATTATCTCATCCAAACCTGCTTTATTTCAGTGTAAAGCCATTCCCCTTTGTCCCATCACTCCATGTCCTTGTCAAAAGCCACTCTCCATCTCCCTTGTTGGCCCAACATGGATTGTTTTCTACTGCCTTAGGCTGTCCCATCGGGTTCCTCATGCAAACATGTCACTGGGAACAGCCAACCCCACCAGGACCTCAGCAGGCACCTCCCTGCTGGCAGGACAGCTCAGGAGAAGGGAATGTGGGCCCCATCCACCCATCCAAAGTCCCTCTCAGGACCCCTCTCAGTGCCCCCAGAATGGCTCTGCCCATCCCTCATGGCACACACCAGCTCCATCCCTGGTCCCAGGACCTCCTGCCACCCCAGGGGAGGACTCTGAAGGAGGCTCCCACCACCTCCTCCCACCCAGCATCAGGTCAGACCCCACTGCCTTCAGCTCCTCTCCTCACAATCCCCTCCCATTCCCCCCAAAAAGCCTCAGTTAGGTCAATGCCATCCTGGAATGACCCCCTCCCATCCCTTGGTGCCAACTCTGCACCCCACAGATCACTCCTGTCCCTGCCCAAGGAGCTGAGCCCAGGGCTGAGCCCCTGCCTGGGGATGGTTTGGGAGCTGTAAGTGGAGACTCACAGGGGCTGAGGTGGCATTTGTGGAGTGAGGCCACCCTGTCCCATGGGAGCAGCCGGCTCGGGAGCCAGGCTTGGAGGCCAGAGGATGAAGGGAGAAACCCAACACCCCTCTTGGCTCAGTCGTGGCTTAATTTAGAGCACAGGGGCTCTGCTGGAGTGTTTTTCCATTTCAAGCTGAACCTCATTCCTTTTGTCCTGCATGGCACGAGGGCCCTGCAGCTTGCAGGGCAGTAGCAGCTGCTGGCTGGGGCTCTGGGGGGACTGGCAAAGCAATTTCCAGCTCAGTTCCCCTTTTACCACCACATTCCTCCCCATTTCACCCACGTGAAGGACTGAAATCCATCTCCTCACTCCTCTGTCCTGCTTTGGAGCCTCAGGAAGGGCACAACCCACCCAGAGCCCCAATCCACAGCTCAGAACTGGAGCTGTTACAGTGGGATCAGATTTGACCCACCAGCTGATCCTCTGCCACTTGTCCAAGTGGATCCCAGGGCAGGGAGAGCTCTGCTGTGTCAATACCATCTATATTTAACCACCCTGATGCAACTCAATTCATGTTACAGCCACTCTGGAGAGCTCTTCACAGGTAAACACCTGGCAAGAGGCCAAGAGGAAAACGATGGCAATTCATCAAAGAGCATTTATTTCCAGCAGTTCAGCTGTACTTTAAAATGGGATGCATCCATCAGGCACTTTATGGCTGATTTATGGGAGTGCCCTGCCCAGCTCCAGGCCAGGAGACAACCTCCAAGTGTTTGGAGGACTCAGATTTGGAGTTAAAAGCTGGCCAAATCACTGTCCAAATAGCCAAATTAACCTTAACTGTATCCACCAGCCCATGCCAGGGGTGCCCAGCGTTGTCACCTCTAGTCTGTCAGCACCTTCAGCTACAGTGCGTGACTGAAAAAACTCAGAGCTTATCAAAGAGCTGCCTGTGACACAGAGAGGGAATGCTGGGGACTCACAGTGCTCTTATCTAAGAGAGGGATAACTGGCTGCAAACTGAAGCCAGAGAAATCCAAATGAGAATGGGAGCAGGGGATTTTCACAGGCTGGTGATTAACCAGGAGGAAAACCAAACACTGAAACTTCCAAGGAAAGCAGAGGGTCGGGGTGGTTTCATATCAAGCCCACCTACATCCCTAAAAGAATTGTTGTAGCTCAAACAGCACATCCAGTGTGCCAGAGAGATCCAGGGCCTAAGGACCAGCTCCAGGGGGGTTTCCAGGCAGGGAGAAAAATATTTCCATTGATTTTGTCCTCTGGGTTGGGATCCATGGGGCTGCTGCTTCCAGGGTCTGCCAGGGTTTCTTCTATCCAGCAAAATGACACGTGCTGCAAGAAAATGGGTCTCATACCTTGAAAACTGGGAACCAGTTGCTGCAAAAGTCAGCACAGGGAGAATTCAAAGGCAGGTCACTCTGTGGAGGTGCAGAGGGGATTTATTTCAAAATGAAGGTGAAAACTGAGAAGCCCTGCACAGATTGGGCTGTGCTCAGACCCCCCCACTATGTGATGGGAGACAGACTGCACATTTCCATGAGAAACACTTGCAGGTACAGGCTCTCTAAATAGACTGGTTTATAGTGGTTTACTTCCTTCTTTGTCCAGGCATCCGGCGGTGCTGTGTGTGTTTGTGTGAGTGTGCAGAAAAAAAAAGGGAAAATGCTTCTGTGCAACCCCAAACAGGCATATGTTTAAAGAAAGGAGTGTTGCAGCACTTGAGAAGAGGTTTGCAGCATGTGCTGGCGAGCCATATGTGTTCTGTAACATCCCAGTTTCTTCCATGGGCTCATTCCGAGCTGTTTCACTGGAGACGGGTTTGATTTGCACTGGGACAGGAGACAAGGAAGGACAGCAGATTGCTCTGCTCTACTGCTGGGAAAATATTATGGATTCACATTCCTGGGTAAGTGAAATCAGAATCTCCAGCTGCCCAGATTTAGCACAGCACAGTTTCCACAGCCCTGCCCCAGCTCAGGCAGCTTTTAAAAGGGATCTGCCCACTCTTGCAGTCCTTAAAATACCTGCCAGAGGTGGGATGATTTCTTCCCCTCTATATAATCATCAGAATGGAGCTGAACAGGAATGAACTGCAGCTCACTTGGATGAAACTGTGTGTCTCTGAATCCAGGATTTATTCCTCAGGTTGTCCAGGGATGACTGGGGGTTGCAGGATGCTTTTTCCTCTGATGCTGCAGGAAAAGTGTGGCAATGAAGTGGTTTTGGTCCTGCTTTTTGCAAGAGAGGCACGTGACAGCTTTGCTGAGCTATAGGGCAGTGCTGGGGGAGCAGAGCAGAGAGTTTATCCTCAGCACTGTGACTTCCTCCATCAGGAAATCTCTGAACTGTTTGAAGAGAGACATCTCTGAACCTAAGATGGAAAAAAGGCAGGGACAACATACCTGGAGTAACTCCTGTTCTGCTCTTTTCCATTCTGCACAAGGGGAGTCAGGATGAAATCCCCGTGCTGGGGAAGGGAGTGTTGGGTTTTCTACCCCCAAATCCACTTTGCCCTGGTGGTGTTGTCTGAGGTTAGAGCCTCACAAGCTTCAGGCTCAGAAGAGGAGGCTGACAAAAGCAAAGCAGAGCTTTCAAGACTTTCAGATGGAGAAACAAAAGCAGCACTATACAAAAATGACTGGCTCTCCATTTGCCTGGAATCCCCAAGGCTGCTCTCCACTGGCAGGATGCATGTTAATGCCTTATTAGCTTGCACTCCATGTTCTCACTATGCTGCAGGAGAGAAGGACAGAGCTGGCAGGGTCTGCAGCTCCTCCAAAGTCCCACCACTGCTGCAGTGAGGGCCTGCCTGTGTTTTGCAGCATTTCTTCCTAGAGAGAGCAAGACCTGCTGGATGGATGGATGCAGAGACCCAGAAACAGGGAATTCATAACAGAGATGGCAAATTTGGTATGGAATGAGCTGAATTTAAGGTAGGTCTGACTCCTTGCAGGGGTAATCTGCACAGTGTAGCTTTCCAGTGGAAACTCCACTGAGTTTCAGAAAACTCTGCAAGCAAAGAAACAGGTTGGAATGGTGAGTGGAGCCACCCCAAAGTTCACTTGCAGGTATTCACAGGCCAAGCTAATCCTGTCCCTCAGCACTGAAGTGCTGCAGGAAGCCTGAGACACAGGTATCAGTGTGCTGAGGAAAACACAACTCTGTTTGTTCCAAGGAAGGGGGCTGGCCTAACTTTTGTACAGCAAATTCCTTCCTGAGCTGATAAAGGCAGCAGCACATTGAATAGTGAGCCCTGTCAGGGAACACTGTGGAAACCAGAGAGGTTTTGCCCCAGATGCCACTGCAGCTTTCTGAGTGCACCCACTCCAGCGTGTGCAGCCCTGCTCGCCAATGTACAGACAGAATTTGCTGACACATAAAACCTTGGCTTTTAGGACTTCATCTCTGTTTCTCATCCTCCTGTGTGAATGCTAAAGAAATGACACGATGTGAGGCTGCAAAGCTACACTGCCACTGCCTTTCAATTGCTGGGCATGATGCCTGGGCTCTCTCCCTGCTTTGCAGCCCAAAGAACTCGGAATATCTTGCCTAACTCTTCTCTTGTTTCTGCTGCTGAATGGCCTGTAAAAAGATATTCTTCACTTGCTTCATTGTGTCTTGATACAGTTTAAAATCTTCCTCTTTCTTTCTCACAGTTGATTCCAAAGCAGCCTGCAGAGCTTTGTTCTCATCCAGCTGGATCACAAGCCTGGGAGGAAACAAAGGGGAAACTTTCCCGTGAGCTGTGGAGCTTCAAAGCAAATTAGAACAGCTCTTCTGTTGTGGAGAAGAAACTGAAGCACAGGAGCTCTGGGGATTTCATGACAGGCATGAGAAAGGGCAGAGTTAACACTTGTTCCTTCCCTTTTGGGGGTAGGAAATGGTAAACACAGCTTGGAGACAGGGCAAACATACCTTGTGCTCAGCTCCTCTGCCTGCGATTCCAGGGGCAGCTCGGACAGGTGGGATGCACAGAATTCCTGCCTGTCACTCAGACTCAAGGAGAGTCTTGAGTGACCCCCAGACTGGGCTGTAGATGTAAGCACAAAATGGAGTTTTAATAAAATACACAATTGTTTTGAATGTATCACCATGAGTAAATCTCAAGAAACAGCGAATAAATACTAAGGAATCCATTAAGTTTGTGTATATCCATGATACTGTAAATATATAGGACAGACTTTTAATTTAATCTCCTTTCAGCAAAATAAAACCATGATGAATTTGCATTTCAGGGCTAAGTTCAGTAACACATGTGCCTGCATTTGTAGAGAGGAAAACAATTAATCCATAATATTTCAGTGACCAAAGCAGTAAGTGACAGGACCAGTTGAAAAGCATTATTTTGATGTTAATCCTGTAATTGTGTTTCAGATCATGCCAACTGTTGCTTCCTGAGAGTCTGTGATAAAGTTTGCACGTGGCACACACTGAAAGAGCTTTTGTAAAGCACTTTGATCCTCAGCATAAACACAGCACAGCTTAAAGGGACTTTAAGGTGTGCTTCAAACTAAGGTTCTACATTTATTTAGGAATGCTTTCCTAGATAAAGCTCCACCTGAGAGATGCAGCTCCTGTCCTTTCAAAGGGACACAGAAACCTTTTTTAGGGTTATAGAGAAAATATAATTCAAATTTACTGCTGGGAGTGGAGAATTAAAACACTGTGATTCTGCTGTACACTGCAATTGCTGGTTAGTGCTGGTGTTGTCATGTCAGTACATTGCTGCATCACCTTTCCAAATTCACACCCCTCATAACATCAAATATCTTCAAATCAGTAAATTTGGTGCTAAAACACTAAATGTGGAATAGCTAAAAGAACCTGGTTGGAGAGTTCTGAGCTCTGGCAAAAACAAAGGAGAAGAAAAAGCTGTGCTGTATAACCAAGAAATGCTTTTGATCTCGAGGTTGTGTTTTACAGGGCTGAGGAAAACCTGCTGTTACTTACCTGTCCTCCTCTGGGATTATTCTTTGATAATTGGGAATTTGGATAAGACGGGGGGGGGGGAAAAAAGCATGGAAAATGAAAAGCCTGAATAATTTTAAAACACAACTGGGTTGTTTCTACCTACTTAGCATCATTATCTATTTCCCTTGAATTGAAGAGACTAGAAACATTAGATTAGCAATTAGATCAGCACTCTCCAATTTGGCACTTTGAGAAAGAAAAGAAAATATTATGTTAATTAGCAGGTTCTCTAGTCTCTATTTTATATTCAAGCTTTTCTTTTCTTCTTATTTCCTCAACTCTCTGCCATGAAAGCATTCAGATAACCTCCATGCTCTGCTGAAGAGGTGAATTACAGACTTGTAGGCTCAGTTTTTGTACAAACTCCAGAGAGTTTTGGCACATCACAAGGGGCTGAGCTCTCATCAAAGCAGGGTAGTGAAATAGATTGTTACCTACTCATCTTATGGATTTAGAGAGGATTTCTCCTTATTAGTCTTACTGCCAATCCTTTTCTACTTTTGCTTTTAGTCCTTAAGCAGAGAGGATTAATGAACTAAATATTTAGTGAGAAGGAATCTGTCACACTGGTAAGAGCAGCTGCTTCCTCTGGCTGTGAAATGTCAGCTACCAGAGGGAAATTACCAAACTCTTACAATGACTTGACCAAAATGGCTCAGGACCTGAAAGTTTATCCCATTATCTCTTGGAGGTTGCAGGGAAAACCTACATGGAGCACAAGTATGATTTCAGAACAACACATCAACACTTCACCAGGTTGTGTAAAAGTCTGAGCACTCAAAAACTCAGTTAAACTTTCCAAAAAAACAGCACCAAAGTGCTCCCATCCTGTTTAAGGCAGTAAAAAGTGTACCATGGAGAGCTGAATTCCCACAGCTCTCACCTGGTTATTACCTGTCCTTACACACACCCTGATTTGTTCCTCTGGGCATCTGCAGAACCAGATGAGGGTTCCAAAGCCCCTCACCTCCAAATCCTGCTGGGAATCACAAAGGCCATCCCATCCCAGCACTTGTGTGAGGCCCAGCACTGCTCTCTGACCAAGATCAATGTCCTGCATCCTAAAGGCCAAAGGCTGCAGCACTTGGCTTTTAAACCTTTGGTTTCCATCAGGATCTCAGTTTTTCTGCTCTCAGGTAATACAGGTAAGACAACTGTAAAAATCAATGCTCACAGGGAAACCACATGAGAATGAGTCAGTGTGGGCTGGAGCCCTTTCTAAGGACACAACAATCCTGCTCTAAGGAACGTTTTAGAGAGGAGCAGGTTTGGAGCACTTACTCAGTCTCCATTCCTCTGAAGAGGCTTGTGGTCCCTCTGGTCACCCTAACTCAGTCTGACCCCACCCCAACATTTGCCAAATTGAAATTCCCCTTCCAGCTGTTCATTTCCTGGCATTTAAAGTCTTTTTACTTTACGAAAATAGACGTAAAAGGGGAAACCACTGGAAAAGTTTCCTTAAGAATATGTGCCATTTTATTGGTTTAGACACTTTACAGAATCAGAGTCCTCAAGCAATAAAAGGACCTGATCAGGGAAATAAAAATTTAACATCCACCATGAATTCTTCTCCTTTAACTATGCCAGTGAGGCTTTCATATTTATAGCAGGAGATTATCACGTTCATGGGATAATAAATTACACCAGATCTAATTACTTCATCACCAGCAATAGTTTTTCATGGGCACTGACAGGCCTTAAATTGGGATGCGTCCTTTAATTCTGCTCTTAACCTTCAGCTGGATCCCTCAGGCACAAGTGGAAAGGGAGCACAGCAGGGGCAGGGTCTTTTGTTGTTTTTTTCCTGGAGACTCATCCCACAAAAAACACATTGCAAAAATCCTGTTCTCACTCAAATGTGCTGCAAAACCCTCCTGCATGAAGAGGGGTTGGGATTTTCCCTTGTGTGTTGTCCCCACCCGGTTCTGTCACCACACACGAGGTCGAGGTTGGGACAGATGGAGCCCAAATGTTGTCACTGTCTATTAAGGCAGAGGTGAAACAGGGGGCAGGGTTGTGGCTGAGTGTTCCACCTCACCTGTTCTGCTCCTCAGGGGAGGTTTCTGGGCTGCTGGTTTTATCTCTGGCTCTCTTCGCAGCTCTTGAAGCTGCTGTTCCAACATGACACTTTGCTGCTGCTCCTCCTGAAGCCTCTTCTCAGCCTCCAAGACTTTATTGCTGCTTTCCTCCACCCTGACAGGCAAAACAAAAAGGGACTTCAGCTTATTTATGTCATGTCTACATCAAATCAGTCACGGGTACTGAATCCTGCTTCATGCTGCAGAGCTCCCAACAGAGGGAAAAGGATTTTCCATGCATCCAGAGGCAGAAATGCCAGTGAAGGAGTTTCAGGTGACACCTTCCAAATATGCAAAATAGAATTAACTACTGAGTGCAGTTGTATATAATGGGTCTGTTAATGGAAGCTGCTTGTGTGAGTGGGAAAGCCGTGGATTGCTGAGGGGAGATCTTTTATTACAGGAATAATAAACTGCATTTTTTTTTAGCCACTCTGGGAAAATCTGGAAGGAGAATAGTTTATAGAAACACTGTGTAGCATTTAACTGGTTTCTGTCAGTTATCTGCAAGGAAGAAAAGGAACTTGATGTTGCTTTTAATAAACTTGGCCTTGGAAAGGAGGGAGTGGAAAAGAATGTGGTGGTTCACTCTGCAGAACAGCACAGAGAGCAAATTGTCTCCAGTCACCTCACACATCTTGGAGAATGAACTACAAAAATCTCATGGGCACCCCCAGACACAGCCTGGGGTGCATCCTGTGGGGCAGTGACTGAGAGCAAGGGATTTAAAGGAGTTTAAAGCTGGAGAGAAACACAAATTGACTCACTGTAAAGAGCAGAAGAGAAGAATTTCCTTCCTGAGCCCACAGGTGATGCCGATTATTCTCTGAATCAAGAGACTTGATTAGTTTATTTCCCCTCTTAGTTGATATAACTACAAAAAATATTACAACTATAATAGAATTATATCACTGTCTTAAAAATCCAGCTCTGGGCAGGACTCAGCCTCCTGTGGCAGTGAATTCCCAGGCTGGTGACGTGCTTTGAGACATTTTATTCCTCTCAGTGGCTCTGAATTCACTAAACTTTCATTTGCCCAGATGTTCCTACAGCACCCATGTTATTAAGTGAAGGAAAAATGGCAAGGTGAATTGTTTTTTAAATTAAATAACTTGCCAGTATGAAGAATTTAAACTAAAATGCTGTAGAAAAATCCCACTCTTCACCATTCCCTGTGCTCTCCTCTTGACTTCAGCATTGTCTGTGTTACCTGAGCTTTGCTCCCCTCCAAGAGGGGAGGGAAGAGGAGGAATGCCTGATTTTTAAAAACATATATTGATGTTGAAATCCGACTGGGTGCTGTGTTATCCTGAGGTCTGCCAAGAGTAATTGCACACAGTCTCAGAGAATTTATGATAACTGCTTGATAAATGTGTGATAGCTGTGGAGCTGTTGAATCATCAGTCTGTGGACCATTTTCCTGTGCTTTTCATCAGCTCTGTTCTTCACTATCCCATACTGGTGATGGTCCCACCTTACCCATCACACCCCCATCCTCTTCTGATGGCAAAGCTCTGGTAAAGCCACTGGGCTTACAAACATGAAAAAGATTTTCCCCACCATGTAATTGCAGGATTTAGCCCTTTAAAGCATCTTTTCCACAGTTCTAAAAATCAAGAAATGTACTTTTTTCTGACTGCGATTCATCACACAGGATAAAAGTTGGACAAGTGAGAATGATAACTTGTAAAACCAAGGAAGCAAACAGTGTTTATTGTATCGACAAGCACACAGATAAAAATATGCCTCCTATTTTGGAATACAGATTTGGGAATCAAATAACACACATTCTCCAACTGGGAAAAAAATAAAGCAGTAGTTTAAAGTGTCTAAAGAGAAAAGCCTTTGCTTCCCACCCCACCTAAAACACAGTTGGGTTTTAACATCATCTTACATCGAACTAAATAATATACTAAATAATAGAAAATGAGATTTTGCTTCAGTTAAACCAGAAGAAGTTCATTTAGAAAAGGATAGAGTGAAACTTAAAAAGAATGTGAAAAGCTCTGGAACAGAAGTCAGATTATATCTATAATTACAGTATTTACTACTGATGAATAATGTTGCTGCCTAAATAACGCCAGGAATGTATAAATACAGGAATTCTAGTTTTATCTTGGTGCAGCAAGCTTGAAGATGGCTCCAGTTTTTGGGTTTTTTTCTACCCTTTATTCTAAAAGAATAATAAAAGATATGAATCATCAGCCAGGCAGGGAAATTGAGCAGAGAAAATGTAAAAGCCCCTATTTAAGGAAAGGATCCCACTGGCAGCGGAGCCATGTGCTGCACTGATGGTACAGGCTGTCACCCATCTGAGGAGCTCCCCAAGCACAGCCCCCCCTGGCAGGGCAGCAGTACCTTTGCTGCAGCACAGTCACCAGCTCCAGCAGCCTGTCCCTCTCCAGCTCAGCAGCCTGGCACAGAGCCCTGTGCTCCCTCAGCTGTGTCTGCAGCACCTTCCAGGCAGGGCTGTCGGGGCCAGGGAGCCTGAAAGCAGCACAAGCACACAGAGCCTGTTTCCCAGTCCACACATGAAAGGGAAGAAACAAAGGCAGGGTTTGAAAAACATATCAGAATACACTCGGTGTGTGAGGGCTCAGCCAGAATGCAGAGCCAGGCTCACTACCTCCCCCCCAGCATCAGTGTCTGGACTGCAATAAATAGGACAGAAATATGTGGAAATAAAGGCACTGTGAGTTTCTTTAGAAAGGTGTTTTCAGGATGATTCCCCCTCCCATCATTCCCCAAAACAAACTTCCACCTCTGATCAATTCATTATCACTGACTCTCCTCCCACTGCTCCTGCCAAAGTGAAAGAAGATTCTATCTCCAAAGTGCTACACTCAGCTATTAAATGCCCTGCTATTGATTTTCTCCCTCTGAAAGGCTTCAGGCAGCACTACTACAATGGCTGTTCTTGTGCCCAACATGTGATGAAAGGAAGGGGCAGTTTTCCCATGTATTCCATTATTATGCACTTCATTACCTCTCTGACCTCTCTGCATTCAGGACTATCTCCTTTAGAACAAAAAGCAAGAGAAATCTTGGTGGTTGGGAGTGGAAATGGGAGAAAAAGTGAATTTATGTGGTGTCAAAACAGAAATCAATTAAAAAAATAAGACAGCAAGAAGATGTTATAGCCTGTGTCAGCATCAGGTGTGAAAGGTGGTAAAAGGAGCTGTTTGTTACAGAAACAAGGCAGACAGGGACAAGGCTTAGGAGCTTGCAGAGCATGGCAGGACAGCTCCCTGGCTGCTGCTGGAGTTCATATCCTTACCCTCCAGGTGGGATGTCATCCCTGAGAAGGGCAGGCCTCGTGTCTGCAGACTCCACAAGCACGTGGCCCATGCTGGACACTGTGCTGAGGGGAGAAAAGCTCTGTCAGGCACTGGGCTCTCCATGGGGAAGCATTCCAAGAACTGCAGTCATTTCCCAGTGTCTGTGGTTATTGCTGCCTTGCAGGGAAGAGCTCTGCTCTCACACCTTCACCCAGGTGACTGTGCTCCTCTCGTGGTGTTTGCATGTCACTTATTGTCATAACCAGGTAACTCCTGCTCTGCAACAAGGTCCACACATTGTAATTCCAAATGTCCCTTAAAAACACACTTTTCTGAACGCTCCTGCTTTGTGAAGACCCTCAGGAAGATCTGTCAGGTTGGAAGAAGAGTGAACTGAGTTTTATACATAATGTGTGCCTGGGACATCAAATTCTGGTGTGTGTTTGTTTCCTCAACACGAGCTCAGCTGCCTAAAGGCAAGTCCTTGTAGACTTAGCCCATATTTCCTTGTCTTTAGGCTGTAGCCAACAAGAGGATAAAGCCTTAATAGCCTTCTAGGCTAGGAGTGGTTAATCCTAAAATCAAGTTGAGTTTGATAATGACAGACTTGGCCCGGTGTAAAAATGCAGATTTTTACTTCACCATCTCCAAGGGGCTTTAGCTCCTATTTATAGCATTTTTCATTTCATCTTCCCTGATAGCAGAAGATGATTCACTACAGTAAAACAGAATAGAGAGTTCATCAGCATATTAAAGTTAATGGAAGGAGTGAGCCTTGCTGACCAAGTTATTAAAAGCTCTCTCAGTTTTCAGGATCATTCACTGCCCACCTGACACATCAGCTTTTTTCAAGGCAGAGCCTTTAGCCACGTACACAGGCAATAATTTATGCACTGCACTTAGTGGTTTCTGCAAAGCCATTACCCAGCCTGGTTTTCCTGCTTACCATCAGCAAACATAGGAAGTAAAAAAAGGAGTTAAAATACAGGTTTGCTCCATGAGAGAACAACTTGTGCAGAGTTAGCAGTGGGAGAATAAAGGCAGTCAGAGGGGTACAACAGTGGACATGCAGAAATTTTCACATTAAGGTTGTTTTCACTCTAACTCAAAAACACTGAACAGAATTTGTCTTATATTTTAGTAGTGCTCTACCCAGGGACACAGCTGACAAGTCTAAAGCCAAATTCAGGGTCTGGAGTAATGTGGTAGGAAATTACACAGATGAAATCAGTTGCAACTTGAGGAAAAATTTCCTCTATCCACATAAGAGCAGTCTCAAATCCTGGCTGTCAGTTAGACCAGGAACTCTTGAGCAACAAACCCAGCACTTTAAGAGGAAAGGATATAACTTGCTCTGGTATCATGGTCCCTTTACACAGCCAGAGTGGCCCAGAGTCACACCAGTGTAAGCAAAAATCAGATTTATTGCTGCCTTAAGATTAGTGTAATTTACACAGTCCTCAGCGAGGCTTTGAAAAGGGTGTTTGTTAAGAACAAATGATGGGGTGTGTTTTCAACATTGCTGCATGTAAATCCTACTCCGAGTGTGTTTATTGATTTAAACAATGCACCAGTGATTTAGTGCTTACCTAAAATGGCATTTTGCATTAATTCACCACCCTGCTCACAGAAGTTTCCTTATTAGAAGCCCCATTTCTCATGAGAGAAAAGACTCACAGGCACTTAAAGCTGACCACATAAACATTATCTGAGCTGGAGAGAGAGAGAATCAGCTACACCACCATCATGCCAAATCTAGTAATGTCTGCAAGTCTGTATATCCTTCTCTGTTCCAGGACAAAAGTCCAAGAGATAATGTGATTAGAGATCCCCATATACTCTAAACAAGCTGCCACAGCTGCTGGCCCCAAAGCACTTGTGGTTTGATAAAACTGCCTGGGAATTGCTGCCTCTGAATTGCTCCCAACCAACTGAAACACTGACATTTGGGGGCTTCTTACCGTGCAAATGCAGTCCTTCCAAGCTCACTGGTGCCTGATGCCAGGGGTGCCTCTGAGTGCTCAGGAGGTGGGGGATCAGCAGCTCCCGGGCCCTCCCCTCGATGGGCACACTCCTTCTGTTAATGTTGGAGCAGGTTATAAAACCAAAGACACAGTTCAAAAGCAAAGAGCTGCATCAGTGCCTGATCAGCAGCTTATAATTGTTGCTAAAAGCATCCCAGAACTTTTGATTTACGGGACCTCCTCGGAAGCTTTTCTTTAATTTCTATCCATTGCAGGATGAAAATGATACAACAGTCAGTAAAAAATGCAGTTTCATGGGAAATCAGGGTCACTAAAAAACCCACAGTGCAGCACCACCAGTTTGTGTCCCTAACCCAGGTTTTATCCTGGGTTCAGTGTTCCAGCCCCCGTTTCTGAGGTATTTGGCAGATTCACAATCTCACCAGAAAACCCCAGGAGGGTTTTAAATTGGATGCCTAAGTACTTTTAACAAAAACCTGAGTGAGAGATCAGCAGCCTGATGGTGTTTTAATGCATTTGTTTGCTTCCTTCTTTCAGCAGGCAAGGATTCTGAACACTGGGAATTCCCCACTGCGGCCCCAGCCCTTGCTGTCAGCCAAGTGACAGTTTTGCCATGGGGCCACATGTGGATGGGACTGATAGTTCTGTGTTTTCTGCTGCTTAAACAGCTTGAAGAAAAGTTATGTTCAAACAGGAAAGAAACTGAGGAGTTACAAAACAGGATTCCTGCTTTATTATTCCATCAGGAGAGACTACCAGTAGGACAGGTGTTACTGTCTTGAGGTAGACAGGTAACAGGGATTTGGATCTAAAATGATTACAGAGAATGCTCCTCTGGTTCCTTTGTTCTGCCCACCTGAAGTGTGAGTTGCCCAGTCTCCTCTTCCACCATTTGAGCCCTTGCCCCTCGTTCAGTCACCAGCTCCCTGAGCTGCTCTATCAGGCAGCTTTGCTTTTGAATCTTATTGTTCAAGACCTGCCCTATTTTCCAAGACTCCTTGTTCTCATCCTCCTTCTGGCTCAGGTCCTTTAATATTTCCTGCATTTGCTTCTGCTGGTTCTGATAAAACAGAAACAAGTGAGATATTAATTTTTTTTAACACCATCCAAACAAACCTCCAGTTAGGAATGGTAGGACAAGCCCCTGCCCTGCCAAGCCCCTCCCTTGGTGGGAGCACACTGGTGTCACCAGTGCTGCTCTAGGAATCTGATTTGTTACATTAACCTGAGCAACAGAGAGATTCAATTTGCAGCTCATTGATTCAGTAGCAGCTTTGCTACTCAGTGTAGCAGAAAACAAAGAAGGCCACTTTTTCATAAACTGGATGAAAGTCGAGATATCAATGTGCTTTTTGTGAAATCAGACCATGATCAGATTGTGTGATGGTGGCATTAAAAGATGAGGGTACTATGAGATGACAGCTATGAGGCCAGGCTGCTTCACCACTGGGTTTTGGAGGGTTTTTTTTTCACACTGACAAATCTAATACCTGTCAGACAGTTTGTTCTGTCAGGCCACCGAACTGCAAGTGAAGTGCTCCTTTGATATAAGGGATAAAACAGATCAACCATCCCTTCCCAAATAAACTTGCATCTCTCTGCAGTAAGTTCAGTGAGAAGACTCAGACTTGGCAAAAATAACAACTGTTCTCTGGCTCCTCTAATCTGCTGCTGAGCACCCAAGTTCCTCACAGTGCCTGGGGTGAGAGGGTGAATTCCAGCTCAGCTGTGAGCATGTCTTAGCTAAAACCTATGCACAGAAGGAGGAATNAGGCTATTTAGAACCATGGCAGGACAAAAGGATCCTGCAAGACCAGGACAGCAGCCATTTATTTCTTCTTCAGCACTTTGAGCCTCTGCTGAAACTCTTAGTATTGAAGGGGCCAAATCCTCTCAGCTCCAGCTGCTGCAAGTGAATGTGCACATGGTTTAGTACTCGTGGTTCAGCTGGTGTGTTTGGGGCTGTGTAGCACAATAAATGAAAGCTGTGTTACAAACAATGGAATTCCTGCAAGACTGCAGGCATTCTAAATAAATAAAAAAATCTACCAACAGAGCCAAAGTAGAGTAGACAATACAGTTCTTCTCCATGGATGAGGAATAAAGCCCTTCCTCTACCTACTAGACAGTCCTATTTCAGTCCTTCTGCAAAATGTTTCTTCCAGCCCTTGCAGCTTTGAGCCCTTGACTGCAACTGTCACACCTGGTGCTGTCTTGCAGCCTTTACATGAGCTGATCCAAAATGCAGAAGGGTTTTAGCTGACTAGGAAACCTCTGGCTGTCACAGTTGGATTCATCAGGCTCCTGTATGCCCTAAGGTTGTCTGTGTCATTGAATGACATCGCGTTTCACCACTTATAGAAACAGGGGCTGGGACCAACAGATATAGTCAGACTGTACCAGCAACGCATCTATGAGCTCATCGTCATGTTTTCCTTTCTCCAGCAAGGTTACAATCTGTCCCTTCAGGATTTTCAGTTCACCACACAGGATTTTGTTCCTGGCTTTTGATGCATCCAATTTCTTTTTCACTTCCTCGTGGCTTTTTTGGAGAGCGTCGCGTTCCTCGGTGAGTTTCTGCAGAGAGGCAAACACAGCACAGGACATGACAGGCGTAACCCACCACCAGGCCCCAGGTGCTTTGGGGAGCACAGAGAATCACAGACACATTACCTGGTAGAATCTAAAAAAAAAATGGGACTGGCATACTGTATTATCCCTAAGGAAGTAGAAATTATAAGTTCTGCTGCTCACTGCCTGCTTGCCAGCATCAAAAAAGGGTCTGTCTGCTCAGGAAGCCAAGTGGACCAGGTGGATTCTCAGCTTCATTCTGCTCAAAGAGAGCAGCCCAGAGCCATGTACATGCAGGGTGGTGTGAGGGGGATCTTTGTGTTTAACACTGCATGAAGAAGGCACACCTGGCCAAGGGGTGAGAGGGATGCTGCAGGATTTGGACATAGGGCCGGCCTGTGAAGTGTGGCAGAACTTCCTCCAGCAGATCAGGTGGGTTTGTGAGATGGTCTCTGGGTAGGGTGCAACCTGCACCCTGTAAGGCCAGTTACTGCCCACTGCACACCCAAACAGGACTCTGATAGTTCACAGGGTTTTACCTGCAAAGTTTCTTTCTTTTCCTTTTCCAAATTGCGAAGCTTCAGCAAGTGCTTCTCTTGGGCTGACAACCTCCTTGGATCCTCAAGAGCCAGGAAGTCCTCATCAATGTCCATCAGTGAGCCTCTGGTCTTGTTTTGACCCAACTTATGCTCCAGCTCTCGAACCTTGGGGACAACAATGGCAACCCCTCCAGAATTCTGTCAGGAGTACAGAGGTCCAGCACCAAGGGGGACACAACTAAAGGCAGCTCAGAGTGTAATCTCATATCACCTTCTGGATATTATCATGGTGAACTAACACAGAGCAGGGTGTGGCCTTTCAAATTGAAAATCAGCTGCCAACAAACATACAGATTTTAGGGCATCTGTGCAGGAAGGAGATATGACACCAGACCTCTGGCTGACTCAGGACACATGGGAGGTCTGTGCCTCTTTGGAGCCACATGTGGAGACCAGGCAGACACTCCAAAGCATCTCAGTTGCTGCTGGGTGTAGGCAAGTGAACTCAGCCCCTGCTTGTCACATACTCACTGCAGACTCCTCTTATAGTCTGCAGAAGGAATTGGGCACTCCCAGCTCAGTCCCTCTGCCTGTGATCCAGGAGGTGTGATCCAAAATAAGATGGACCTGCCTCACTTTTGATGCAGTGACTGTATTTACAGGATCCCCACTGACTACAGAAGGACTCTGGCTCAGAAAATCTCTGCATTACAGCAGAGAACAGTATGTACAGTCTTAAATGAACCCCAGGCAGGGGGTATAACACAAGGAAATGTGATTTGCTCAAGGGAAAGCAGAGGTTAATAATTTCAGTCAATCAGAGTGCAAAAATAACAGTTTGATGGCATATAATTAAATAGCAGAAAAGTAGGAAAATTATGTATCAATTTGTCTGAGAGAAGTTTTATTTAGATGCAGACAGAGTTGCCTCCCTGCCTCCAGCTGACATTTCAGCCCTTCAGAAAATTCAGGAGTTAAAGATTTTAGTGAAGCTCTCTAAGGAACAACTTGAAAACCTTTTCTGGCCTCAATTCTTCCCACCTGACTTTAGGCACCGAACAAAGGTGTCTAAGTCAGAGCACAGACACTGACAGAGCTCCTTCTGTTCTCAGTGGAGAGAGGCACCTTCAAAATACCCTGGGATTTTAACTAGGCTGCCACAGCTCTCCAGGGTCACTGAACTCACTCCTTTGACACAGATGTGAAAGATTCCCAGCTGAAATACCCAACCTTGCACAGCTGCAATACAGTAATTAATACAGTCTGCCCACACCAACACATAGATGTTCAGAATTAATGAAGAACTAACAGTACTTTTACCTTAAACTGAGGTGATATCCACACTTAGAAAGAGAATCCCAGCTGACAGGGCACCATCCAGGGGCTTAACTCACCTTGTTTTGGAGAACAAGGATCTGCTGGGCTCGTCCACGCCAGCTGCCAGAGTTGGCCAAGAGGCTTTGAATGTTCACATCATCCCCAATTTCACTGGCTAAAAGCTGTGGAAAAAAAGGATTAACATTAGCAATAAGGCTTAAATAGATGTGTTGGGGCTCTCTCTAGCAGTAAACACAAGCATTGCTAAGTTTTCAATACACATCATTAGTTTTTGATATAATGAATATTTAACAATGGCTAAAGAGAAAAAGAATAGAGATACTGTCTTAATTCACACCCATGAGGAACTGAGCCAACCTCCCTTGCACGATTCTGACACAGCTAAACTTAGTATGGAGAGCATTTAAATTATTTATAAAAAGGTCAGCAGAGTTCTATTTTTAGGACCATATTCTCTCCTCTGATCTGCATTGCAGGTCTCTCAGATGAACTGAGGAAATCAGGGGAAACAGAGCACACAGTGACACTTCAATCCATCCTGAATCAAAGAGGAAAAGGCTATTCTGGGTGTCACTCCCACAAACTAAACACGTGCTCTAGTTCAAACATTCTTTAATCTCATGGGACTGGAACCTACATGAAGAGTCAATACATAATTAAATGATAATTGAAATGCCTCCTGACACGGCACCTTTTGGATCATCTTGAGTTCCTGTTTGGAGGACTGGAGCTGGTTCCGATATTCCATCGCTTTAAAGTTGGCTGTGTTCAGTTTTTCCTGCAATGCTTTCACCTCTGGACTGTCAGCCTTTGAAGAGAAGAGTGCACTTGGTAAGAACAGACCCCTCAGGGGAAACCTGGAGGGATTAACATCCAGAGATTTATCAGAATCTGTTTTTCCAGTCCTATTTCCTCCCTGATTTTTGGGGTATTCAGGAGGTATAAAGAGAACATTTGTCACGAAACTGGTGACAGGGACACATCCTTGTCCTAAGGAATCAGAGAGCTCCTGATTTCCTCTCTTCAATTAAAATCCATACCAAGTTTCCTTCCAGCATCCTCAGAGTTGATTCCTTAATTCCTGCAGCACCACCACCAAGGGATTGTATTTTTTCCACAGCTGCCTGTAGCTGGGAGGACAAAACAAGGCATTGTTACTGTACAATGGATACAGTGAAGAGCACCCCTCCATGGAGGATTAATTGCCAAAAAAGTAAAATATGGAGGCTTAGTTACTCGATAAAAATACTTAATTTGCCCTTGTTTTTAAGCATAAACAGTAGGAAAGCATATTATTTTTTTTTTCCCTGAAGTGCTTCCCAAAGAGTCATGTGTTATTTTGCTGTGGAAGAACTCTAGAAAATGTCTTTGACTTGGTGAGATGAGATCAGATTTCAAGCATGGAGACTTCTGGGGCATTTTATCACCAGAAGGACATAACATTAGTGTTTATACACATAAATGCAAATCCTGTCCAGCCCAGGATATGTCATAAAAAGCACATATTCTTCTCACCAGATTCTAGTCACTTATGATTTAGAGATTTTTCAGTTTTCATGCAAGCAAAGAGCTAAAACTATGTAAAAAACCAGTGTTTTCTATCTATCTATCTATCTATCTATCTATCTATCTATCTATCTATCTATCTATCACCTCTCACTGTCAAATACTTCTTTAATTTTACCCATGTAGTTCTACTGGACAAGGACAATCCACAAACTCAGCCAGTGACCATTAATTTAGAGCAGAGACACCCCAAAGTAGGTGGACAAAACACAGATCATGGTTTCAGTGGGGTTCACATTCTGATTCATCTCAGATGAGGCAAGTTGCTATGTTTAATTTTGATTTTCCTGGTGTCTGGGAACAGATTTGTTCATCTATAAAGTGTCCATCTCTGCTTTGATCAGTAATTATCATTTCTTGAAAGTTTTCTGTTTGCTTTGAGTTATATTTCCTTCCCTGAAATGTCTGTGGCCTTTCTTTTTTGGTCAAAATATGAGAATATTTTAATATATTACATACATTATATATATCTTAGAATACTTTAAGTTTCTGTTTGAATAATGAACCAAGTTGATTTTCCTTTAAATTATTCATGACTTGCTCCACTGCTTGTGTGATTTTGTAGGTCCCAAAATACACCTGATGCTTTTCTGCCAACCTGCCAACTGTTTGACAAGACCCCTCTGACCAGAACAGTCTGGAATTATGCAGGAGTTCTCCAAAATTTAATTTAATCTATGGCTTCTTGATCTTTCAGGTAACTGGGGTAAAATTCAGACAGATGCATGACTTATGATAATAAGTGACTGTGAAAGATGGAGTCAAAATGCATCTGTCAGCACAATAAACATTATTGATCCATTTAACTGATGTCTTCTAAGAAGGCAGAGTTCAGAAAAAAAACATTAAAAATTATCAAAACCTCCACCAATATTGTGTAAGGAAGAGGAGTGGCAGCCAAAGGACAAAGAAAACACTGGCATCAGGGCACCTAATTTTCATTTCAGGAGTCACCTGAGTAAAATGACTCCTGTGAAAGGTTAGCACATATAAAGAAGTCATGGCAAACCAGAAAAATCAATCTGCCTGAGTGAAGATTTGCTGTCTTACATGATAGAGTTTGTTGATGCCTCAGTTCTGTAAGTATTTGTGCCAGAAAGCAGCTTTATTTACGTGGGGATGAATGAAGCTTAGAAGAATAGAGTACTAATTCCTGACTGGCATTAATGAGGTGGGAATCTAAGACATAATGGGATGAAATTTGCTCCTTCTCACATGCAAAAAACAATCAGAAAAGCCTCTGTGCTTCAAATACAAGTGACAACTTCTAATTGTTGTTTAATAAACCCTTGGGTCCTTATAATTAAGGGATATCCTTCCCCTCAGAGGAGGAAACAGCTGAGGGCACATCCCCTCTCTCCTGTCATGGACAGAAATGGCCAGATCTCAAAGTAACCATGGGTGTAAGAGCAAATTCAACATGGGAACAGGAATCAACCCCATTTTCTATCCCCAACACTGAATTTCTGTTTCAGGATGCAGACAGAGAACAAGAAAAATGCCTCACTTCTCTCTCCAGCTCCTTGACTTTGTGATTCAGTTGCTTCACCTTGGCTCTTTCACTCTCAGTCTCAGCAGTTATCTCACGATTCTTTTTGGCCAGTTCAACTATTTTAGTTGCTGCAACATCTCCAGCTAAATCAGAAGTCCCTGAAAAGGACACACAAAAGCAGAGGTAATGTCTTACAGGCAAGATTCAGAACAGATGATGCTTTTGTTCTCTGCCCAGTGCACAATGTACTTTTATTGTCCAATCCATTCCTCCCAGAGCTGTGCCAGGCACTTAAATGAACAAGTGAGGGAAGAGATGTCAGTGATTCCAGCTGGATTGCTGGGCCTTTGATTCAGCACCACCAGGGCCAGCAAAGTCATATTTCACACTTTAGCAACACCCACAACAGTGGCTGTAGCAACATCACCACCTAGGAAGGGTAGAGGTGTTTTCTGCTCACTGCAGGGGAGGGCAGTTCAGAACAGGATTTTTTGGAATATCACAGAAAAAGACAACACTCTCCTTTGCCTGGTTGTTTGCTACTGGAGGAGCTGCTGAAACAGAGGTGTGAACATTTCTAGACATCTGTCCCCAAAAGTCAGGCACAACATTACAGCTGGGTCCTGGATAAGGTCCAGGAAATGTCATTGTGCCTATTTATATGCCCCCTGTGATTATCCCTGGAGCCTGACTGCGTTACTCCTTTAATTGCTCTTTTAAACACACATGTCATTTGCTCCCTCATCACAGAGGGCTGGAGCAGTGTCACAGAGAAAGCAAAGCCCAGGCCTGGCTGTTGTGTCACTTGGCTTTTGTTAACACCACAGGTGAAGGAAAGCTCTTGCACAAGTGCAGAATCAATCTAATTGCACACACCGTGCACAGAAACCCCCAGCTCAGCAATGAGTATGAGCCTGCAAGAACAAATCCTTGGTGGGGTGTATGAAGGCTGAACTGGGCTCTGCTGCCTTTCCTTTTAACTCCTTCATCCTCCTTCAGTGCTCTGAAGTAAGGACTATCTGCTGACACCTGGGAGGATGATATTCAAGAACTGGTGAGATGAAGGAAGAGAGATCACTCTTTAGTGAATGCTGAGTTCCATATAACCCTCAGAGACATTGAAGGGGCTGCACAGAATATTGCTGAGAACAGACTATCACTACTTAAAACCTCACAGAGAGAATAAATGTGTTGCTTTTTAAAGCCTTTTATAAGCATTTAAAATTATTTAAAAAAAAAAACATTTAGAAGCAATTTATTCTTTTTTAAAGCATCTTCACTGTTCTTCCACCTTTATGTGATTTGTGTTTCCCCTCTCATGTAGGAGCTGCTTTTATCTTAGTTTTCATGACAAATACTGACTGCTAAGGATCACAGCAAGTACTAAACTTACCAAAGCCTTCCATGTGATGGTTTTCAAATGCACTGCACACAATTAATCAAAGCTTTTAATTGCCAAGCAGTGTGGGGGAGTTTCTTGCCACAATGCAAATAGGGAAGACAAAGGCAGGGGTTGACATCAGTCAGCCAGAGCAGCTGCAACAGCACATCTGGCTCCTGGTCCTGCCCAGTAATAGCTCATCATCTCCCCTGCACACAAACTACAGGTAGTTTTTAAGAATTAAGATGCAATGTAATGTTCTGTAGCTCTGGTTCTTGCTGGTTTCCCCCTTCTCCAGCAGCCTGGTCATCACTGCTGTGCTGACCAACACTGGCCCCCAGTGGAGGAGGTGCAGCCTGCACAGTTCAGTTTCCCAAGGACACCCAAGCCACTTTCCAAGCTGGAGTTTGCATCCTGCACGTGCCCTGCTCAGGCAAAGAAAAAAAAGCAGCCTGAATAAGGAATTTAACTCTGCATAGCAGAGAAAGCTGCAACACACAGAGAAAATTTTCCAATATAGGATTTCTATTAAACATCTCTTTTTTTTTTTTTTTTTTGGTGCCAGTAACAAGTTTGCAAATCTGTAAGAAACAGATATCACTATGGACCCTAAGAAGGCACTATAGTTCTTTTAAGGAATATTTTGCTGCCCTCAGCATCAAGCAAACTAAGGTGGTGAGAATAAAAAGTTACTGTGTTTACCTGCCAAAGCCAACTTGCTCTCTTGCACTTTTTTCTGGAGCTGCTTTATTTCAAAATCTTTCTCTGCCACCAGTTTGTACAACCTGCAGTTCTCATCTCGGACCTCTCGAAGCTGATCCTGCAGCTGCTTGTTCTCAGCCTCAAGAAACCTGGGGAAAAAATAAGCCATAATGGCAAATCTCACTGTGATGTGCTTCAAATAATCCCAGAAAGAAAGTAATGCTGATACAAGGAATGAGTTTACTGAATTAGGCAGAATATCCTAAAATTTAGATAAGAACACAAGCTGATGATCTGATCTAGCCAGTTCACTTCTTCTTAAAACTTTTTGCACTTTCTTGTGTAGTCTGGGGCAAAATATCACAGAACAGGTATATTTTCAGTGCTCTTGAGGTTACGAAATCTCACTCAGTCTCACCTGGTTCTTCAGAGGAAAGCAGGCAGCTCAGCATTCAGCATGTGGGACATTCAGGCTTTATTTTCTCTACTTAACAAAGCCAACAGAATCCAACAGAGCATCGACTACAAAAGCTGCTCCTGGGCTTCTTTCTTTAAAAATGAATGTCTTAGAGCAATTCATAAAGAGCAATTTCCTGTGTCCTCATCTGATTCTCTTGGAACCCCACCAGCATGGACTGGCATCAGTTTGTATTCTTAATGGTGCTTTTTGGAATTCATTTAGAAACAGAGAACACCAAAAAAGCCTTCTGAATGGGAAGAAATAGCCTTTCTTCTCCTATTCTCCACTACATTTAGTAACATTCCAGGGTTTCAGCTCTCTAATACATCCACAAAATTAATAACTTTAATCTCCTTGCTGTCCTTACATGATGGGTCCTCCAAATATAAAATCTAGGAGCTATGGCCTGAGGGGCTCAACTCCATTGTGGGAATTCAGGATTACCTGAGCTCCCTGGCACAGGGTCCTTGGGAAAATTTGGGGCTCAACTCAATTACCCCCACACAGGTGCCATTTGGGCTGCCCACCTGCCCCAGCTGCTGCTGGAGGGTGCAGGTCTCCTGTGCCCAATCTGATTCCCGTGTGGAACTCCTCAGTATTCTGCAGCATCTCAGATATCACAAGGCATTAAATCAGCTGCAGGAATTGACCCCTATGTTTTTATTATTTACAGTGTAACCCTGAACCTCTACATTTTTGAGATAAAGCCCAGTTGCTACAGTCTATACCTGCAGACACAGCCAGACAAGTCAGATACCTCAACAATCACCCCAATCTTTTCTATTCCAAAGCTTTAGCAAGCCTTTTGCACCCACTAGACTTGAGAGCTTTCAAATGCACTTGTTGGAATAAATGACCCCTTAAAGCACTGCCACAAACAGCACAGTCAGTTCAGGAGAGGATTCACAATCCGTAATTAAGAAATGCACTTCTGTTTCAAAGCTGCAAATCAAAGGGAGATCAAAGGCAGCTGTTTACAAAGGAGAAGAAAGGCAGGCAGCAATGTGAGCAGAGAAATGGCAGAACTAAGTTATTCCCACATGTACCACTCACAGAAATGAGCAACAAAACTCAGATCCAATTAGAGACACGGGGACAAAGAGATATTTAACAGTTAGGGGATTAACATGAAAGGAAAGTTCTAAGCTCTTAACACACCTGAGCACTGATGTCTTCCTTGGAGAGGGCATCCAAATCTTGAGGAAAAGCAGAAAACCCAACTGCACCGAGCTGGAGTCTCCTCTGAGAAACTTCCCACCCCATCCCAGAGTGACCCCACATGTTACAGGGGCAGTAGCAGGTCCCACCCAAGTGGCTCAGCTACAGAAAATCGGCCAAAAGAAAGAGGCTGCCAAAGGTGACCCTTTTCACTTAGTTCTAGGGAGCAGAGCCAGGTGAAGCTTGTGAGCAGGGCCTCTGCCTGGAATTCAGGTGATTTCCCAAATTGTGTGCCCTGCTCAGGCAAAAAAGAAAAATAAAAATGTGACCCCAAATAAGGAATTTCACTTTTGTTCAATTGTGTCTTTCCCAGCTCTTGTTACAAATTCTCCGTGTGATGGGGAGAATCACTTAAATACACTTAAATGCACCAAACAGAGCAGGGAGGATAAAGTTACAGGGAAAACAAATCAGAAAGGAAGAAATGTCAGCTAAACACTCCCCTAAACAAGATCTGGGAGTAGGGTGGGAGGAAGGAAAAATGAATTCCCAAGGCTCAGAGGAAGGGAGGGGAATGGTTCCCAAGTGCTGCCATAAACAACACTGACATGCTGAAATCACTGCCACTGCAGCCCATCTGGAGTCCTGTTCCTCTGGAAAGAGTTTCCAACATGTCATGGGAATACTGCAAAGTACACCCTGGTGAATCCCTCCCAGAAGCAAATCCTGGCTGGATTTGATACACTCATAACCACTCTCCTGCTAAATGCAGACATACATAAGCAAAGGACAATATAGATAAACCTGCTGTGTCAAATGGGGACTTTTAACAGGCAGTGCCACTGTAACAGAGGTAAATGATAACTCTGGGATTACTCAGGCCTCAACTACTCAACTGTGAATAGCAGAGAACTCCTGGGACTCCCCTGTACTCTGCACCTCACAGTAAGCACATTGCACAGGGTGTGCTTTGGGAGCACCTAAACCCCTTTCCTCCACCAGACAAACACCTGAACTATGGGAATCAGTCTCCCAGAATTCTTTTAAAAACCAGATCTTCATCATAATCTTCTATAGATGATCAGAATGAAATGCTGAAGGGAAGAGGACAGCTGGTAGAGGTCAGAACAGAAGCATAACTTGGCAAATCAGCCCTGGTGAGGGACCAATGTGTGAAGAAGACAATGATGTAATGGTGAGAATGTTAATTTCTAGAAGCTCAGCTCCCTGTTTCCACTCAGATTTCCCTTGCAGCAGGAACACCACATTCACAGAAGCACCTGAAGGGTTCAGTGTTCACTCCTGGGTCCACCCCATCTTCACAGCAGCTCTACTGCAGCACTTGGGTGTTCAAGGAAGCAACTTTCAGACACCAGCTGAGCAGGGTAACACAGAGGGAAGATCAGCATTTAGAAACTAAAACCTTAGTTAGTGGCTGGCTAAACCTTGGGAAAGGTATCCTTCCCCAGGCTGGATTCTGGGAGGGGAAACTCTCTCAGAAGTGTATTCCCAACTGTGGTTTTCCACTTGGGATCTGCTGGTTTTGGCAGAGCTTCCAGCTATTCTTTCCTGCCCCTCTATCACAGTCCATCACCCCATGTAGTGCCAATAAAATGGGCTGTGGGGCTAAAGCTGTAAATTAAATCACTGAAATTACTTGAGACAAAAACAATCCTGCCCCAGTAAGTGACTCAAGTTTCTAGCAAACAGCTGGATCAGCATGGAGCAGAAGCAGGAATTTCTTCAGCTGGCTTCACCACTAACACAGAGCAAATCCCTGAAGAGCCAACACTACAGAGATCTTTGGGATGTGTCCAGCTTCAGACCTGTTCTAGTCAGTGAAGGGGTCAGAAGCAAAGGCTGACTAAATCCTGGAAGAGAAATGATCTGAGCTGGGGTTTCAGATCTCTGCTCCAGTAAATTGAATTATGTACCCAGCTCAGAAAAAAAAAGAACAACCTTGAGGGAGATCCACACCAGAATGCCCAATGTCCTGGGAATCTTGTGATCCACTAAATCAGGATATACTGCAAAGGGAACACTTTTCTGCACTGCAGGCCTTTGGCTTGCTTTGCCTGTATTCATCTTTGGAAATGACTCGTGTAGGGAACCTGTTTGCTTAAGGTTAGGCAGGAACTCACCAAGAGTGCAGAGGATGCCAGGGATCCCAAATCACTGGATCTTGTCAGACCTGGCTGCCCCTCACATGTCACCCTCAACCCCTGTGTCCTGGCCCTCTTGATTTGAGAAACAGTCATAATAAAGAGCACATCACCTGAGGGTGAGTTAGGGACAGGGAGAGTCTTCTTGGGATAATGAAAACCTGATATGTGAAGGCAGAAAGTGCCCTGTCAACTTAATAATGTTGACTTTTATAAGATCATAAGGTGCATATACTCATGTGACTTCCTGAAGAAATGCTGCTGCTACACCTTTACCTTTTGCTGTCATCTTCATTTACAGGTTGTCCTATTTCAAGCAGGTTTAGATCATCTGGGGATCTTACAGTCTCCCCTGTGTTGCCATTATCCTTCTGACTGCTCTGCTTTTCCTTCTTCCTCTCCATCACATTTTGCAGCCGCCTCTGCTGTTGCTTCTGATAAGCCTTAAACTGGCTTTTGAAATCCTCGTTCACTTTTATGTCTGACTCCATTGTTTACTAAAAGCATAACAAAATAAAAAGTGACAGAGAGCAGAGATCAGCCTTGCTTTGAAAAACATCCTCTTCTGGCAGCTGCTCTGCAGCTTTTCCTCACTGACCTCTGCACGGTCTCCCACCACCTCCTCCTCTCCAGCCCCATGGCCTCGCTTCCAGTGCCTCTCTCCATAAATGGCTTTTAAACAGTCAGGGCTTTTTTCACTCCAGAATTCAAAAGGCAGTGTTTTGGAATGTTCTCAAACAGATCTGTTTAAATAAATGTTTTTACAGAAGAGCAGGTTGGGGTCAAACCCAAACTCATGTGGCTAAAAGGAACACGGGCTGTTTGGAATCATCCAGCCTTCCTTGGCTAAGGGACTTCCCACGTTCAGGAAAGGTGCAAATCCCCCCATTTTTGGGTTACTGTGGGACTGACAGAGGAAGAAAGATCTGTGTTTGTTCTAATGCTCCTTTTGAGTAGAGACACCAAGACTGTGGTTTACACCTTTCCCCCAAATTTCCAAGCACTGAGTGACAACATTAAAGGGATAATATTGCTACCCAAAGCTTTCCTCAGGATGACTAAACACAATCAGCTTTCTGATGCACTCCAGCCCCTTCCCCATCTGTTTGACACTCACTGTCAGCAAAAAAAAACCCAGCGCACCTTTGGTCTGGGAAAACCAATCCCCAAATACTTCCAAAGGCACACCCTGCACTGAGTAATTAATGCACTGATTAAGTGACCAAAACACACCATGTGCCTGTGTGTATCTTCTGGGCTGAGACCCACTGGAGGAGGTGCAGGGAGGATTGCCAAGGGTAAAGGGCAGAGTCTGGTGCCAGACAGGGTATGGGGAAATCAAAGAATTACAGAATCATTAAGGTTGGAACATCAATTTTAATTGATTAAGGTCGGATCTGTGACTTGGAAGAAGCCTGGAGAGATAAGGAGTCCACTTACTTAAGGACACTGCATATGAAATTTAGACAGCCTGTCTGGCTTCAGTAACCTTTTGGGTGGGGATTTATCTTTATAATTAAATTAGACCCCACTAAATTTGATAGATCTAACCACGGACCTTACAGATAGGAAAGATAAGCACGAACACCTTCAACCAGTTGTCTCTGTTCCGGAAACATCCTAGAATTTTAGTAGCTATTTTAGACCTTGAATCATCTTTATATGATTTTTCTCAGAAATTCCTTCACTATTTGCACTCTATTATTAATTAATTAATTATCTGTAGGGCAGAAACGTGCACAGTACTCAAGGGGCGGCTACAACACCACAGTGGAAAAGCCCTCTGAGGTCCATCAATCCAGCCCCACCACCAAACCACGTCCCCAAGTGCCACTTCCATGTGGCACTTCCACGTGTTCCCTGAACACTTCCAGGGATGGCGACTCCCCCACTTCCCTGGGCAGCCTGTTCCGATGCCTCAGAAACCTTTTGGTAAAGAAACACCCCCTAATGGCCAACCTAAACCTCCCCTGGTGTAACCTGGTGGTGTGGGGTCAATTTCCACCCTTCCTGCCTGGACAGCGACTCCAAGCCCGGCACAGCGGGATGCGCAGGGTAGGGAGCAGGTTTTCCCCCCCCACCACCACCCCAGACCGGCTGCGGCTCTTCCCGAACCCCCCGGCCTACCCGAACCGCCTTTCCCGGCCCGGAGGATCCCAGGAGAATCCTCCCGGGTGTCCCCCTTTCCTGCTGGGAATGCGGCTCCGGATCCCGCGGTCCGGCCCGGCCCGGCCCCACGCGGTTCCCATGGCAACGGGAGCGGCCTCCCCTCAGGGCGGCCGCCATGATGGATCCGGCCCGGCCCCCTCCCGCATCCCGGCACCGCCATTCCCGCAATTCCAGCAATCCCCGCACCAAATCCCGGCCCCGCGGGGTGACGGGAAGAGGGAGCTGCTCCTTCTCCCGCCCCGGGCGGCAGGAACAGGAAAAGGCGTCAGCCCGGAGCCGAGAGACCTCCCGTGTCCGTCCGTGTGGGAGCGGCCAAGGGCGCGGGGACTGCGCCAGCTGGTAATCAAGGACAGCAAAGGCTGGGAATCAAGGACAGTAGAGACTGGGAGTCAAGGCCGGCAAAGGCTGGGAATCAAGGACAGCAGAGGCTGGGAATCGAGGCCAGCAAAGGCTGGGAATCAAGGCCGGCAAAGGCTGGGAATCAAGG
>VXBX01006871.1:2137251-2175717 GCA_013400415.1 Scytalopus superciliaris
TTGGAACTCTTTGTCCAGCGCGAGCTGGGGGTTCCCCAACGTTGCCTTAATAAATACCTCGCTGTATAAAGACACAAACTTGTCTTTGTGCAGTTTTCTATGCCTTTTGGGGCACGGATTCTCGGCATCACAAATTTATCGTAAGTATTTGCATTATTTACACTGTGTGTGTGTGTGCCCCCTGTGCTCTGTTTTACTGCTCTGGCCATGGGAGCTGTGAGCCCACAACACTTCATAACCAGATAGTTCATCCCAACACCATGAGGATTTTCCATGCTGGGATTGGAAAAGTATGTGTGGGGGAGGAGCTGTTGATTCCCTCGAAGGCAGGGAGACCCTGCAGAGAGACCTTGGCAAAGCAGAGGGCTGGGAATCACCAACCATAGGAAGTTCAACAGAGAAAGTGCTGGATTCTGCCTTTGGGATGGAGCAACTCTGGATGTAGGGACAGACTGGGGAATGAGATGCTGGAAAAGGGACCTGGGGGTCCTGGTTGATGGCCATGAGTCACCAGTGCCCTGGAAGATGTGAAGCCATTAGAGAGTGTCCAGAGGAAGTCAGTGAGGATGGGGAAGGGCCTGAAGGGAAAGGGCGTGAGGACACTGAGGGCACTTGGTGTGTCCAGCTGGAGAAGAGGAGACTGAGGGGACACCTCACTGCAGCTACAACTTCCTCAGGAGGGGCAGAGGAGGGGCAGGCACTGATCTCTGCTCTGTGGGGACCAGGGACACACCCAGGGAATGGCCTGGAGTTGTGTCAGGGTAGGGTTGGGTCGGATCTCAGGGAAAGGTCCTTCCCCCAGAGGGTGGTGGGCACTGCCCAGGCTCCCCAGGGCAGTGGGCACAGCCCCAAGGCTGCCAGAGTTCCAGAAGGGTTTGGATGATGCTCTGGGGCACAGGGTGTGACTCTGGGGGATGGTCCTGTGCAGGGCTGGGTGTTGGACTGGATGGTCCTTGGGGGTCCCTTCCAACTCAGCATATTCTGTGATTCTGTGAAACGTGCAGAGTTCTCTTCTACAGATTCCAAAGGGTCTGATGGAGGAGAGTGATCCCATTATCCCTCCAGCTTGTGGGGTAAGCTATGGAGTAGCTTTTCCACATGCATCTGCCAGGCCAGAAAAACAGGAATAGATTTTCCACACTCATCCATCAGGCCAGAAGCCCATCCAGGTAGTGGCTCTTGCCATCTGCCAGGTAGGTGGCAAGAGCCAGATGGTTCAACTGGGACAATCCCTTTGTCTTCCAGGAGAGACAACCAGAGGGGTTGGGCACCTTTAGGCTGAGTTGTGGCAGTTCCCTCTGTTCTGATGAGCTGTGCCACACTCAGCTCTGCTGAGCAGGAAACTCTGTCTTTCCAAGAGACACATCCTTGGTTAGAGATCAGTTCAGACTGATCTGAGACCAGAATGACGGGAACAAAGTTGAAACCACTAAGAACCAGTGAGAAAGAGAAAACAAGTGGTCTCAGCGGAGCTGTAACAGAGGTATTTGCCTTTCAAAGAGATGCCTTGACAAGATAAAAAAGCTCCGTGGATACTGTGACATAAATACTGGCTTTGCAATGCCACAGAGTGAGATCATGGCCTGAACAGAAGAGCACAGAGAGGCTGTTGGCCAATTCTTATTACCCAGTGTAACTTTAAAGCTCAAGGTTATGAATTTGCTGACTTTTATTTAAATATATTATTCACCCCAAAAGCTCCTGAACCTTAAATGGTCCCTTTCCAGCTTGGAAACCTATTAAGAAACCTGAAACTATAAAAAACAAGAAGTGAATTATTTAAAAGAAAACACTCATCACCCTAATTTTATTGCTAGACAAGGTTACAAGACCAAGAAGGGCTTTGAGTTGATCTAGAAATATGGATTTGTTTCCACTGTTGCTATTTTTCTCCCAAGATTGCTAGAGTTTATTTCCAAAATGGTAAGGCTGGGAGCTTTCCTTTAAAAAAAACCAAGC
This sequence comes from Scytalopus superciliaris, assembly GCA_013400415.1. NCBI lineage: Eukaryota > Metazoa > Chordata > Aves > Passeriformes > Rhinocryptidae > Scytalopus > Scytalopus superciliaris. Next base: position 2,139,211 of record VXBX01006871.1, read on the forward strand.
CAGAATATGTATTTAACTGATGCTGTGATTGGCCTTCACTCCAAGGGTCAGGTCACTGGAGGGAATGTGGAAAGGGACAGCAGCTGGGAAACAAAGAAGAGGATGAAGATTGTGATCCCATAGAGAGGAGAACTCTTGGGGCTGTGGAAAACTAATGAGGGATTCTCAGGGGGAGGGCAAAGGTGAGGGAAATAGCAAGGGGAGAATGTCACTCTCTGTCCAGTGTGAGGGTGCTGCAAGGTCCAGGCACCAGCAGCTGGGACAGAGCTTGTGGAGACCGTGTGCGTAGATTGGGGTGGCAGCACTGAAAAACTTCCAGGGCACTGTGCCTTGGAGAACATCAAAATGTTGCAGACCTTTCCTCCTGTTGGCTTGGAAGACCAAATTGGCTCAGCTGTAACCCCTTCCTGAGCTCATTTCCAGTGGCATTGCCAACATCCCCTCTTCATTTCATTTTCCCAGCTTGTGTCCATAGCCTGGTCTTAAAGGCAGAAATCATGGAGTGGAATCTTCTGAACCATTTTTTCCCCACCCAGACTGGGTTCCAACCCCTAGAAAAGGGAATTTGCTTAAGGTGCTGCAGAGCACAGGCCAAAATCCATCCCCTTTACACAGCACTGAAATTACAACATACCTTCCACCTCAGAAATCCCTGTCCATCGAGGGAGAGGTTCACACCAGAGTGCTCTGCGGGGCCAGGCAAACGCTGCCAATGGGGACAGAGGTTGTGGGCTGTGCATCTGCATATCAGCTGCTGGCTGGGAAGAGAGAGCACATTCCTGCCCCAGCCTGTTCCCAGTCCCAGCTCCCAGAGGGGCACGGAGCTCTCATGGGGCTCTGGGTGGTTCTGCTCTGTACCTTGGTGTCACTGCTGCTCGGTGGGCTCTACGTCCTGGGTGTGTTTCGGAGACGGAGACCAGATGAGCCGCCCCTGGACAAAGGGACCATTCCCTGGCTGGGCTACCTGCTGGATTTCAGGAAGAACAGCTCAGAGTTTCTCAAAAGGATGCAGAGAAAACACGGGGATATTTTCACGGTGCTGATCGGCGGCTGTTACTTCACCTTTGTGATGGATCCCTTCTGCTTTGGCACCATCGTGAAGGAGTCACGGTCTAAACTAGACTTTAGGACTGCTGCGATTCAGCTGGTCCTGCAGGTTTTTGGCTACAAGCCCATCGAGGCCACCCACAATATAGTTCATGCCTCGAGCACAAAGCACCTGATGGGAGAGGGGCTCGCTGTCCTGACACAAAGCACCATGGAGAACTTTCAGAAGCTGCTGCTTTTCAGTCTGAGCTCAGGAGAGGAGAAGCGAGTGTGGCAGGAGGAGAACCTCTTCCACTACTGCTACAACATCGTCTTCAGAGCTGGGTACCTGGCTCTGTATGGCTCTGAGCCACACCGAGGGGCAGGAGACAAGGAGAAAGCTGAAGAGCAAGACCGTGTCCACTCCAACCAGCTGTTCCACGAGTTTCGCAAGTACGACCGCCTCTTCCCTCGCCTGGCCTTTGCTCTGTTGCCTCCCAAGGACAAAAGAGAAGCTGAAAGGCTGAAGAGGTTCTTCTGGAGCACGCTGTCCGTGAAGAACACCCGGCAGAAGGACAATATCAGCGGGTGGATAAGCGAACAAGACCAACTTCTGGCAGAAAATGGTGTCCCCGAGTACATGCGGGATCGTTTCATGTTTATGCTGCTCTGGGCATCCCAAGGCAATACGGGCCCAGCTGCCTTCTGGCTCCTCCTGTACCTGCTCAAACATCCAGAAGCGATGAAGGCTGTGAGAGATGAGGTGGATAAAGTCTTGAGGGAGAACGGGCAGGAAGCAAAGGCAGGGAGCCCACCAATTACCATCTCTAGAGACATGTTGAACCAGACCCCTCTTCTGGACAGTGCTCTGGAGGAGACGCTGAGGCTGGTGGCAGCCCCGTTGCTGGTCAGAGCTGTCCTGGAGGACATCAGCCTTAGGACAAGCAGTGGGACAGAGTACACCCTCCGCAAGGGAGACAGGGTGGCTCTGTTCCCTCACCTCTCCGTGCAGATGAACCCAGAAATCCACGACGAGCCTCACAGGTTTAAGTACGACCGTTTCGTAAACCCAGATGGCACCAGGAAAGATTTCTACAGAAACGGGAAGAAGCTGAAATACGTCAACATGCCTTGGGGGGCGGGAGTGTCCACCTGCCCCGGGAGGTTCTTTGCCAGCGCTGAAATGAAACTCTTTGTGTTCTTGATGCTGAGCCACTATGACCTGGAGCTGCTCAGTGAGGAAGAGGAGATCCCAGCGATAGACATCAGCCGCTGGGGCCTCGGGACAATGCAGCCCGTTCACGACGTTCGGTTCAGATTCCGGCCACGCTTTTAATTTGGGGGAGCCCTTGTCGTGCTCTTTGTCCCCATCGTTATCAGATCCGTGCACTGTCAACACTGCTGTGGTCTTGTTTGCTTAACATTTATCATGGCTTTTGTTTTTACCTCCTTCTTGTGTGTTGCTGCTCTGTGTCTCTGGTTATTGTGGTGTTGGGATATGTGATAAAATATGAAGTGTTCCCTGTGGGCCTTTTCCCAGCCCCATCCCATCAGCCCATTGAAAGCCCTTCTCTGTAATCCCCAGGGGCAAATTGGCAGGTGGGAACCCAAATCAGGGGCTTCCAAAGAAGATTTTTTTTGTCCAGATCCCTCCCAAGGCTGTCCCAGCAGAGCCATCGGCCCCTCAGAGCCATCATGAGACCCATGGAGATGTGTCATTGGGAACAGCTCTCCAGATCACCATCTGGGCTAAGGGGGATTCTGTCAAGGCAGGGGAGACATCCTATGGCATGTAGGGGAAGAGCATTTGGGAATTGCACAGGATTTATAGTAGGATAGCTTTGAGGAGGAACCAAAAGGGGATAAAGGATGGATTTAGGTGATTTGGGGAGGAAAATTGAGAGGCAAGGGGATAAAAGTGGTGGGTTGTGTGTTAATAGGTGACTGGTCCATACACTTCCTGCACCTGACCTGTTCTAATGTCTTATTAAATTCCTGCCCTTAAATTCAAGGCCAAGAGGCAAAGGACCTGTGTGCCCATGGTGCCAGCCCCTGGCTCTGTGTGAGGACAGTTGTAAAGCAAAGATCAGGCCAGAGGAGCTGGAAAATAAGTGGCTTGGGAGCGTGGGGATGAGCTGCTGTGTGCCAGCACTGGGACTGAATTGTTATCAGCTCCTCACACATTTATTTCCTTCCATTTCTGAAGTATCAGAAATTATTAGCATCAGCTTGTGGTGAACCCCTGAAAGGTCAGAAAGCAGCAAATATCCTCTCCAGAGACCAAAGAATTTCCTTGGAGTTTTCAAATTGCCTTACCTATGGTCCCCTTCTTGTATCTGATGAGATCCCCAGAGGGAGCAGAGGTGCGATGTGCTGAGCCAGGACATGCCAACAGTCCCTTCCTATTTTATGTGTAAGAAAAGATCAGATCTTGTCAACAACATGTCAGTGGGATTGTTGAAAACATCACTCACAACCTGAAGTACCATTTTGATGTGCTTATGTGAGTTAGGAGTGCAGGTGGTCACCTACCTGTCCAAGGCTGTAGGAGGCTGTGGATTTAGACACCATCCTCTGCAAAGGCCCAAGGAGGTTGTAAGGAAAAGGATGGGGTGATGGGAAGTGGCTCAGAAACCAAAGTGGGACACAAGAAAACCACCTCAATCCCTTATGGGCTACAGCCACTGCAACCTTCTACCCCTCAGACATCTGTTTTATCTGCTGGATCAATGCAACATAAAACTTTGCCCTACAAGCTCTGTTTTGCTTTTTTTCTCTTCAATAATTAGGGGAAATCATCAGTCCTTACTGCAGGTAAATCCCAGCCTTTCCTGTGAGGAGAACAGTGGATTGATTTTAACACTGGCACTAACCTTGGACTTTGGAGATGCTGTATGATCAAGGACTGAAACTCAAACATTTTCACAGATGTCCAAAAATCAAAGGCAGTCCTGCTTCATTCTGCAAAGGGCAGGGTGATGTTATAACTACATGGTGAGGACAAACTATCCCAGCCTACCACACTGGGCATTAGCCCAGACCTGTGGTGTGGAAATTCAGGTAGAAACTATCAAGCAGCTGTAGCAGGACCAAGGAAAACCAAAACCACCTGTAGTTGCACAGGGCTTGACTGTGACAGTTAATATTTCCATTAGCAATCCCAGCTTTCATGTTGGTTCTCACCTCTTTTTTGTCACCCATGGGCTCTTTGCTTAGCTCTGCTACCAAGAATTAAGTTGGAGCTCTTATGTTCTGGTCAATTCAACCTCCAAACCATGGAACACGCCTTAGGACAGCTGGAGAGCTCAGAGCCATCATCACATCCAGTCCAAGTGATGTCCTCACTCCAAGGCTCTAGGAAAAGGATTTTTTGTGTAGATGGTTTGCATGGAGCTTGTTCCCTGCTAATGCACAGTGAATATTGAATATCACTTGTAGGGACCCCAGGTCAGAGTGAGGGACCAGGCTTGGGAAAGGGATATAAAAATAGTGACAACGATTCAGCAGGAAAATCTGGCTTTACTTGCTTGTCAGAATGGTTTATTTAACGAAACAGTATTGAGTCTGTAAAAGACTTCAGACATGCTCAAATGCATGCAGTTGTAAGAAGCAACAGAAAAGTCATATATGGAAGAGCATGAAAGCTCCAAACAAGTTAATCTGCAAACAAGTTAATCTCCCCTGGCACTGAGCTTTCCATCCCAAAGTGCAACAGCAAGAGTAAAGAACCAGCCTGTGCCAACACAAACCTGACTGGATTTGTAAAATAAGTCAAATTGGAAGGAATCCAGGCATAAACTTGAAAAGTTTACTGGGGGCAGCTCTAATTGCAGTGTCTGTGTCATGTAACTCCACTATCCCCTGAGAGAGCTGAGTGTGGAGTCTGCCCCTAAACCCTTGGTGTTCCCTCTGTACATCTTAGTGAAGATAATATTACTTTAACATTCAAAGTTTTACAATCTAATGAGTCAGTGCTTGCTCTCCCCAGCACAGTGAAAGTATTCCTGGTCACAATTCCTGCTCTGCACACTAAGCAAGGGAAGGAGTCACGATGCTGCATCCTTCAGGTTTGGAACAACATGGGTTAAACATGTTGGGAAAGACCATCCCTGGCTAAACAGGATCATGAAACTGTAATACAAAAGGAACTGTTTTACTGTTTTCCTTCCTCCAAACACAGATAGAAGGCTCTGAGAAAGCCTTCACTTAATGCTGCTTGTATGGAAAATGGAAGGAAGTCAGTGGCACCACCAGACACATCAATCACTACAGAGAAACTCAAAGTAACACTGGGGTTATCAGCACAAAGCCACGACACAGCCAACACCATCCACTGCAGAGGAAAGCAGGGTTGGAAGGAGGAGGGACCTGAAATGTCAGGATTTTTTAAAGAATTAAAGCAGGCAGCCTTTGCCAGCCTCTGGGCAGATGTGCCTGTGCACTCCCCAGGGAAGAGCTGCCTGGCTTCAAAGTGGCCAAGGACAACATCTGCATGTCACAAGGCCGTGGTCACTGTTGTGTTTGTTGCCTTCACTGTTGGATGACACGGTTACCCAACAATTCCTGCCTCTGCAGGAGCAGCCTCAGGCAGGCAGGACACAGCAGCACAAGCACAGAGAGCAGCGACCCCAGCTCACTGATGGACACCGACTTGGCAGGATGGTTTGGTACCCAACGCTGAGTGCAGAAGGGGACAGGGAGGCAATTCCCATCTGTCCCATCCTTTCACTGGGCGACCATGAGGCCGTACTTGGAGCACAGCAGGCCCCTCTTCTTCTCCCTGTCCATGAGGAAATTCCTCAGTTTGGTGGTGGGGAAGGTAACCAGTGCTTGCTGCCTGTTGTCCAACCCTGTCTCCTGGAGCCACGGGCTCTGAAGGCACTCGGAGGCTGATGGTCTTCCCCTGGAACAGGCAAAGGTGAGGTCAGTCAGGGAGCCATCCTGGGCAAGGGGGCTCCTTGCAAATGAGGAGAAAAGAGGCAGGATGTGCTCCAGCTGGGAGAGCAGACAGCACCTTACCAGGGGTTTGCACACAGGGTGCTCTGGAGAAAGGACACTGCTCCCCCCGACAGACCCGCGTAGCACCGCGTGAGCTTCACTTTGCCCTTCCTGGCGGTTCTCAGGAACTCACAGGGGACGTCGGAGCTCACGGGGTAGTTGGCACTCAACCTGCCCCAGAAGGAGACAATTGATCAGTGTGAAACAGCTCTGGAGCCCCCAACATGAAAAGGACATGGACTTGTTGGAGTGAGTCCCAGAGGAGGCCACAAAGCTGCTCAGAGGGCTGGGACACCTCTGCGCTGGAGACAGGCTGGGAGAGCTGGGGGTGTTCACCTGGAGAAGAGAAGGCTTCTTAGAGGCCCTTCTAGTGCCTAAAGGGGCTCCAAGAGAGCTGGAAAGGAACTTGGGACAAGGATCTGGAGTGACGGGATGAGGGGGAACAGCTTTAAACTAAAAGAGTAGAGCTTTAAACTAGATATTAGGAAGAAATTATTTACTATGAGGGTGGGCAGGCCCTGGCACAGGTTGCCCAGAGAAGCTGTGGCTGCCCCATCCCTGGAAGTGTCCAAGGCCAGGTTGGATGGGGCTTGGAGCAACCTGGGACAGTGGCCCATGGCAGGGAATTTGAAACTAGGTGAGCTTTAATGTCCCTTCTAACCCAAACCATTCTAGGATTCTATGACTCTTATAAGGGCATTGCTCAAGATGCTCCTTCTCCAGTAACTCCCACTCAGTAGTGAGAGGAGGGTCATGACAATGCACAAAAACATCATACAGGAAATGCAAATCTCAAAGGCTGCTCTTCTTCAGTGGGTTTCGTGGTTTGGCTGCTTTTACTTGGTGTCATTTGAATTTTCTTTGGTGAAGTTTGGGCTTTTCAGACAAGGTTGAAAGAAAAACACCAGCAGCTGCTGTGTTGTGAAACAGCCTCCCTGCTCTGTGTGGAGACTGGGCATCCTCTCATGCTGCAGCCAGCTCCATCCTATCCATCCCACAGCCAGCTCTATCCCTATCCATCCCACAGCCAGCTCCATTCTCTCTATCCCACAGCCAGCTCCATCACATCCCTCCCACACCCAGCTCCATCCCTGTCCATCCCACAGCTTTCCATGGCATTCCCAAGGAGAGAGGCACTACTGGTGTTAACCCTCTGAGTCAGTGCATCTTCCCTGAGAGGTGACTCAGAAATTGTGGGTTTAAGGCCACTCAAAGGGGCAGGGAAGGACAGCCTGACTTACATGATGAAGGCTGTGATTCCAACGGACCAGATATCAGTCTGTGGGAGGGCTCCTTGCTCTGTCAGCAGTTCTGGAGCTGGAAAAGCAAACTGGTGTGAGCCAAGGTCTGCTCCAATGCACGGAGAGCAGCACAATAGCAGAGGGTACTTTCTGCTTTGCTGCCTTCCCAGAAGTGAAGAAGCAGCAGCTCCCAGGACAGGGAGCTGGTTGAGGTAAGACATGTTTGTAGATGCTGATTGCAGCAAAACCTTGAGGATCTCAGGCCAGGTGGCAGCAGTGCTTGATCCCTGAGCTCTGGACATGTGGATGCCAAGCAGAGCAGTGCTGGCTCTGTCCCCATGGTCTGCAGTGGGACAGCTGCCACCACTGTCTGCTCCCACAAGCTCCCACCACTGCTGGTGGGCAGCAACTGGGAGACCTCACTTGTTGGGGCCAGCTGCTGCCTTGACCCCTGGGTCTCTCTTTATCACAGATTGCAGGTAAGGCTGAGGTTGCTGTGACTGAACTCTGGACTCACCCATGGTTTCGACATAGTCCGTGCACTTGTCCATGGTAATAACTCTGTCCTCTGTGTAGAACTGTGCATTCCCAAAATCCAGGAGTTTCAGCAGGTTGGGCTCGGTGATGATCATGTTCTCAGAGCGGAGATCCAGGTGCAGGATGTTGTGGGCATGGAGGTACTCGGTGGCACTGAGGACCTGCCACAGGTAGTCTCGGACCTCCACTTCGGAGTACGATGTCCTGGTAGGAGAAAGGGAATAGAAAACAGAGGTGTGCTGTTTGCACGCCCAAGAATGCCTTTCTGCGCCCACTATCATCCTCTCCTGGCTGTCTAATCCCACCACACCCTTGAGAGACAAGAAGAAACAACTCTTCATTTAGCATATCTGTTGTACGTGGAGAGGCCAATCCCTCCTGGGAGTCAGATTTCCAGGTGCAAGAAGTTCAGGAGGTTGTAGGGGCTGCACGTCAGAGAAAGCAGTGGTTGGGCAGAAATCAAAATGCAGATTTGATGCCCACCATTGCCTCTCTTTTAACCATCAGATCCATTTTCTGACATCCTGAGAAACAATGGGGAAGAGAAGTGAGAGTTTCTGAGTAACCTCCAGTTTATGGGAGATGGGGTTTCATATCAACTACTGCAAACTGCTTTCAGCATCCCAGCTGAGGGAACTTAAGGAAATTTCAGCTCTCAAGAAGTTGCAGAACAAGTGCTTCACTAATTCCATGTGCAGTGGCAGCACGCTGGAGCTGATGGAGAGGGATGATCCAGGAGAAAGCAAGAGGTGTTTTCCTCCTGACACCACCCCTGAGTGGAAAATCCTTCCCTCTTGTTCTTACCTCAGTGCCAAGGAGTGGAGCAGCTCTGGTCCCACACACATCTCCTGGATCAACACCAAGTGCCGTGGGCTCACATAGGCTCCCTTCAGCTGGGCTATGTTTGTGTGGTGAAGCTTCCTCAGGACCTGGTACTCCAGGAGCACAGTCTGCTTGTCCTCTTGCCAGTAAGGGATGATTTTAGCAGCTAAAGTCTTGCCACTGACTTTCTCCCGGCACTGTCGGACGATGCTGAATCGCCCCCTGGTACAAAGGAACACAAAGGCACATTAAACTTCTCTGCTTCTCCTGGAAGAGCCAGGGACTTCTGTTCTTTAAAACCACCAGGATCCCATGCTGTGTTTTTCATCCATGCCCGATGGGGAGTTCTTGCATCTATTGTCACAGTTTGCACATCCTCCTGTGTCTCTAAACTGTGCAGTCGCTTCGAGTTACAGGAGTGAGAGCTTTGGAGAGAGAGTGGAGAGAGCAGGAGAACTACTCCTTGTTGGCAACAGAATTCAGTGCCTCTCTCCTGGGCAGAGGAAATTGAGTCCCAGCCTCCTGACAGAAACTGGTGCCTGCAAAGGCTGATGCAGCAAGGACAGGAAACTTTGTTAGCCCTGAGCTCACTTCACAACACTTCAAGTGACTGCCCTGCTGACCAGCACGCCTGTGGTGACAGGACAAGGGGTGAGGGTTTTAACCTCTTAGGGTTGATTTAGGTACAAGGAATAATTGTTTTACAGTGAGGGTGGTATAACACTGGCACAGGTTGCCCAGAGAGGTGCCAGATGCCTCATCCCTGGAAATGGTCAAGGGGAGGTTGCATGGGGCTCTGAGCAAATTGTCCTGGTTGAAAATGTCCCTGCTCGTTGTGAAGGGTGTTGGACTAAATGGCCTTCAGAGGACCCTTCCAACTCAAACCATTCTATGATTCTGTGACACCTTTGCTGTCCCAAAAAAATCCACACCTAAATCCTACCAAACCAAGGTGAAGATTAATGGTCTCAGGTTTGTGTGTATCACAGTGGAGGGGTTTTCAACAGCCCACCGTGACACTCAATGCACATTCATAAAAGTGACTTTTCTAAACTCCAGCCACACAGAATCATAAAAGCAGAGAATGGGTTGGAAGGGACTTTAAAGAACATCTCATTCCACCCCCCTGCCATGGGCAGGGACACCTTCCACTAGCCCAGGTTGCTCCAAGCCCCGTCCAACCTGGCCTTGGACACTGCCAGGGATGGGGCAGCCACAGCTTCTCTGCCCAACCTGTGCCAGGGCCTGCCCACCCTCACAGCCAACAATTTCTTCCTAATATCTAATCCAAACCAGCTCTCTAAGTCTGAATCCCTCCCCCCTTGTCCTGTCATTCCATGCTCTTGTAAACAGTCTCTCTCCATGTGTCTTGCAGGCTCCTTTCAGGTGCTGAAAGGCCATAATTATGTTACCTCAAAGCCTCCCCTTTTCCCAGCTGAACCACCCCAATTCTTGCAGCCTTTCCTCACAGGAGAGCTGCTCCATCACATGTGGGATTTCCCCCTGGGTCACTGAGACCTCAGCTGGATTCTCTACCTTTTGATCTCTGTTTGGAAGGCGTAGGTCTGGTAGGTTGGGAAAGGCTCAGATGGTGAGATTATTTCAGTCTCTTCCTCAGTAGCAGGGGATGGGATGTCCTGCACTGCAGCACGAAGCTCTGCAGAGGAAAAGAAACGGGAATTACATGGAAAACCAGCTCTGTGTGGAATCTGAAGCCTGTCTGAGCCACCCTCCACTATCTATGAGCAGCAAAGGGGACAGCAGAGCAGCCTGTCTCCCAGCTGGGGTACCCAGTGCTACTGGAGTGCAACAGATTCTGCTCTGTCCACGCAGAAATTCCCTGCTGTGGCCACTGCAGACAGTTTGGGATGGGCTGTGTACTGTGTGCTATGATATATCAAACATCTGAGCTGCTGGTTCTCATCTTCTCACACAGCAGGTCATCAGGGCACGGTAAGACACTGCCACAGAGTTTTTGGGTGGATATTTCAGGGCAGCAGCTGAAACTTGTTGCTCTGGCTCTGGTATGGGTGGCTCCCTGAAACACTAAAGTATCCCTTTAATGCATCTGCTTGGAAATGCTGGACACACTGAGATGCATCAATGAATCCTGGACCAAAGGAGAGCAGAGGGCTTAGGGGGAGTTAAAAATATCCCTGTGAACTGATTTTTGCAGAGCAGTCCTCTCCACTGGGAGGAAATTCCAGCTAGACCATCCATCTATTTCCTTGCAGAAAAGATATTTTGCTACAAGGATGTGTTTGCTGTGGGGTTATGGATTCCTTAATTTTAAAAACATGCGAGTTGTACAAAGTAGTCAAACAAGTGAAAAAATAGTAAATTGAGCGTTCTTTACTACAGACACAAAACACAGCTGGAAAACTCACTGCAGAAGGACAATAATTCCCAATGGAAAACACCCAAATAAAGAAATTAACTACTGAATTTAGGATTTAGTCCACAACATAGAGCAGGTTCAGGGTTTTCACCAGTGGCAGATCTATATCAATAAATAAAAGCCTCCAGTAACACCTTTATTGTCCAAGGCCCATTTCTTCATGATCCCTAATCAAAATTGACTGTTTCTTCCACAGGTAATCTACAGTTCCCAGGTTTTTATTTTATTACTAAATTTTATGTATACATTTGCACATTGTTTCTAGTTACATAATGTTATTACTTTACTGGGTTTTCTAATATATTTATCCCTATTTCCCTGTGTCCAGAATTAGAAAATAATTCCCAAATAACGTAATTTTAGGTGCAAAAGACCTAAACCACCCTGAGCCAAATGGGATTTGCTTTGAATGCCTTGCTCTTGCCTTTTGGGCCCACATCTGAGAGGGTGCAGTGGTTTTGATGCAGGGGGATCCCAGTGTTTTCTCAGGATCTGGCCTTACCCCTGGGATCCTTCCCGGTGACTCTCACGCTGGCAGAGGGGTCGCTGTAGGGGCCCATTCCTGCTTTGCTGCTGCAGGATGTCCTGAAGTGGTAGGCGAAGCCCTTGGGCAGATTTCTGGCACAGTAGCAGCAGTCAGCGAGGTCAGAAGCAAGAGTTGTCCACTCCCCATCTTAAGCAAGGAAAGAGAACAGACATCAGGACTCAGTTACGATGGTCTCGCCGGGCTGGGTTTTGTTGGGGTTGCTTTTCCACCAGCTTCACTTATGTGCTGGGAACACGAAGGAAAAAGGTCCATCCCAATCCCTTAATAATCTGTGATTCTCTGAATCTTGCAGAATGGAGGAAAATCCAGCTCTGTGCGTGGTGACACTCACTGTACCTGTGTTATTCTTCTGACAAGTCCAAGTTATACCAGGACTGTTCCAGAGGAAACTTTCCTGTGTTCTTTCTGTTTATCTAATTCCTGCACCAGCCTCTAATGCAAACACACATCAAGAACTCCAAACAGACCTCCAGATAAATCACTGGTTTATTTTTCCTTTTGGCCCTGCCTCGAATCCAGTTGAGACCATGAGGATTCCAGGACAGAACTATCCACTACACCCTCCTAGCAAAGCCAGTGTTTGAAATGTGGGCAGCTTTACTCAGCTTTTATGACACTGAGATGATTTCTCAGGGAACTGACATTGTTGGCACATTCCAGACTAAGGTGTGAAGAAGAAAATCCCCAGCAAACATTTAATAACCATTCATTTCACACCATGCTGTGTCTCATATTTTGCTGCTGTGCTCAAGGCTGAACTCAGCTCCCTGAGATTAAACCCAGCCTTTCATTCAAATAAACACTCAAACTCTGGGATAAGCAGTAATTCACCCTCCAAAGCCAAAGCATTGATGGCTTTGAAGGGTACTGATTGAATTGTGGGCAGTATTTGTAAAATGAGGAATAGATACAGCTTGGAAATAGAGAAAAGTGTCTGCAGGAGCAGCTGGCAAAAGCCTGTTGAAAAATAATGGCTAAAATAAGGATTTTTTTCCTGTTTATCTTAATCCTCCTGTGTTCAGGAACTTTGCGTGTTCCTGCTAAATGCACAGAGTGCAATGGAAGACTCTAGGTGCTGTTTCCTGGTTTTCTTCCTAGTTGGAACAACCTGTGTTTGTATCCTCCCCAAAGTGTCTCCTCCTGTTGTGCAGAAAGGAATAATGAAAAAGAAAGGGAAAAAGATGGAAAAGGCAGAAAGGTGCTGCCATGCTCCTCCTAATAGAGAAAGGAGTGTTTGTATATTTGGGGAATTAAATGAGGGAACAGGGAGCAGCTGAACCCAAAGGGCTGTGTTTGTGTGACTGCAGCAGGAATTGCTATCAGACATCACATTCATAATAACAACAGCAAAGCAGTCCCAGGAGAGATGGAACAGGCTTGGGATTTGAATCAAAGCTATAGTAACTAAACAGGAAAACATCCACTTTTGACAAGGGCACATAGTGACAGGACAAGGGGGATGGTTTTAAACTCTAAGAGGAGAGATTTAGATCAGATGTCAGGAAGAAATTGTTGGCTGTGAGGGTGGGCAGGCCCTGGCACAGGTTGGGCAGAGAAGCTGTGGCTGCCCCATCCCTGGCAGTGTCCAAGGCCAGGTTGGATGGGGCTTGGAGCAACCTGGGCTAGTGGAAGGGGTCCCTGCCCATGACAGGGGATGGAACTCAATGATCTTTAAATCCCTTCCAATACAAACCCTTTTATAATTCCACAATTCTAAAGTTCACTGACTTCCACAGGCTCTGGACCAAGCCTTGGAAAAGAACATCAAAGGGGTGATGGAGTTTTGCCAAACTTTATGTATCTTATCCTGGCTGTTTGCCCAAAGTTCCCTCCATAATCAGTGGGAAAAGAAACCAGAGCTGTTCAGCAGAGAATGAATTCCCTTTCTGATACACCTTTTCCTCAGCAGACTGTACAGAAAGCCTGGCTATAGAATGATGTTTTCTGCTGGGCATTATTAATGTCTAATTTTGCCAGATTACTCAAGGCTGTGCATCAGACACCAACGAGGCATTTGCTCATGTTTTGGTCATAACTTTTGTGTGACCTGGTTTGATTGACACTGCAGCAAAGCCTTGGCATGAGGATGCACGTTCCAGGCTGATTTAGCCAGCACAACACTTATCCTTCAGATGCCTAAGTGATGGCTGTATGAACTTCATTCCTAACTCTAAACAGGGAGTTAATCAGGCTATTTCTGAACAAAAATAAAATATCCAGTTGGTGAAGAGATGACACAGAGATGTTTCACAAGGACAGCACTTTACCTTCAGTCCTGCACTGGATGCTGTAGTGGACAGGGGTGTTGGTTTCCACAGGTTTCCAGACCAGCTGCACTCCATCCCTGGAGACTTCCACGATGTCAGGGGGTGGAGGGCTGGGAGGAACCTCTGTTGAGAGGAGCCACAAAGCCCAGTGACTGTTCAGAGCAGCACTGCTGTGATTCAAAACTCTACAGCAAGCATGTCTCAATTACAGATATTATTTCTAAATATATGACATGTATATGTTATATATATATGCACATACACCTAGTAGAACAGCAATCTAACCATTCCCAAATTTAAACTCGGTATAAAGATTTTGTCTTGGAGGGCTCTGATTCCAGAAGAGTGAAGAAAAGGGATGAAACCTTCACTATGTGCCAGGCAACCAGACAGCAAAGTGGCTGTGGCCTACAGCAAGGGAGCGAGTGGCCTGTGCACCCCCCTGCAGAAATCTCACCTCAAAGGTGTTTACAGGTCACACTTTGGGGCTGCAGTATTTCTAATACTTATAATATTTCTGCAGCTACTTCTTCTCTTACCTGCTTTTCTTATGACACAGGAGGTGGATGCTGAGCCCAGGGAGTTTGTGGCCACACAGGTGTAAATACCAAAATCCTCACCAGTAACAGAGAGGATAGTTAAGAGCTGGAAGTGTTTGAGTGTGGATGAGATGAGGATCCGGGAGCTGCTCTGGACAGGGATCCCATCTGAAAAGCAGAAGATAGGAGAGTTAAGCGCCCTGCAAATCAATGCCAAGGTGTGTAAACCCCTCCCTGCACCCCTGTCCCGGGTCAGGGACACCCAGGAGGGGTGTCAGTGTCACCTCTGAACCAGTTGATGTGCAGGGAGGAGTGAGGTGCCGTCCGGCACGACAGTGTCACGCACTGCCCGACGGCAGCAGCCTGGTCCGTGAGCTCCTCACTGAAGGATGGGGCTGCAGGGAAGAGGAGAAGCAGTTATCCAGAGAGGCCAGGAGGCCTGTGTGGAACAGAAATGCATGCAGGACACCAGAAAGCATTTTTAAGCAGTTCAGGAACGTTTCTGGTTCATGCTCTGCCATTCCATTGACCACCCACTGGAGAAGCCCCAGCTCAGCCCCACAGAGGCAGTGTGATCCAGCTGGATCTTGGAAAGTCCCTGGGGAATATCTGCATTGCCCAACCCTGCTGGTACAGCTGAGGCAGCAGAAGAGCTTGGATCAGGGAGAGATCATGTCATGGCCGAACCTAAATGTGGGGGCAAAACTAAATGTTGGTGTTTCGAGGATGAGGGGAACAAAGAGGACAAGAGGAAATGGCCTCCAGCTGCAGCAGGGGAGGGTTAGACTGGGTATTAGGGGAATAATCTTCATGGAAAGGGTTGTCAGGGATTGGAACAGGCTGCCCAGGGCAGTGGGGGAGTCACCATCCCTAGAGGGATTTAAAAGACCTGCGGATGTGACAGTTGGGCACATGGTTTGGTGGTGACCTTGGTGGTGTTGGGTTAATGGCTGGACTTCATGATCTTAGAGGTCTTTGCCAACCTAAATGATTCTGTGATCAAGACAGCATAAGAAGAGGGAAGGAGAGATGAAAGATGGATATGGAAGGAGGAAAAGCCCCACAGAGCATCAGATCTGTGCCAGTCTCCATGGGAGAGGGGGAGGGAGCTCAGGTTTTCCTCTGTGTTTCTCCAGGGCTTTTTCTCCACAGTTTCCAGGAGCTTCCAGCCTCACACACCTATCCTTCCCAGTGTTTGCCTGGGCTCTGCTGACTACTGGGACGTTAACCTGACCTTGGGAAATGCTCCTGATGGAGGAGAAAGGGGAAACCTGTCTGGGAAAAAGCAAGTTCAGCTTTGCTGCTGCCCCATTTGGGCTGGCCTATCATTTTTCATTCCATAGCTCTGCAGCAGTAGGTCTTACACATACAGGAAGAACTGCAGGATAGGAATTCAGATTCCCTGCCTCTGCCTTCTCACCCATGGATACTCCTTTTATTCTCTCTAGCTCACAACCTGGATTTTATCCCTTTGCAGTGGCTTCCTAGAACGGCTGCAATTTGCAAACAGTGCCATGAAAAGTGTTATCAAGGTCTGAGTTACGATGTAAACAGAGGAGACAGGCTCATGTTGCATGAATTGGTCCAGGTCATCTCATAACAATCATTGCAGATCCACCCTTAGAAACAGCACTGTGATTTTCAGCACTGATATTTCCTGACAAAACAAAGCTTATGCCACAGCAATACCTTTCTCCTTTGGAGTGAGGCTTGGTAGCTTGAATGAGGGGAGTGCTGATTTCCTCTTCAGAGATCCTTCAGCCCCTATTAACAGCTCCCTTTCTGCTGCCTCACTTCCCAGCTCACCAAACTCTGCTTCGAGAAAGGATGAGAAGTCATTCAAGGCCACCCTTCTGCCCGTGGCATCAATTTACAGTGACAGCTCTGCCATTCACACATAAATAGCTCATCACTCACAGGTTCCCTTATTAACCAGCCTTCAGTCAACAGGGAAGGCTGTGGCAGCTGTTACAAACAGAACAGTGTCCTGGAAGAGCAGGGAATGTCTAGGAATGGCAGAGAAGGAAGGCCAGATTCTGATGTCCAGTAGCCAGGGTGGCTTTACCAGCTTCTCCCAGTCACTTTATGTTTTAGATATTCACCATAGTCAGATGATAACTGCAGCAAGGAAAACATCACCCAGCCCTGATCTGCTTTTGTGCCACCTCAGACAGGGGAATTCAAGCCCCTTCCATCAGTGGCTTAGCCCAGCTGACTCCTGCCTCAGTCACCCAGTAACAGGGAGGTAGTGCTGGAGCTGGAGGATGCTGATTTCATAACCTGACATGGCCAGCTTTGCAATCCCAGTCTATCCACAGCCTCAGAGATGCTGGGAAAAGGGCAAAGGCGGCTTTAGCAGAGCCTGGTTATAGCAGCACATCTATGAATTAGGAGTGAAATACTTACCTTCCTCTGCCTCTGGCTCTGGAGACATCTTCCCTTTCAGGATTCTCGAAATATGGGCAACAGAAGCTTTGACTTTCTTCTTCAGGCTCTGCTCCACCGACAGCTCCACTGAATGAGACCTTGCATATGGCTTAAAGAGCCCTGGCTTGGCGTGGAAGGAGCTTTTCTGCTTCCCACTGGAGTCCTTTTGGGAGCTGTACATTTCTTTATGACTCTCTGCCCCTTTGGCAGGGTGGTGACTTGCCTTTGAACCCTCAGATATTTCCAAACGGTTCTTCCTGTTCTTGTCCTCTGCCTGTTCCCTGATGCACAGCCTTTTATCCTTATGCAGGTGCCCTGCAGGAGGGGACCTCCCCCTTTCAGCCAGAGGTATAAACCGTCTGCCAACTGGTTTGGGCGAAGGCTTCTTATAGCTCAGAAATTCAAATGGAAAATAGACAATGTCATACAGGTCAGAGAAATTCAAGTAGGCAGGTTCCACCTGTGATATGTCAAATTTTTGAGGGCCACTGCCAGTGCTGGGGGCTTCATCTGACAAGTCTTTGATTTTCACTAGAGAAACTTCGGGGTGTTTCCCAGTGTCTTTGCTCACTGGTACTTGACTGGGTCTTTTCCAAGTGTCCAAGCTCTCTGTTGAGGAGACGCTGGCTCGGCTGGAAGGGGGGCTCTCAAATGCCAAGTCCTCCAGGTGTTCACATTCATGAGGAACTGTCTGTGCTCCCTGCCCTTCCAGTGCCCCTGACTCCTCACTCACAGCAAGGTAAGGTTCTTCAAGCTCAGAGACTTCTCCTCTCTCACCCCGTTGCACAGAAGGGAAGGAGGTGTCCATGGGTGCTTGGCCTTTGAAGAACATCTCTGTGGGAGGAGAGATGTGCTTTCTGCTTTCCTTCTCTCCAGAAACTGACTCTGCCCAAACATTCATCTCTTCAGAGAGGGAAACCATCTCATCCACTAAACCCTCCAGCACAGCAGACTCCTCATCACTGTAAACAGAAGACCTTTTCTTCTGGTGTGAGACCTCCTGACCGTGATCCCTGCGGAGCGATGGTGGGACAGCTTTTCCAGCATCAGATCTCCCACTTTCTAAGGCAACTCCTCCACCCTCACCATAAACCGTGGGATATTCCTCATATTCTGGTTCATAGACTGAAGCTAGAGCAGCTTCTGGTTGTGAGGCAGTCAGTGCACCCGAGAGCCCACCCTGCAGACCACCAGGACCCCCAGCCCTGTGCTGCTCCAATACCCCCTGCCCAGCCCTGGGGGAAGGAGCAGCCACGGTCTGTGGAGCTGCTCGGCTTCCACTTGGTGTCACAGCTGATGTCCCCTCACTGCGAGGGGACAGCTGGGGATGTTCTGGTGTTTCACTCTCCCAGACTGAAGGGAGGAGAGTATTTTGGGAGGACACAGTTCCCGTTGCATGTCTGCCCTCTGGGACAGCAGGTACCATGCCATAGCCTTCAGGGACCTTCTGGGGTTCAGCTCCTTCACAGGCCAAACTGGGAACAACCTCTGCGACAGAGGAGCTTTCACTGCTCCGAGCAGCAAACCTCTCCTTGCTGTGAGCTGGCCCTTCCCCTTCAGCTGGCCCTGATTTTGGTGGTGGCACTTTGGGAGCAGCGAGGTGCCCTCCCTTCAGGGCAGCTGAGGCTGTGCCTACATGGACAGGAGCCCTCTTGTGAGCTTGGCTTTCACCACCACGGGCTGACAGTGGAGTGACTCCTGTAACCCCTGCTCCTCCATCCTCCAGGACAGCAGGTTTCCCCTCTTTATGGATCTTCAGCTTCTGAGGAGCACCTTCGCCAGCTGGGAGGGTCCCTGGCCGCTTGCCCAGCGAGACAGCAGCTGTTGGGACACTCTGCCTGGGAAATTCCTGACTTTTGTCTTCACACCCTGGAAGTGAATCGGTTTCTGTCTGTCCTGCTGGAACAGCTGAGCTTTCCTGCTCCAGGAGTTCAGACTCAGCAACACCGTGAGCAGAAGCCTTTTCATCTGAATGTCTCTGCCTTTTGTCCTTCCAAGGGGGAACTGGGGCTGCCCTTTTGATGAGCGGGGCTCCACCTTTTTGGTCCGGGTGGGTGTCGGTGCTGTGAGCAGACTCTTGGTGCAGACACACACCTGCCTTACTCGTGGGAGATGACTCAGGGGTGGCCTCTGACTGTGTCAGGGTTGGGGTGGCCTCTTTGCCCTCCTGAAAAGCAGTGTCAGAAGCACTGCCAGGGGGAGATTTACCCTCCACGCTCTCATGTTTTTGAGCTGATGATGCAGTTACACCTGAACCCTGGGTGGTCAGGATGGGGCTTTTGCTTTCCAAATCTTCAGCGTCCTCCTCAATCTCAGTAGCTTTGGACTTCTTCAGTAAAGGTTTCCTATTTTCACTCCTATGAGGTGACACTGGAAGTCCCTCTACCTGTTGTATGAAAGCAGCTGGGCATCCATTGCCCTCACAATGTGTGGAAGGAGAGGGCTTCTCTCCTGAGCAATCCTTGCTGGCTCTCCCAACTCCCTCTTGCTTCGATGTGTCTACAGAACATCCCTTGCCGGGCCCTGCAGAAATGTCACAGTGCTCACTGCCCTCAGGGCAACCCTCCTGGGACAACACATCAGAGTCTTCTTCCAAAATATCTTCTTCCCTCAGCGACCTTGAGGCCCTCAGCCTGTAGTCATCCAGGGACCGGCTCCTGCTGGCACCAGCAATGGCAGGATGTGGTGGTTTCCTGGCAGTGTCAAACGATGCTGATTTGGTCAAGGATCCCAGCAGGCTTTCCCTGCGATCACCCCCTTCCTCTTCCTCCTCCAGCTCAAACTGCTCCAGGAGGGGCTCACGGAGACCGCTGAGGGGCACCTTGGAATAGCCAGCTTTCCGGAAGGTCCTCCTGGCCCTGTCCAGGTGCCTTTTGAATTCCCTGCCCGGGGAGGAAGGTGGCCTTGCAGGGAGCTCACTTGCTTGGCTGTAGAAAGTGCTTTTAATGACACTCTGCCTGGGCACGCAGGCAGATGGCTTTTCTGTCCCATCCCCAGCCTTTTCAAGTCCCTCCTTATCAGGCAAAGATATGTCTGGTTTTTCTTTCTGACCTACATGTGATGTGCTTTCCTTGGAAGTCTCAGCAGGGCTGCTCCTTTGGGGTGGCTCTGCTCTTTCACCTCCAGGACTGGGATGGAGCCCCTCCTCTTTCTCCTGGAAGATCCTCTCCATGAGCTCTTTGCTTTCTGTAGGTGATTTGTCCCCCACCTCAGCTTTTGTGGAAGCATATTTCCTCCTCATGGGTTTTACTGGAGGGATGGAGATTTTGGGGTGCCTCTGCTCACTTGAATGTTTTGGAGGCTCCTGATAACTTGGTGCATCAAATACGGGCAAGTGCAGCTCGGGGGTAGAGCCAAAGTGCCTCTTCTTGGGGAAATTCGAGTTCTCATTGTCTGAGGAGGAGCCACTGGTGCTGGATGAAGTGCTCTCCTCAATGAGGTGTCGGGAGATGGCCAGGGAGGAGTTGTCATGAGTCCTTTCGAGGATTTCTGGGATAGACCTCATCACCAGTATGGATTTGTAGCACATCAGGGACCGCTGAGAAGCAAAGCCAAGCACGGCACAGTGAGATGGAAACATGGTGGGATCATGGCTAAGTAAACATATCAAATACCTCACCCACGAGTCCAATGACACACTGCCACCCCTTGTACAGCTCACCAATCCAGGCCTCATTTGCCCTCCAAATCTTCCTTTTCCCTCATTTCCAGATGTGAAACTAAACTGACTTCAGGGCATATAACAGACTCTGCTGTGATCAGGGAACCAGGACCCTGCCTGAGTTTTCCAATCTGGCCACTCAAAGCGGATGGAAAGGAGTTTTTAATGGAAAACACCAGATGAGAGACTCGCTGGAGGAAATGGCCTTAAATCTGTCAACTGCAATATGGTGACTGAGGCCAACAGAAGACCTGCCACAGTGTGGGAGGTGGGATTTCTCTGCTCTGACCTCTGCCATGTTGAAGTCAGGCAGCTGACCCCCCCCCCCCCCCCCCCNGGCACCTTCAGAAGGCAATCAATCCCACTACTTTGGAGAACTTCAGGAAAAGAGGAATCTTTGAGGGCCTGTCTATAATTCAGCACCAGTTGCTGAGGGCACCTTAGACACAGCCTTGTGTCCTACGGGCACCTGCATGAGACCAGGTGGGTCCCAGGCAGTGAAAGTCTAGATAATTAAATCCTGACACATCCATCAATCACCCCCCTCCTGGGTTTGTTCCCCATTCACAGCCAAGCTGAAATCTCTGCTGAGCTCGCTACCCTAGCCCAAAAGATTTTAAACATCCCAATGCAATTAAAAATAGATATAATTAAAAATAGATATAACTAAAAAGAACCAACACAGATTAAGGGCAACTCACCTGCCACTTGCTCCGAGCCACAATGAATTTGAGCTGCTTGGTGTTAATGAAATGAGCTGCTTCCAGGGGGACATTATGCTGCCAGGTGCAATGAGAGGAAGATCATTGGTTACCAAAAAATGACTTAATTTCCTGATTAATTTTTCTAGGATTCCCTCCTTCCAGAATTGTTTAGTTTAGGAAAGTTACAATAAGCTAAATGCCACAATGTCTTCATTTTTAAATTACAGACAAAATCAGCTTTTCAGTGTCAAAAGCAAGCCCTGTTCAATACATGTCATTAAGTACTTTTTTAGTTGTTAATTTTTAGCTCTTCCCCTTAGTGGTTTAAGGCATTGGAATATAAATCATAATTCTGCTCTGCAGAGCCAGAGTTTCCTTCCTATACTGACGTGTGACAGGACAAGAGGAAACAGCCTCAAGTTGCACCAGGGGAGGTTTACTTTGGATATTAGGGAAAATTTCTTCCTGGAAAGGGTTGTCAAGGATTGGGAGAGGCTGTCCAGGACAGGATGGTGGAGTCAGCATCACTGGAGGGATTTAAAAGATGTGGCACTTGGGGACACGGTTTAGTGCTGGGTTAATGGTTGGACTCCATGATCTGAGGGGGCTTTTCCAACCTAAATGACTCTGTGCTGTATCTGCTCATGTCAGCAATGAATCTTTATCCTTTGAAAGGGAAGATATCTTGGCATGTAAAACTCTTTTTGGGGAGCCAGGCCTGAGCTTCTCTGTGGCACAGAAAACAGGAGATCATGGGGAAAAAAATAAACAGCAAATACCAAGCAGCTTTAAAGTCTTTTCCAAACTCATTGTTACAATGACTGATAAAGGACCAGGGCAAACTTACCATGAACCACCTGTGGGACAGACAGTCCAAAGCACTCGGTCTGGCTCTGGCAACAGAACAGATCAACATTTCAGTAGGGATTCACTTCCAACAGCAACCCCAGGATCTTGCTGAAGGTGCTGCTGCACATGGAGACATGTGGACACTTTGGTGTGTGTCCTTAGGATGCTGGTTTAGAGCTGAGAGCCAACAAGGCAGAGAGCAGCTTTCAGCCTGGGGTTTCCTTCCCTTGAGGTGTAACAATCCTCCTTTTTCAGTCTGACATTCCCAATAGATCCTCAGGAAGACTCCATGCCCTCTGTGGGGAGCCTCCTCAAGGCTGTCCAGAGCAGCACTAAGGGTGACTTTGCCCCTTGAGGTGTCCAGAGTGAAAATAACTTTGGCAGGAGGCAGAAAGAATAATGAAATGAAATGAAATGAAAAGACAAGCACCTGCAAAGGTGCCTCCAAGCTGCCTTTTTGGACTTGAAATTGCTTAATGAGTGTGGTCAAAGCTGTTTAATTCTCTCATGAGTCCCTCCACAGCACTCCTTGCTCCTCCCACTTGTCTGTCATTCCAGAAATTCCTCTGCCTGGAGGAGGCAGGGAGCGAGAACATCACCGCCCCAGTCTGGCAAACACCCACTCTGTGGTTTGGGGGATAATAAAGAATTAGAGCCAAACATCTCAAAACATCAGCTTTGTACTTTCCAAGCTCTGGTGGGCTGAGATGTGGCTGCTGAGACACCACCAGAGGGACACTCACTTGGGCTGCTGCTGGAGGATCCCTCTCATGAAGTCCTTTGCGTCTTCGCTCAGGTGAACAACGTCGGGAATGGTCCAGGAAATGTCCCCGTTCTGGATGTTCAGGAGGGTTTTCCTGTCGTTCTCCCCAGCGAATGGAGACTTGCACGTGAGGCTGGTTTATTGAACACCACAAAGTACAAGGAGACAGACTTCAGACTTCCCACTCTCTGCCCAAATGGCAGGAGCACAAGGGGGGGTTAAAACACTCGGGGCACTCCGTGTGTGGGCACTGGGAGCAACGTGCTCACCAACAAATCATCTCTCACCCCAGCATTCCATGGCACTGGGCTGAATTGTTATTTGTTCTGGATAATAATAATAACACAAGGGACTGAGGGTTGGATTTTGCACAGCTACAGGGAAAGGGGAAACTGAACCTCATCCACAGCTCCCAGTGAGAACTGCAAGGAGAGCAACTCTCGGGTCTTCAGTCAGGGACAACTAAAAGGTGACCAAGAAAAGTGGAAACCACAAAATAAATTGTCCTTATCATAGAAGGACTTGATGCTCCACTCAGATCCCTCACTTGAGGGTCCTGGAGGGCTCTGATGGACAAGGGATTATTAAATGAGTCTTTAGAAGAAGATTGATTTACCTTAAATATGTGATGACTCCAACAGCCCTGAGGAGAAAGGGGACACAAATGTCACGTGTTTGTCACTATTTATCCTTCCTTCTCAAGCACACAGCCCCTCTTCCTACCACTACACACTCCCTTCTCCTCCCTTTTCCAATGACAATAAATTCCAAAAGCTATTTTCACCCTTCAGGAATTTTTCCTTTCATTATTTTTTAAAATTGTTCTCCAACAATCTTCCAGTTTTAAAGCACAGATAAAGGAAAAGACTCAAAATACTTTTGGGGTTTTTTTGGAGTTTGTTTGCCTTTTCTAGAAAGCCCTTTAAGATCCTCCTCCCCTGTTGCTGCCTCTAATAGAGATCATCTCCTCTAAAATGCTCCTTTGCATTAATGACCTGCCAGAGTTCAATTATGGCTGGGAAAAAAAAACAGACAGAAGGAGCTCTAAAGAGCCCTGATGGCTTTTGGATTCTCAGGGTTCGCTTTCAGTTTCCTGCCTAATTATCACAGCTCCATTTGCTTATTAACAGCAAATGGAAATTCAGGCCATTGAGGGCCTGAAAGAGCTTTTGAGGAAGAAGAGAGAGGAGCAGACATTACCAGATATCAGTTGCTTTTGACACTGGTGACAGGGCAACAATTTCTGGGGCGACAAACTCCGGAGAGCCGTATTTGCTGTACTGAGGCTCGACGGGCGTGACCCTCTGGGCAAACCCAAAGTCACAGATCTTCAGGTCTTCCCTTTCAGGGTAAACCATGAGGATGTTCAGTGGCTGTTAAATGGAATGAAGTCGATGGAGACAATTTTTCTTTAAGGCAGGGAATATTTTCAGTGTAAATAAGAATAACTCAAACAGAGAACACCCATTCCCTGGGCAGGGAAAAGCCAGACCTGTCACTGCACGTTACCTTGATGTCCAAGTGAAGGATGTTGTTGTCATGAAGATATTTGAGTCCTTCCAGAATTTGCTTGATATACAGTTTGACCTAAGAATTTAATCAATTATTAGAAAGTTATTAAGCAGTAGTAGTAAATAGGAGGGTCCCTGATTCCGCCAACACTTTCAGTATGTGAGAGGGGGAGAAATTGAACCAGAAATACTTTTAAAACTACAATTAACTTTGTCTATTAGTCTTGCAGTTGAAATTAGATGGGAACCAAACAGCATCCTGTGGCTGCATGTGCCCCCTCTGCCCTGCTGGAGCTTTGTCTGTGAAAAAGTTCTTGTCTTTAAAAAAACCAAAACCCTCTACCTTACAAAACATGCAGATTAAAAAAAGAAACAAAAATCCTCAAGTTTGACGAACTTTATCAACATTCATAACACAAACTCAGCTCCGGCTTGGTGTAAATCAGGCAAACAGATTTAAAACACAAATAGTTTTAAAAACTATGTTGCAAACCTACTTGCTGACTATATATAAATCCAATCTGACTATGGCTGATCAAGGAGTGAATATTTACAACCAGATTCACCTCTGGAAGTCCTTTACATTTGGCATTTTACAGTGTTAATTGACATTTGATCTTTAAAGGATCCCCAACCCAAACCATTCTATGATTCTCTGATGTTTCCCCATGACTACTCTAAGAAAAATCAGTTTTACCAACAAATATGGGACACTTGGCTACCAGATGGGAGATGTGAAACATTTGGAGCTTTGAGCATCAAGGATGGCAAAATAAACCTCCTTAGAAACCATAATTTCATCCCTTTGAAGAGTGAAAGGGAGAGGACAGAATATAGTTACAAGGGAACAAAGTTGTACTAAGCAAGTAAAGATACAGGAAATCCGGGTGACAGATAGCAAAGAAATAATAGAGCAAATGTCATATTTTTTAGGCTGAATGCAATACTGGTGGTCAAAGCCACTGTCTGTTTCTAATTATTCCCCAAAAAAACCCAACTGATGGGAGCACATTTTAAAGGCTGATTCTGTTCTGACAGATTGTCACTGGTCCAAAGACATTCCTCACATTCCATAAGGAAAATGCAGGTGGAACCAACTGTGGCCTTTCCAGTCAGAAAGAGGAATTACCTCGGCTTCAGTGACCACACTCTTCTTGAACAAGCGGTCCAGGAGCTCTTCACTGGAGCATCTGAGAGCACCATTAAGGGGGGAACAGAACTGCAGGTGAAAGCTCATTTTTCCCGTGTAACCACCTCTCTCCAGCTCCCAGCAGAGCTCCCCACGTGCTCTCAGGCCATGGGATGCCCATCACAGTCTCTGCTGCAGTGCCCTCCTGGCAGAATTGGGCTGCTCCTACAAGCACGAGCTCAAATCTGCAGGTTGGTAGATTTTGGCATTGCTCTGCTAAAATCTGCCTGTTGGCTGTGGGTTTTCTGTTCTGCACTGCCTTTTCCTCATATTCATCCAGAACAGGATCTCATGGACACAGAATCCTTAACCTCCAGATGTTTCAGAATAGAATTTGGATGTTAACAGCTCATTCACACTTGGATGTTCAAGTATGATTTTCCCCAAGCAGCAGAGTCACAGGACTTCAGTGAGGCTCTCACAGGGCTCTCCCTGCCATCCTGCAGTGCATACAAGGGTTGTGTGTCCTTTTGTCTCAGGCAAAACCTACAAAGGGTTACTTTTTCCAAGTTATTTAACAAATGAGCTCTCCCCAACGCTTCCCAGCCTCCTCACACAGAAAAGGATACAGCTCCAGGACCAGAATCAGTGTTTTCCTCGTCTCAAACTCATCCAGGAGCCGGGTGATTCTGTCGTGGGACAGAGAGGCAAGAATATCCCTCTCCTGGTGAGCTCGAACCTTGGTTTTGCTTCTCAGGGGGATGAATTTGGCAGCACAGGACACTCTGTTCCCTTTGTGCACAACCCTCTTCACGAAGCTGAAGCAGCCCCTGCGCAGGAATCGAAGCACAAGCCCTGCTCAGCCCTGGTCCAGGGAGCAGCAGGCAGTTTTCCACCTCCCCAGTGCTCAGGGCCCGAATTCCCCAGCACAAGCAGCTCCTTTCCCTGGCTGTGAGGTGCTGGTGCCCTCTCCTGGCTGTCTCCAAAGCTCGGCGATGTGTTCCCATCACGGGCAAAGCTGTTTCAGGTGATGCGGCTTTGTGCTGGCAGAGGCTGGTGCCTCACCCTACAGGCTGCGTGGACTCTCCCATCCTCTGTCAGAAGCCTCTGGAAAGCATTCCCAGCACACCTGCAATGGGTGTGGCCTCCCATTTTCCGATATTTGAGCCCCTCTCTGCCTCAGAGATAGATATTCCCTGGCAGTGATGCTCTACAGCTGGAAAATTCATTTACCTTCCAATCTCCTGCTTCACTTCATAATGGGAATGGAGCTTTCTCCTGGTGGCCACTTTCTTTCCTTCTTGGTCCTTCTTGGCTTTGGAAATTAAGGAAAATGTAAGGGTTAATACTCAGACAGCAGTGCCTTGCTAATAGTGTGCAAAGTTATTACAGGACAATTCAAGGCAGGAAAAATTACAGGGGTCCTCTAAACTTCTGCAGAGATTTAAGTGGAGCTGCTTCATAAGAGAACGTGTTAATATGAACTTTGGAATTGGCCAGACAAGTTGTGACTGCCCCATCCCTGGGAGTGTCCAAGGCCAGGCTGGATAGGGCTTGGAGCAACCTGGCTTAGTGGAAGCTGTCCCTGCCCATGGCAGGGGGGGGGAATGGGATGATCTTTAAGGTCCCTTCCAACCCAAACCAGTCTGGGATTCTATGAAAAACAACTGGTGAGACACATTTTGGTCTGGAGATGTTCAAGGCCAGGTTGGATGGGGCTTGGAGCAACGTGGGATAGTGGAAGGACTCTTTGCCCCTGGCAGGGGGTTGGAACGAGCTGGTCTTTAAAGGCTCTTCCAACCCAAACCATTCCAGTGATTTGCTTTTTTACTGGATTCTGCCCTACAGGCTTTATATAAGTGCTACACAAGAACACAGATCTGGTACCACACAGGAACCAGAACATGACAGTGACAGATTCCATGTTGCCATGGAAGCAGCTCCTGCAGCTGAGAGAGGGGCATTTACCTTCACGTACAACAAGCTCTGCTTTGCACAAAACCTCCCCTCCTGCGTTTTTGGCAACACAGGTATAAACACCACCATCTTCTGGGGCAGCGTTGTCCACCACCAAGAAATAGTTTGTTCCTTCCTTCCCTTGGTGAATTCTCTCACTGTCTGCCAGCAGTGAGGTGCCCTGAAAGAAGGAAATGATCTTTTGGCTCTGGAAAAACCAAGCTGGAAACAGATATTTCCTCTGTTCAAGGGACAAGATACAGGAGCAGAGCCACAACACAGGCTGTTAAGGTCAGCAAACCTCACTAACAAAATGCTGGCTGAAAAAGTCCTGCATGTCCCCTGGTTCCCATTTATAGGAATAAAGGCTTAGGAGGGATCACCAGTGCCAAGTGGTTCATTGTTCAGCTCTCCCAGGATGCCAGTCCTGAGCAGTCAGCCCAGGGAGCACCAGGATCAGCTGCTTTGCTCCTGCTTGTGCTGACACTTGTGCTCCTTGTGAGTCCCTTAAGAGCTGCTGAGGGAGCTGGGGGGGCTCAGCCTGGAGAAAAGGAGGCTCAGGGGGATCTTCTGGCTCTCTACAACTCGCTGACAGGAGGGGGGAGTTGGGTTGGGGTTGGCCTTTTCACCCAGGAAATGGCCTCAAGCTGTGCCAGGCCAGGTTCAGGTTGGACATCACGAAGAATTTCTTCATGGAAAGGGTGGTCAAGCACTGGAAGGGGCTGCCCAGGGAGGTGGTGGAGTTCCCATCCCTGGAGGTGTCCAAGAAAGGACTGAATGTGGCACTCAGTGCTCTGGTTTAGTTGACATGGTGGTGTTTGGTCACAGGTTGGACTTGATTATCCTGGAAGTCTTTTCCAACCTTTAAATTATTCTATATATTCACAAATGTTTTGAAGAAAGGGACAGGAGGGAGTGTGTGTGACCCAGAGAGCAGATTGTGAGCATTTGCAAAAGGTCCCTTGGCACTAAAATGCAACATAAATATATATAATACAACACATACATATATGTATATTATAAAATAAAGCTAAAGTGAATCCTAATCCCCCACAGAAAATGTCAGTCTCAGAGCTGTTCCTTTTTACACTGGAGCAAATTTTAAATTAGAGTAAATGACTCCATGGCAGCACTTGGTGGGAGCCAGAAAGTACCAGATGTTAGAAACTATTAGGGAAGAAATGAAGAATAAGACACAAAGCACCATTTAATAAATCCTTGGCTTGCCTATGGTGTGGTTCTGCTGCAGTAACTCCTTCCAGATGAGGTTTGACAGAGCAAGTTGGGGCTCTTCAGCCTGGAAGGCTCAAACAACATGACAGGACGTGACAACAATATTCTAAGGAATAATCAATTATTTCTCATTCGTTTCTATGGGATATTCGTTGTCCTTGGTCACTCTCACTTAACTAATTAGTTGCAGAAAAGATACAGAGCCTGGAAGTCACGTTGGCAATTGGAATAAAGCACTCCTGACCCCATGGCCAGCCCCAAACTCCAGCACACATCTCAGTGACTCTCAGGCAGGAGCCAGTCTCCCTTCCTGCCCATCTGTGTCCCCAAAACCACCAGGGCTGCCCAGGCTGAAAAGGAATCCCCAGTGACACTGGAGACACCACAGGGTGAGACACACAGATGGTGGCTCCAGTGAGAACAGCTGGCTCAGCAAACCCTACAGACACAGCCAAAATCAGTGTAAGAGGGGTGGGATGAGAGAGCAGAAGGCATTCCCTGTGGAATTCGTGCACTGGAGACCTTCCTGTGGCCCTCACTGTCAGCCAGAGCAAAGCCTGCACTTACCCTAAACCACAGAACGGTGGGTTGAGGGGTTCCTTCGATGACTGCCTGAAACTTGGCACGCTCCCCAGAGTACACCTGCACATCCTCTATGGTCACTTGCATGTAGGGAGGACCTGGGGGGACACAAGGGTTTGCTCCATGCTCAAGGCCATAATTTCATTCCCAGGGTGATGATGTGGGTTGAGTTACTCAAATGGGTTTTATACAAAGGGCCATTTAGGGTTTAACAGCTGTGTCAAATCAAGAGCAATCACAGCAATGTGTTTGGGGTTCTTTATATTGCCATTACTTCTTCTTATCATTCTTATCTTCACATTTATCTATTATCATCAATAGTTACCAGTCAAAAAATGGAAGAGTTAAAAAATCAATCATTAGTTGTCACCAAAAGAGCAGACAATGGTAACTGTGGAAGGTGGGAAAGGGAAACAGGGTGTGTTCTTACTTGTTGGGGTCTTCTCTTCAGTCTTATACACACGAGTCCTTTCTGTGGTCTCAATATAAACCTCACTGTGCACATCCCAGACCACGTCTCCTTCTCTTCTGTACCAGCCTCCTGCCTCTGGTGATGTTCTTCATGAAGCCCGAGGGAAAAGACCAAGACATGGTCACACACAGTGACAGAGGTGCAGGATTGCACCCTGCCACCAAGCTGCTGAGCCAGCAGACAGAGAGCTGTTTATGTAAAATTAACTCAAGAATAATTTTGGTTTGGGGGAATTCATTTCTCTCCAAGCTTTTCTACCCTTCTTTGACAAAGCACGTGCCACCAGGATTTGAAAAACAGTAACAAACCTACAAGAATCTGTTCGAGTCACCACCTGGTTCCTCCCCAACAGAGAACTTGCTTTTCTTGCAGCCAAGTCTGTCCCATTCAGGAATCTCTATATCACATAGCACTAAATTGAGGTGGTGGTTACCTGTTGATGGGAACGGTGCGTTCCCGAGTGCTTTCCTCTCCAGCTGTGTCTTCACAGGCAGCACCAAGGCTGGGCTTTGGCACACTTGGCTCTTCAGCTGCAACCTGCCCTTGTGCTTTGTCTGGCAGCAGAAACAGGGAAAGTTAAACACACCACCTAGGACAGCACACCCGAAACCCAGAGCAAGCCTTTGGAGCCGTCTCTGGTTGTGCCTGCTGTCAGAGCCGAGCCCAGCCGAGCTCAGCTGAGTGCAGTCACCGAAGTTCTGAGGAGAACTTGGCCCTCTGGCAAAGACCACATGAAGCAAAGGGATTGTACAACATCGCTTTGCTCACTGGGGAAAACTGGCTTTTCTGGGAGGGAACACACACAGACAAAGATGGGAAAGGCAGTCAGCAGGGAAGGGAGAAACAGGACAGCTGGAAGGGTGGTGTGGGTTCATACAGCCTTTAGAGGAGATAGTTTATCAGTGTGTGACTTTCAGCTCGTGGCTGTGATGAATCACAGAATTGTTTAGGTTGGAAAAGACCTTTTAGATCATCAGGTCCAACCATTAACCCAGCAGTGCCAAAGCCACCACTAAACCAAGTCCCCAAGTGCCACATCTACAAGGGAAACTCAACATGAGCTTCGGACACGTGAACGCTTCAATTAAACCTTCTCGACTCCCTGTTGTGATCACAGACACCATCAGTGGCATAATTAAACTCACATCAGTGCAAAACTGGTGCTCAAGGCAGGCTGGGGATATGACTGATATGGAAATAACATGGAAAGATGTTCTTATGGAGGACCTGGTGATGCTTTAACATCAGCATTGCTGCTCCTCCTCTGGGTTCTTGGAAAACGTCTTCGGTAACACCAGAACAAGGATTGGCTTTTGGGGCTTACAGGAACAAGGAAAACAAACATTTGGTGCAGCTTGATGGCAGTTCAGGTATTTTCCAACTTTTTTTAATTAATTATTTTATCATAGTTTGATCTTCCATTCCAAAAAAACCTGATTGTCTTCTTATATTGGAATTTCACCAGAGGATAAAGCGCATCATCTCCTTTATCATTTTAGGAGAAAAGTTTAAATCAAGAGGAATCTTCTCCCCAGCAGGAAGGGCCTTTTTGGGGAGCATTCTAGAGATGTTTGGTGCTGAGTGGCTGTGGAAAAAAGCAGCACTTTCTAGAAATCACCTAAAACAGCTCTATTGGGGTGGAAAAAGTGGTTATTCAAGGCATTACAGACAGGCTGAGATAGCCCAGGTTGGTGGGATTGTGTTTTCTTCTCGCCAGCACTATTGAAATATTTGCCTTCTTTTCAGTCAGGGCATGTGACAGTAGGGACAGTTGTCAAGTCTCCATCTGATTAAAGTAATTCCCCATGACATGTTTAGCTTTGCTCAATGAAAGACCTGAAAAACCATCTCATTCACTATTGTGTTTTCTTTTTAGCTGTGACAGAAAATAATCTGCTAGTTGGCAGCATTTTGAGTCATCCTGCTCCACCAGAGAATTATTGTCACGGCTGATTTCCTACTAGAAAGGGAAAAAAGGGTTTTAAAGCCCTGCCATTTTTTTTTAATGCTGTTGTTTTGTGTCTGATTCCCTGAACAGCTTTAATCCTTGCTAAGTTTTAAACAAGAATACTTCATTTTTTTAAACAGTATCTGGACTTTGAGGGCTGAAGGTCACTTGACATGGTCCTGGATAGAGAACAGTTATTCTGAATTGACACAGAGACAGCTTAGACAAGTTGTTATGGCAGAAGCAGAAGGAAGAGTGGAGGGTTGTCACTTATTCCTGTTGGGTTTTTTTTAAAAAACAATGGAAAGACAAAGGACTTGATCTCCGGGCAAGACACAGTCACACACATCGTTGGGTTTAGTCACACAGGAGCCTGTCAAGGCTCCAGGGTCAGTGAAATGCAGGTGGACTAGATGCACTCAACATCCTGGAAAGTCTCTGACATCAATACAGGGATATTAAACACACTTCCAGCTTGTTTATGGCAAAAATAAAAGCAACTTCCCTTGCCCACGCCACCAAACCAAACCCCAGATGACTTCTACAAATGTAAAGGAGGGATCTCACTCCACCTTCTCCCCTAAAAACACCTGAGGCAAGACAAGGGACAACAGCTCAAAGGTGGAAAAAACCATCCCCCATCCCCTCCATTTTGGGCAGGTGATGAACCAAACTCTACATCAGACACGGCTCTCAAACACCTCCTGTTTCCAGAAAGATCTGCCCCATTCTTATATCCAACCTAACCCCAACACCCCCCCCATGTCTTCTTGGGTCTGAATGTCCTCTCTTAATCTCCAGCTGATCAAACCACAATGAATCACAAAAGTGAGGTAAAGAATATCACTATTGCCATGGTCAATGTGGTGTGTCTCTCTTGACTCCCAGACCCATGCCAGACCTACCATGGCCTCCAGGAGTCTGGGTTTGGGTACTGGCTTCATGGACCGGCACAGAGGACCCGGCTGCTGTTTCTGAGTGCTCTGAAGGGACAGACCCAGGAGGGCCAAGGCCACCATCTCCTCTCATGCCCGAGGGAAGAGTCACCAGCAGTGACGCCGAGTCCATGAGTCTCCTCAGAGCTGTCTTGATCTCCTTATCAGCACGTTGGAGCGAGGCCTGGACAGAAGTCTCCATCTCTGACTGGGGGGAAGCCATTCCTACAGGCAAGAACAACTTTTCTCTCTTAAGGGCATAAAAAACCCCAACCCACCAGCATCATCCAACCCATGGAAATATTTGCAATAGTATCATTTTCCCCTCCTAGAAAGGAGAGTCGATGTGGAAATGCTTATCCCAGCAAGAGGGAATGTTGCTAAGACTTGGAATAAGAAGGTTGGGACAATATGGCTTGGAAAGCTGTATCTCCCCAGGCTGAGGACACTGGGCCACACTGTGTGCACATGTGGCCTCTCCCCAGACAGTGGAATAAAAGAACCCTCTCCCAACTCAACCTCACATTGGCTGGTTTGTCAAAAATACCTTCATTAATCATAGAACATCCTGAGCTGGGAGGGATCCACAAGGATCAGCCAGTCCACTCCTGGCCCTGCACAGACACCCCAACAATCCCACCCTCTCCCTGAGAGCATCATCCAAACCCTCCTGGACCTCTGGCAGCCTTGAGGCTGTGCCCACTGCCCTGGGGAGCCTGGGCAGTGCCCACCACCCTCTGGGGGAAGAAGCAGTCACTGGTTCAGAGCAATGAAACGAACCCAGCAGGGCCCCCCTGCTCTGATACAGACCCTGCATGCAAGGAGGGTGTTGTCCTCACAGGCAAGAAGGAGGGAAAAGGTATCAGTGCCACCAGTGACTCTGGAGAGGGGCAGGGGAAAGGAGAGAGGGCTGTTCTGCTTCATGGGAGCATGGCAGAGAAGCTCCTCCTTGCTCCTGGGCGATGTGTTTGTCCTACTTTGCCATACCTGAATACTTTTCTGGGCTTTGCAAGGTACCCGAGACTTAAATTTGCTCTCAGCTCTGCCTTTGCAAGACGCTCCAGGAGTGGAGTCATCTGGTCTGTACAGTCTCACTCAGAGGTGGTGTAGAGAGAAGCATCATAGAGAGGAAGAGCAAATTCCTGCCTCAAGAAACTCACTGGCTTGAAGGCAGAGAGAAGACAAAAGCTTTCCACGTAGAAAAATGGATTTGCAAAGCATGTTTTTTCAGGATGGCCACCCAGGAGACAAATGTCATGGTGTCACCCCCACCCAGTGATGGCAGAAGCAACAGGGTGGGATAGGATCTAGAGAAGCCCTCAGTAATTATAAAGAAGGACAAAATGCATGTCAGATTAAGAGAAATCATCGTGTTCACGATGTGACTGCTCACCAAGCAAGAGAGAAAACTCGAAACATCACATGGTTTGAGAAGAAATAAGAGCACTTGGAACAAAGAGTGACTTGCCACTGACACAGGAGCACGTCCTGTGGCTGCTGAGATTCTGCTCCTTTCCCAACCTTAGGAAAGCAGATTCCCATGACAGACCTCAGCAGATAAAGCTGAAGGTTTGGATCAGCCCCCTTGGAAGACAACTCACTTGAATTCTGTTTCTAATTCCCCCTGCAGGAGCATAATGGTTATGAAATATTTAATTCATGGATTTTTTGATGGAGAAAGCAAGTTTTGCTCGCTCAGTGCCACAGACACTGACCCTCAGTGTTTGTCAGCACTGGGATGGGTGGGACATTTCAAGTATTTTCCTAAAGAAATACTTTGATTCCCTGGTGTTCCTGTTGTGATTCTGCCAGCTGGTGAGTTGGGTAGCTGCCAGCAAGGGATGTGTCTGGAAAAGTACAATCTCTCAGTGTTTCCTCCCTGCTTAGGGATGTTACACCACTCTCTTCCCTCTGTAGGACACCGATCCAAGCTGCTGACCTGAGGAACTGGAATATCCACTGAGGAACATCAAACTAACACCACGCCTGCGATGGACAAAATTCCCAGTCCTAAAATCCCACCCTTGAACCTTCACAGCCCACACCTCCTTCAACCCACAACCAGGAACCCAAGCCATGTTTTGAAGTTCCAACACAGTCTCAGAGAAGGACCCAAGAGGATGAGCATCATTCAAGATCATTGACTCGTAGGTCTGAGCTGGAAATATCCCTAAAAACAGGTTCTTTCCCTTTAATAGTTCTGAAACTGAAAAAGGAGCCAGCACTCACCTGAATTATTGATCTTGGATCACAACCACCTGGTGGAACATCAAGAGCCATAACAAAGAACACAGAAACCCAACGAGTTCAGTGACAGCCAATGCAAGACATTTATTGATATAAACTCAGCATCTCACAGCGCACCTTGCATTGGATTTTTTTGTGTGTGTGTGGTTTTTTCACTTTGTACCTCAAGCAATCTGAAGTTTCCACTTTATTAATACCCATTTACCTGCCGGAATTTTAGTAAAACATCCATTGTATTAAAATCTTTCATACAACTGCATGTTTTCATCTACGAGAAATAAACCCCTACACGTCTCATTAGTTATCTACACAGTTTAATCACTTACAAGCATCATTTTTAACCTCTACGAAAATATTTTGAAAGTATATGTAATGAACTTTTCATAAACCTTTCGCTTTTTGAACAGAGCAGAGGGTTTTAAAAATGTCTTTCAATTGATTCTCTGTTGCTTAAATTTCAAAAGAAAATGTAAACAGATGTTAATTGCCTTGAGCTAACGAATCAAAGTATAATTATTTCTTCTACGCCATTGGAACTGCAGCCTTAGAGTGTCTTTAGAAAAACCTGAGTGTCAACCACAACAGGAGGAAACCTCCCATTCCTTTACACATCTTGATTATCTTTTGAATTAATATTATATTTTAAAAGGTTATCGTAGGGCAAATTCTTTTCTCAGCGGTATCTTTGTGAATCTGAATGAAATCCACTTCCTTCTGTGGAATTATTCTAGGTGGATACCAGAATAACTGAGAGCAGAATCAGGCCCAATACGAAAGCCATATTTTCAGTTTTAAAAGTCTTTCCCTGTTGTGTGTCTGTTACTTTCCAATGTACAGTGCAATATATGAAAAAGGCACTAATATATATACCCATGGTATTGCTGATTACAAAACAAACAGTATAAACCAAGGAGATGGTATAAAAAACGGGAGAGTCCCACAAAGGGAGCTTGATTTCCCTCGCCACACTGGAAAAGCATCCTGTATCATGAAGGTAGTACACGTGACATTCCACACAGCATCCTGTCTGGATGCAGAGGGTGAGAGGCTGTGAAATCAGCATTTTAGCCAGCACACGATTGAGGTGCGGCCACAGCAGGAAAAAACCCCAACGTGGTTCTTTCCTGCAAGCAGCTCCTGTGAATTCAGCAGGAATATTCCCCCAAGACTCCAGAATGAGCTCCTCAACATCACCTGGGTGGGACACACTGAGACAACACCAGACACACGTTCCTGAGGCAGAAACTCACTCCATCCCCTCTCCTCGTGCTGCCCCTGAGCGGTTCTGGTTTCCCTGCACCACCTCAATGCAAACATTGCCTATTGCAGCGCTTGCACAGAGTTCAGCTCGGAGCAGGCGTGGGGCTGCTCACCCCACAGCTCTGCCAGCCAGAGCTCGGTCCCGCTGAGATCCATGACAACTCCATCTGAACTTCAGCTGGCACCAAGGTCTGGCCCTCTGAGCTCGTTCCTTTGCAGGGCTCGGTGTGTCTCAGCCTTCCCCTCCACCAGCATTCCCACTGGGAGCTCCAGAGGAGCTCCACGGGAAGCAATCCCTCTGCCAGACACCTCAGCATTCCAGGTTACAGTAACGTGATGCAATTGCAACTGGCAGCCCATTTGGAACAGATCTGTTTTTCAACCAGGCATTTATTGTAAAGTTCTCTCTTCCTCTATTTTTCTTTTAATATATATATATATATATATATATTTGT
>VXBX01006871.1:2175754-2355747 GCA_013400415.1 Scytalopus superciliaris
CAGTGGTAAACTCCTCTTAGCACATCTAAGAGACCTCATCCATCAACCTGTTTACAGGAATATTTCACCACCGGCATGTACAGGAGACCAAATATTCTTCCAGTAATATTTACTGGCAAAGAGCACGCTTGTGGCTCTTTTAAGGCCACGTTTGTGATGCTTTGCTTGTGTTAGTGTTTGATTGCAAATGCAGAAATCATTCTGTGCAGCACTTTAACCTTTAAATGCACATTAAGTAGTTATATTTTAAAAGGTATGGTTTATAAATCCACTTCACTAGAATGCAGAATAATGAAACCTATTAGACAACTAGGAAGTGGATTTGAATATATCAGTCATTTAAAAAAAATAGTCTTTTTCACTTAAAGTAGAACAACAAAATTCAGTGGGACTTTCACCACCAGCTTCAGTCAAACTGGGATTTCAACCCAAAGGCCTGAGCGCCCTTTGCCTCCCTGGTATAGGTAATATTTTCTGTATATTCCATTCTGTGGCAGGAGTTTAGAATTAAACATGACCAGATGGTGCACGTTGAAAGGTTTATGAAGTCATTTTGGTAGAGCTAAGTGGTGTCAAAAGTGCAGAGCAGAGTCAAAGCAATGTAAAGCTTCACAACCTGGGCCCACACAGTGACAGGACACACTTTAGCTGCAAAAAAAATCTCCCTATCCTGGGCTGCTGAAAGACACTGAAAAATTTGTTTTCCGCCTTTTTGCCACACCATAAATTGGCACACGAAATAATTTTTAAGTTCATGGACAAAACCGCACTTTTCCATTTGTATTTCTGTCACAGGTAGAAGAATCAGGCTTTTCCTAAACCCACCATCACTGCTCCACCATGGAATGATATATGTTCACCTCGGTCAAAGCCCTTAAAGTCACACAAACTGTTCTGACAGACTGTTCCCTTTAAGACTGGAAAAGCTCGACATCCCGTCCTTAGATCTATTTCCCTCACAGGTATTCCCTCGCAATCCTCGCCACCAATCCCCCCTCGCCCACGACAACTTTTTTGTTCTGGTTGTTTTTTTGGTGTTTTTTATTGTTTTTTTTTTTTTAACGAAAAGCCGCTTTCTTCCGCGTCGAAAGCCGCGCTCCCCGCTCAGCTCTGCGACAGGTCTTCTGTGCTGATGTGCAGGGTGACGGGCTCGCCCACGGTCCCGTAGCTGAGGGTCCTGGTGGACACCTCGGTTTTGAAGCTGGGCTGGCCGCTGTCGGCCGAGCGCTGCACTTCGGTGCAGAAGGACGGCTTCACCGAGAACGAGGGGCCGGCGGGAGGCGCCGCCGGAGCCGCCGCCGCGTGGGAATCGCCCACGCGGATGGAGATGTTGGAAGGGGCCACCCGGGACGCCGACACGAAGACGCCCCCCGGGACGTGCTCCTCGTACTGGCTGAAGAACCTCTGCCTGGGCTCAGGCACCACGGGCCTCACCAGGCTCAGCAGCACCGGCTTGCCCACGGTCGGCTCGGTGATCTCCGTCTGGAGCACCGAGATCTCGCAGGGTTTCTCCGCCGCCTGCCCCGGCTCGTCGCACCCGTAGGTCTCGCCCTCTTGAGGGACGTAATCCTCCAGGTCCTCCAGGGTCAGGATCTTGCCGTTGTGGGTTAAAATCTTGCGGTCCCGGGTGCTGATGTCGTCCGCGTGCGGCTCCTCGGGCTCATCCACTATGACCATGTTGTCCTCTTCGGGAAGGGCGTCTTGTACCACTTCGGGTACCCCCTCGTCAGCGGGCCAGGACACGTCCAGCTCGTCCACCTCTTCCTTAACCTCAGGGCTCTCTAAGGAGAACAGAAGTTCATGCTGGTCTCCAGCAGCTGCCTCAAAACTGAAGACCAAAGGCTCTCCCCCGCAGGCGAGCAGTGGGGTGGAGACATCTGACCCACAGTCAGCACTCGTTCCCTGCGGGAAGCTCTTCCCTTCGGTTCCATAATCCATAAATGAGTCATTTCCTAATTGCTCGGACCCACAGGGGGAGTTTCTGTCTTCGTTGCTGACTTGAGGCCCTTCCTGCTCCGTTGTGTACACCAGGGGCTGGATGTCACCTTCGGAGAGACCCTCCGTAGGCAGAGATTTCGACTGTTCCACCAACTTATTGTTGGAGTTGTTCGTGTTTGGATCATCTTCTGGGGAGCGCCTCGGCCTTGAGCTGGGAAAAGTGAATGTTAACACCCCTGACTCATCTTTTTCTTGCTTCACTGGGGAAGAGCCTCTTTTCCTTGCGGGTTTTGGCGACTTTTTCACCTTGAATTCAATTATTTCTTCCACTTCGACCCATTTGGGCTTTTTCTCCTCCACCTTGCTCTCCACAACGTCGCTGGCTGCCGCTCCTTGCCTGTCCTCTGGTTCTGTCACATAAAGCCTGGGAACAGCAGACTTTGGTGCTGCCTCCTGGTCGTGCCTGTGGACAGGCTGCCTGATCTTGGAGACATAGACGGGCTCTGGAGTCGGCTCCGGCCGCAGGGCACGGGAAGGCGAGTGACCCGAGGGAGAGCGCACAGGAGAAACCCTTCCCCTCTGCCTGGGGCTCTTCACCACGGTGGTTATGGTTTCCTCTCTGACAGCACAAAGGGTTGGAACGGAGTTGGCGGAGGACAGGACGTTTTGGGGAGCCACAACCCCCCCAGCACATGCCATGGCCGCTCAGGGCACCGCGGTGGGGTTAGTTCTGGGGGCACTCCAGCCTTTGGTGAAGCGCTGGGAGGGAGACACACGCAACGCACACACCCACATGCCCATCTCCACTTCCCTTCTGAGCCAGGGAAAGCCTCAGTGTCCTCTCCCCCAGCCCCACTGACCCCCTCGAGTGCACGAACACTCAACGAGCAGGTCCAGCTGGGGAATGTTCTCCTGGATGCTGCTTTGGACCCACAGAGCAGTTTCACCCCAACGTTCTAAACAGTTTAACCTTTTCCTGAGGGTCCTTGGCTAAAATCCTGGAGTTGTCCACCTCTGTGGTTTTTACAGCAGGGTCAGCAGCTTCCTCTTTTTTAATAGATGTAAACATGTCTCTGTTTTGATTATCGAAGGCTCTTTTGAGGCCAGAGATCTGCATTTCCATGTGTAAAACAATTACACCAACAGGGCATTAACCCTTAACATGTGGAGACAACCAGGAAAAGAAAATTAGGACATTTCCTACACAAATCATTGGTGGCCAAATGCTTTGATTTTCACTCTTCATAGCATCCTTATGGCAGACACAGCCTGACCCTGATCCCTCCAGCTGACACAGGAGCACCAAACCACCTTGGGAGGCACAATTTACGATTTCTCAGCACATTTCTGATGCCTCACTTTAGATCTTTCGACATTTACAAAGCAGTTGGGATTTCAGGGGTGGGGTAGAGGCCTCATCCCTGTAAACATTTGGGGTCGGGTTGGACAGGGCTCTGAGTAACCTGGTCTAGAGGAAGATGTCTCTGCTCACTGTAGGGCTTTGGACCAGATCAGCTTTAAAGGTCTCTTCTAACCCAATATCCAAACCCAGACTTAAATGCTTTTAATTGATGTATTTAACATGCAGTTTTTCCTGCAGTGGGAAAACTTGTGGGTAAATGTTGTTTGCTTTGCAAGCAAAAGGAAAACAACGCCCTGCAGCTGGTTTGATGGAAATCACAGGGAAAGCTCTTTTTGTTTCTGTGTTGAGATTCTGCCCCTCCCTCCAAGGAATGGGATTTAAAAAAGGAATTAACTGAAGGGTAAAACCATGGCCTGAGCTGAGATTGGGAATCCAGGCTGGTATTGCCTTCTCCTGGGGAGAACAGATTTCTTTCCACCATCAATCTCTCCCTCTGAGGATGTGGTGGAGTCCAGGCCTGCTCAGCTACAGTGACTGATTTCCTTCCAGAACCTTCTCTCTCCTACTGCTTTACTCTTACCCCCAGTTTTTCTATAGACCTTCAGGGTCCATGCAGAGCCTTCAGAGTGGCCGTGGTGCCTTTCTGAATTACACAAGGATAAAGATGAATCTGTGTGTGTTTGCACCACGCTTTGATCTACATTTCAAGGTTCCAAAGCTCTTTTTGGGGTGTCTGGCATTTGTATACACAGACACTGTTCAATCCCATTATCTCAATTATCTCTTGTTTTCTGCCAGTAATTTCAAAGTTCCTCAGCACATTAAGAAGAGCTGGAATGTGCCTTTAGAGAGTTGTTCCCAAACTTTACCCCATCCCTGTCCCAATTCCAGCTGAGTCCACTCCAACAAGTTCATGACCACGAAAGGAGGGGGATTTCTGTCGTTCTGAGATCCCATTCACAAATGTACCAACCTCCTTGGAGGCTGCAGCCCTTAATTTAGGAATCCCTTCTTCTCATAAGCCCCTGGCCCCAAATGGACTAAGTGCCTGGGTCTGAAGAATTAGTCACCACAGAAAATAATAATAATAATAATAATAATAATAATAATAGATAAGCAGCTCTTATGGCAACTTTAGTTGCCATTTCTCACATCATCCTCACCAACAAAAGTAAAATAAATCAACTTAAGCACCATGTCCAAGTCAAGGATGGATTTTAGCAATGGTACAACTTGTAAGGGAATCCATTTTCCCAAAACATCCATTTTGTAGTTATTTGCTGCCATCAGGACATGATTTGAACACTCTGGAGGTGATCTGAAAGCACAAGGACAATGTTCCCACATAAAGCAATTTCGTTATGTATTTCCTCATGATACTTAAAGAAGAGAAATTGAGATTCTAATGAGCTTCTGGTCTACACATGACTGAGAAAGTACTGCTTTTTGCTGCAATTAATCTATGTATGTTATAGGCATCCACTATAAACCAGGCTTAAAGTAGCCAAAGAGACCAGGTCATTATCAGGCCCAAAATTCATAGTAGAAATACAGAGACAGAAGGGGATAAAAAAATACTCATCTTCCTTCTGCTTTATCATAAAATGCTTTCCTGAAAACTTTAAACCAGAGAGCCAGAAGAAATCACTGTGAGATAGGAGATATTTGTTAAATTGATAGATATTTTCAGGCAGACAGTTCTCAAAGCTGGCTTGTTTCTAACACTGTGCATTTTTCACGTGTAATACCCTAAAACACCTTCCCCAGGCTGTGTCTAAACAAAGGCTGCTGTTTTTGACAGGGACTTAAGGGACCTGTTTTTTTTGGTAAGGTGATCACTTTCCAGAGCACAGAATTCCCTGAGATCCAGTGGGATGGGCACGAACACACTTGCATGGCCAATGAACACAAGCTGGTTATTGGATCATGCAGAGGCAGCAAAGCAAAACACAAATGTTATCAAAAAAAAAAAAAACCAACAAAAAATCAGCACTTACATGATGATGGTTTTCTTGGGCACTTTAGTCTCTTGTTCAGTGACTACAAAGAAAACAGTATGAACAGCATGGGGTTAAAGAAAGGCAAAAGCTGAAATGATTAAATTATCTTCGCTCAGTTAATCAAAATAAACTGGAGTGAAAACCAACCAACTGCACCATCCCATCCATGCTTTCTGTGGTTATTTCCAGCATCATCTTTAGTGTTTCTGAGCAAGACTGAGAATCCAGAATGTTCTCTGAGCACTGAATGGTTTAGCTTTGAAATGAAATATTTTTTTGGAGAGCGATATGGCAAAATCTGTTTATTCTACCACCTTTGTTTGGCAGGTCAAAGTTAGAAAACAAGGTCCTTATTAATATTTTTTATCCTATAATAAATGGTGTCAGAAACCTGAAAATGCCTCAGTCTGGAAAATCCTGGAGAGCTGAAATTCCCTTCAGCTGTGATTTTGCTTCCTGGAAAAAGAGTTTCCCCAAGCACTGAATTGTTGTGGATTAATTGTAAACCCCAAGCTGATAACAATGACAAGTAAAATCATTATCATCAGTACAGAAAATCAGCAGCTAAACAAAAAAAACCACCCAAATCCTAAGAAATCCAGGAGAGCCCTGTAATCCGTCTATGTCTCCTCCATTTTTCACTCTAGCTTGAAATTTTTCCTCACCCTTCTCCCATGACAAACTGGAAGCTGTTGTTGCATATGGAGATCAATAGTAAGGATTGAATGATTCTGCAAATAGTTCTTAAAATTGATGGGTTTTTCCTAAAGTAGAAAGGTACCATTTGAAGAGCTAATTGGGATTTTCAGCAGCTTTCCCATCCCATCTGCTGCAATCAAATTAAGGCACTGTTTGGAACACACTCTGAACTGCTGAGAGCTAGGAAAAAAAACCCAACAGCAAGCCCCACTTTTTATTTAATAAACCACTAAAATGTCTAAGAAACCCTTAATTTAATCTCAAAGTAATTCATCCAGCAATTGGTTCTCAATTTTCCAGCCAGCCTATAATAAATAAGCTCTGGCAATTCTCGCTTGGTGCAGTTTGAGTGAACTGCTACTTAAAAATCTGACTATAAAATCACACCAAGTTCTTCCCCAGGGAATTTGGAGTGTCTGTTATTTGTTAAATAACTGGTGATTAGTGCTGATGTTTTCAGTGATGCCCCAAACCTGCACTGGCTGAAAATTAAAAATACATTTACCATATTAGATGGAATACCATAACCTAATTTTCCTTTTGCTCCACTTCCAAGGGCTCTTTCCTGCCTCAGGTAAAGACACAAATCCCATCATAATGAGAAAGAATTTTGCTGTTAAGGCCTGACTTGGAGCTCGTGTTTTCTTTGCAGAGCTTTGTTCTCATTTATGGAAGTGAAAATCTGGAATCACTTCCCAAAGAATCAAAGGAGTTGCTGCAGAATTGGGTGGGTTTAAACAAAAGCTGTTTGGAGATTTGACTTACATTTTCTGGGCACATAATTAACACGAGCATTTACCTCTCCTTAATTAATGCTTTTTAAATAATTCAAACCCCTTTTTTAAAGGT
Source organism: Scytalopus superciliaris (assembly GCA_013400415.1). NCBI lineage: Eukaryota > Metazoa > Chordata > Aves > Passeriformes > Rhinocryptidae > Scytalopus > Scytalopus superciliaris. The sequence continues at coordinate 2,182,604 of VXBX01006871.1, forward strand.
GGAATGATAATTATACAAGGATGGCAGATGAACTGAGTGCTCAACAATTTACTGGACCCAGGTTTGAGATTTTCACTGAATTTTTTAATAATATCGTGCCATTTTTACACAACTATAGAAAATCTCATCAGATAATATCATGAGATTAATCCATAAGCAGTATTTGAGTAAAGACTCTTTAAGAGTGAAGAGTTCTGATGTAAATAGGTGTTAATTAACTTGATTATCCACCTGAAAATAGGTGTTTTATAAAACTATTTTAACAGCAACTGCGTTTTTAGATGAGAATTAAATAATACAAATCAAACCATTGAATTGGTTTAATGAAATCTCCCAATGTCTGTAAGAAAAAGCCTCTTTAATGTTTATTCTATTAAAGTCTGCTCTTGCAAACCTCCCACAATATTCCTCTATGGAACAGGTGCCAAAGGGCTTTAATATTCCAAAGCCCAGCAGGGCTGGCATGAGAAAGCTGAAAATACAGTCAATTTTCTCTGTTCTCCCCAAGGTGTGAGGGAGGATTCGAGCGATCCTATATGAAGGACAGAACCACATGAAAGTAGGATGAGAGAATTTGGGTTTTCTCTTTCGGTTTGTTGTTTTTTATTTCCCCCCGAGAGGAAAATATTCTGCGTCCATTTTAGCGCCAGATTCATCATTTCAACTTTTCAGCAGCATTTTAGGCAAACCAGCTTTGCAAAGCAGGAGCCCCTGAGAAGCAGGTTAAAAGCTACAAGCATTAGGGGTCAGCCAGTGCTTCTACAGGACCAGACTCCTCCTTGGTTAAGGTATTAAAACATTGACTTACAAGTGATGAAACATTTAGGCTAAGCGAGTTCTCATTGCTCTGAATGAGTGGAAAGTGGTTTATGGCCTTTATTACAAATTATAGGTGTGTTTTCTCCGCTCACAGGAACATAAACCTGCTTTTCCCTTGCTGCTCTGCTTTCACCCATCTCTGCTACGCTTTGGAGATGGATCTGCCACAGACCTGACAGGAACTGCTAAAGCTGAACCTAAAATGAGCAATTCATACAATCCCAGAACTGCTTTAGGGTTGGGAAAGACCCTTCAGACCATCGAGTCCAACTGCTCAGCCAGCACTGCCATGTCCCCAAGTGCCACATCTACAGGTCTTCAAAACTCAAGTCATGGATACAACAGTTTCCTAAACTGTGTGCTTGAAATGCAAGGATTTTAGGCTCTCTTTCAAAGAAAAAAAACCTCGAAAACCAAACCAAAACACCCAAAAGGCTCCACCCCTGCAGTGGCTGATGTGGTTGTAAAGGCAGATCGTGCTCTCCTCAATTTGCACTGAACACCACATGGTCAGCCCCGAAATGAGACTAACCCGTGGTGGCAACAGCATCAAAATAATGATGCCAACACCATAATCATCACCCTAATCAGGGGACTTCCACATGGTCAGGAGACAAATTCTTATGCCCTGTGGAAACGCAGCACCAAGACACTGAAAGCTCCTCAGTGTTTCAAGGCAATGGCCCATGGGAGGGTATTTAGCTTTTCCCTGCAAGGTGGGTGTTACCAAACAAGGCAACTGAAGGACTTGACCAAGATTCTCCATGAAATCCAGGGCAAAGCTATGGAGAAATTCCCATTCCCTGCCTGTAACTGCACTGGGAATCTTTATTGATGGCTTTGCTTATCTCCACTCATGTACCTCACTCCTTCCCTTGCTTGTTCTGTGCCCTGGACCTGCCCAGCCATACGAAGATGCAACACCTTCCGAAAACTGAGCTTTACTTTAAAAATGGACATTAGCAAGCCTGAGATGGAGGAATCACAACAGAGAGGTGTTAAAAAGGGACACCAGAGCACATCAGGCCAGATCTGCCACGTGTAGGTTAAGCAGCAAAGTGCAAAGCAGACAGTCAGCTTGAAGTCAAAGAGAAGGATCTTCTTTTGGTGACAATTTTTTACGAGTGTTTAAAATTCTTCCAATATCCACAGAAAGAGGATTTTTTTAAACAACTCTCCATTGACTTCAGTGCAACCATCAGATGTGGCTGAAGGCAGATCTCAGCTCACAAGGGGACCCCCTTAGTCCAGTGGTTTTCATCCTTTTTGGATATGGTCCTTCCAAAGGACCTGAAAATTCCCCCAGTGTGAATTTAAACCGGAATTTGGACTGTGGCCCATCACCAGCTGCAGGTCAGGGTTAATAAACCACTGGACTAAAAGTAGCCCAAAGTGTGACAGTAGGTTTGGTTCAGTACAATAAACAGTACACAAAGGCAGGAGGATAAACACTAAAATAGTTCCACTAAAGCCCTTTGGGTGCCTCAGGAGACCCAGACAATGGTCATTCCACCACAATAACTCAGGCAGATCTCAGGCCCACGTGCAGGGAGTGAGGGAACAAAGGCAGTGTCTCTGTCCTGTGGTGACAGTGCCACACAGCAGTAATGGTGTCCTCCTGGTGAAGTGACAAGCAATCCCATTCCCCCAAATAGGAAGGAGGGTAAGGATGGAAAGAGAAAGCCTTCATGAGATCCATCTGTCCTCCAGTTCTTTGCCAGGTGAACCTGATTATTCCATAGGAAGGTCAAGGCTGGTTATTTATTCTCAAGAAAGCACCGAATTGCCTCCTTGGTCAAGTGCATCATGTCAAAGTCATGCCTGATGAGATTCTGCTCAGAACAATCCACTTGCTCCACGGATGAGCCTATCTTCTCCACTGGCCTGGAGGAGCTCTCCCTCTGGTTCTCCCTGGAAATGACTCAGGGATCTGTTTCCTTCTCTATTACCAAGTCCAAGCAATTGCACATCGCAGAGCAAACCTATTTCATAACATTTCTGAAGCTTACAGGCAAAATCCAATTATATTTCTTCAATCAAGTGCACAATTTGTTTCGTTTATGACTGCAGGAACATCAGCAGATGGGTAATTTGGGGCTGAATGCACACATTTGCAACCCCAAGAGCTGAAAATGCTCCTAACACTTTTCACAACCCTTGTTTGCCTTTATAGCATCTTCTGCCTGAAGGGAACTTCAAGATACACCACCCTAACAGTGATTTGTTTGTGTTCCTCTACATCCTGCTTATTTTTCTCTCTTTAGGGCATAGAAAAGACAAAACATTCAAGTACTTGAAGGTTTATTCTGCAGAAAAGCTTAATGTTTCTACACTAACACCATTCTCCCTGTAATGCTTTTTGATGGGACGCTGTGAAAGGAATAAAAGGAAAACAAGCTTAAAATGAAGTCAAGCAAGTCCATGGATGAGGATACTAATCTGAATATCTTATGGTGGATGAATCCTCTTAATGTAATAACACAACATCAGTGTCTCCAAGGGGTTGGCCCAAAGATCCATCCAGAGCAGGACCCTGTCTCAGACAGGGCCAACAACAGAAGACTGCAAAAAATAATGAAAAAACTATGCCTGGAAGACCATTTCCCCCTGAATATTTTTCCAGACTCCAGAATTTTCTGCCCAGCAGCTTCCTGAGTCAGAATGCTTAGTGGATGCTGATAATATCAATTATTCCCTGTGAACACACCCTTGAATTCCTGTTAACATCACAAGACAGTGGAACTGGTGAAGTTGAGGAAAGAAAGTTCTACAGCTGCTGGCAAACCTCTGGCTCTTGTTGGCCACATATCCACCAACCACATGTGGGGGAGGTCTCTGGGGCCAAGGTTTGCTGGCATGGAAAGGCCTATCCCCATCCTGCTCCTCTCTCTGACTCTCCAAATCAGTAGCTATTGCCTATCAAAGATGGTCCCTTGGCTGTGTCATGTCCTGAACCACCTCTGGGAACCCTTCAAGGGAGACAGCACTGGCTGGTCCACACTCAGCCAGCCAAGGACACCTCTAAGATGTACCAAGGACCAATTTCCTGTGCCAGGAAAAGCTCCTCACACAGAGGAGCCCCCAGATTTAAAGTGGGTTGTGATGGATTTATTGCAAGCCTGTCTAACGCTGTGTGTGGAAATCCCTTGGATAAGAAGTTATTATTTTAGGCAACAATGACTGAAGGTGTCAAGAAAGAGATATATTGTTGGATGGGTGTAAAGTCAATCCCTATCACCCTACCAATCCAGGGGAAATGTGGAAAAAAAAAAGGGATAGACTCTATAACTATCCCAGAACAGTCCTAAAAAGGGATGAACTAATATTGCTCAGGGTTTACTGCTGTCAGTGCTGCTCTCTGTCACTCCCAATGTCCTTCAGTGGCACTTCAGAATCGATCACAACGTGCCTCCAGCTTTACTGGCCCCTGTAACTCACGTTCTGCCAGGCTGACACACATTTTCAAGTATTCCAACAGAAAATAGAGCATTTTCCTTGCACTAGAGGTGTGACAGACCCTTCATTTGCTCCTCCTTTTCTCATATAATGCGATTACGAGCATTATATGAAGTTGATTTGCCAGGCTCGGAAATCAACAGATGGTGATGGGGCCAGAGCTGAGCTGCACTCTGCCCATGCACATCTGGATGGACATACAGATACAGGAACACCAACAACCAACATGGATAAGATGGCAAATATATTCGAGCCTCAGCGAGGCGGTTTCAGAGGAATTGAGTGACCTACTCACGGGGCTGTGCAAGGGCCGTACCTTCGATGGTGATGGCTTGGTCTCCTCTCCTCTCCTGGGTCAGGGCTGCAGCACTGTGGTGGTAAAGCTCTGCTCCACTTTTTGCAGACCCTAATCTGTTCATCAGCTGAAGAGAATGGTGCAGTAGCAAATGAAACATTGGCGGGGATTTATTGTAATAAACACTTCCTACGCTACGTTAAACAATTCAGTGCAATTCCATGATAGCAGAAATGGGTAAAGATGTGACCTCGCTGCTCAGATGGGGTTTGAAGGGACACTTTGCTGCTCAGTGGAGTCCTTGATGATATTTTACCAAAAATGACTCACTGAGACAGGTTATATCAGCAAACTTCATCATCCACTGAGTTATTTGCTTGGCTGTTTGCAGTTTGCAGCCTGTGGCTTGGTCCTGGCTGAGCTCTGTCTCTACCAACAGGCACAGATTCCTGCTCTGTGCCCTCAGGTGGGAATTAAAGAGGGTTTTGTTTGTTTCTCATCCATTAATCTATGGAGTTTTACTCATCCAAGGCATCTTAGTTAATGGAAAATGCAAGGTAGTCTGATTTTGCTAAAATTCTAATAGAGGGCTGCACATTTTATCAAACATCCTAAACATTTCTATGAGCTGAACCTTTTACCACGGGGCAGCTGACCCATTCATTTCCTAAACCAAGGTCCATTATTTTCATTGCCAAGCCCTCAGAGCTTATTACTATTTTACTACCACGAATGTATAGGCTATGACCATTTTTCAGAAAGTATTTAACATTTCTTTTAATTTATTAGATACTTCAGTGTATACTTGCTAAACAAACAGGAATTTCAGTGGTTTATCCTTCTAATTAGATTCAATTTCTTTCTTTTAGCTCTGGGTGGTTTCTTAGCAGCAGCATCAATGTGTCATAATTTAAAGACACTCCAGCAACAAAATGTCACATCAGAGCGGCCCTAAACTTTGTAAGGGGTTTCTCTGGAGATCTGGACCTGAGTTTAAGCCACAGAATAAGCTCAATCAATTATTACTTGTACCAGTAAATGCTAAGATCAGGATATTCCAAACCTTTTGGATTTTCACCATCCAGATTAATTCAGCCTGACTTCCTATATGTATATATTTTTATAGGCCAGGCAGTTTCTCAGCCACTGATCTCATGCCATGAGTCTCTGCCAGTGAAATGCATTTTCCCACCACCTATATCAGTTCAGGTGACAGATATTTAAACCTCTCTGAACTCACCTCACACTCGTAGTGCCCCATATCTTCATTGGAAGGGTTCTTGACCACCAGCACGACGATGCCACTCCGTGGCTCGCTGAAAGTCTGGTATTTACTCGTGTCCTTTATCAGCACCCCATCCTTGTACCATCTGTGTGTGGAGAGCACGGAGTATAAGCCAGGAAAAATGCAAGCAGTGTCAAGAGCTCCCCATCTCATTGATCCATCTGTCAAACAGCTCAGGAGTTCACTCTTAGGGATATTTTTGGGATGCTGGAAGGTAGGTCTGCAGGTGGGTGGATCACTCATGGACACTGAACTGCACAGGGTTGTGAGATTCTTCTCAGGAAATCTCAAATCAAAAGGGCTTTCAATGGTGAGAAGATTTGCTGAGCTTTTTGTCTGAATACCCCAGACTGGTTGGTGATAAGACCCATTCAGGTGCAGGGAGGATAAAGAACTGATAAAATGTTGTCGGGCTGTCAGATCTGAGACAGTCAGGGACTATATGCAGGTATTTCTTTTCAGATCCTAGCTAGAGTAAATGGTTGAAAATCCCAGGGATGCTGGGATCAGGAAGAGCCACGTTGGGATGGGGTGAAGGTGGAAGACACAGAGGGTCATAACCTCAAAAGACTTTTCTGACTATGCCAAATGGGAAACTAGGATTTGTTACCATGAAACTTATAGGACTGACCTGATCTGAGGCCTTGGTGCTCCTTCCACAGTACAGGTGAACTGAGCATCCTCACCCTCCACAAAGTACGCATTTCTAACCTTGTTCACAAACCGTGGTGGCACTGAAAAACCAAAGGTAGATGGAAATAGAGGCTGGAAACAGGATCAGAAAGGAAGGATCTGTGCCTGGTCAGGTAATTCTCTTGCTGTCTGCACACAGGACACTAAAGGCCACATTTTTTGCCCCAAGAACAGTTGACTGTACCTGTACATCAAATAACTTCTCCAAAGTAACACACAGTAGATGTCATACAGAACTTCTGGAATGTCTTCGTATTTGTAGCATCACAGAATCACTGAGGTTGGAAAAGACCTTAAAGATCATTGAGTCCAACCATTCACCCAGCACTGCCAAGGCCACCACTGAACCATGTCCCCAGGTGCCACATCTACGTGGTTTTGAACACCCCCAGGGATGGGAACTCCATCCCTGCCCTGGGCCACCTGTTGCAATGCTTGACAACACTTTTGGTGAAGAAATTTTTCCTGATATCCAATCTAAACCTTCCTTGGTGCAACTCAAGGCTGTTCTCTCTCCTCCTGTCCCTGTTCCCTGGGAGCAGAGCCCGACCCCCACCATCTCCCCCCTCCTGGCAGGGACTTGCAGAGAGTGGGAAGGTCCCCCCTGAGCCTCCTTTTNCAGAGAGTGAGAAGGTCCCCCCTGAGCCTCCTTTTCTCCAGGCTGAGCCCCCCCAGCTCCCTCAGCTGCTCCTGCTGCTCCAGCCCCTTCCCAGCTCCATTCCCTTCCCTGGACATGCTCCAGCCCCTCAATGTCCTTCTTGTCTGAGGGGCCCAGAACTGGACACGGGATTTGAGGTGTAGCCTCAGCAGTGCCCAGCACAGGGGCACAATCCCTGCCCTGGTCCTGTGGCCACACTGTTGGTGGTACAGGTTTAAGGTATCACATAGCAGACCCCTTTAAAATAAAATAATAATGCATCTGTGCAGGACTTTACCTTGAACAAGGATCTTTCCTAAGGTACTGGCATTCCCAGCAGGACTGGAAGCAAAGCACATGTATTGTCCTGTGTCAGCACCTGTCAGGTTGTCCAAGATCAACGTGCAGGAACCATCAGGATCTTCTATTATGATGTGATGGGGATCCACCTCCACTGGCTTTCCATCTGAAAGACAAAGGGAAATAGCTTTGTTTTAAATAAATCAGTATCAATTATGTTTTCTCCTTGGGAATTGTATCCAGCTTTTCCACTTGAGAGGACTGAGAGCTGTATTTGCTACACTGCAGCTGCTGTTGGTGGCTGAGGAAGGAGCTTTTTATCTTTTTATCTAATTCTTTATGAAATATTCTCTGCTGAGGAATCTCACGTGTCTCCAATCCTCACTGAAAAGTGGCACTTTTCCAGAGCATGTGCTGTGCAGTCACAGCTCTGATTTTCCAGCCAGGGAAACACCTCCCAGGTGACCATAAACACAGTCACTAGACTTGGGTATTTTGAGGTGTTCAGCTCTTTGATTATCCACTAACCAATTATCACAGAAATCCAGACAGAGAACAAAGCTGGAGGAGACATCTCAAGACCTCCTGGCCATACCTTTGTACCAGCTGATGGATGGTTTGGGAGCTCCCACCACTTTACAGGCCAGCTTGACCGTCTCTCCCAGCTCAGCTGTGCAATCTGCCAGCTCTTCCTCGAAGTCTGGAGGTACTGAAACATCAGGATAAGCATGTTAGTCTGGAGGAGATCATCCAGTGCCACCCCCTGCCATGGTCAGGGACACCTTCCACTAGCCCAGGTTGCTCCAAGCCCTGTCCAACCTGGCCTTGGACACTTCCAGGCATCCACAACCCCTCTGGGCAAATTGTTCCTTTGTTAAGGGACTTCTATTTTAACTCATTATTCCCATATGAAACTATGCAAAGGTATTCTGATAGTCTTCCTCATTAAAACACCTCACTCAAAAATCAAATGCCCAGAATTGTTTTAGTGTATGTAAATTAAATACAATCCTCTTCTGGCATTTTAAGATGTCAAATGTTGTTACACTATACTAGACACCATTTGTAGCTTATACCTGGAAAATAAAGATCTAATATCCCCACTGATGAATGTTGTGGGGAGAAAATTGGTGGAATCTCGAATGATACTGAGGATGATGCAGCCTGAATGACCAGGCAAAACTCCAAAGCAAACCCAAGGGCTCAGACACAGCACTGGAAGCCAGAAGTCAACAGAGGGTCTGGCACCCAAAAAAAGTCACAGGGGGGTTTATCCTGGTGTGTGTCGGTCTCTGAATCAGAGTCCAACCCCAACTCTCAGCCTTTCCTCTGACCATCCTTGTGGCCTCCTCTGGACTTGCTGCAGCAGCTCCACATCCTTCTAATGCTGGACGGAGGTCCAGGGGTGGACACAGGTGGGCTGGAGCAGAGGGGCAGAACCACCTCCCTCCGCCACGCAGCATTTAGATGACCATAAAACGCTTTCCCTCCCCTCGTGCTCGTTTCCCTCCTGAACCGAGGGCACCACCCAAGGCAAAACTAGGAGGTTGGGGCTGTCTTGGGGCGGACTTACTCCAGATGGGCTCGCTGATGCGCTGCTGGATGCCACAGATCTCCTTCACCCAGGAGTTCTTGATGTTGACGGTGCGCGCCTGCAGGAGGTACTTGCGCACCAGGTCCTCCCGCTCGTGCCAGATCTCGAACGCCCGGTCGTCCCCTTCCACCAGGTCGTTCACATCGATGTGGTTCAGCTGCGTGGCAGAAGGACAAGGAATTCAGCACAAATCCCGCATTCCCAGGAATTCCCAGCAGCAAAAGGAGTAATTCACAGCGGTTTTTCGGATGGCGTGAGCGGCACGGTGTGGCTTTCCCTGAACAGAGGCACTTTGAGAGGGATCTCCCTCAGTATCCTTGACTTTCTGGTTCCCAAACTGAGATATTCCTGGAATAATGATCATATTTCAGGGAAATAAAAGGGTGTCCCAAGGGTGGGACATGCTGTCCCCTACAGTGGAGAAATCTTGGGCCCATGGACAGCAAAATTAAGGGCAACATAGAAAAACATTAAAGAACTCACTGGACAAAGCATAGGAATTTTTCAATTTAATTTTTTGTTGGAGAATAAAATATGCCCATAAATATCAATGAGGACAGAGATAAGGACTTTCAGAAGGTCCTGACTGAGCTTGGTCAAGAGCTCCATGGAGTTTTTGGTTGGTTGGTATTTTTCACTGGAGCATCTCTTGCCTGTGAAAACTCTTTCCCCAATTTTTGCAGTTTTAACCCCGAATGTCTGAAGATGAGTTGGTCAAATCCTCTGAGTTTTTCATTTCCAAACAGGAATTGGTGTCTGGAAAGGACATAACCAGCAGAGAAAACCCCATGGAATGTAACATATGACTGTAACATTCCTTCCAATTCACTCCCAACACCAAAGATTTACAAATGCTATCAAATATTACAGACGGCAAAATCCCCTTCAATAGGATGTATTTGTGGTGTTAATGGGGTAACAGGGATGAATTAATGCTTGTATTTGTAATTTCATTGCTACACCCAGGTTTCTGAGGGGTTCTGACACGTTTCTGACACAAAGATATTTTGGGAAAAATGCAGATTCTACTTGTGCTTCAAAGCACTTTTTGAAATGAAGGGATAACTCAAAAGGATTAGAGAAATCTGGATATAAAAGTGACGTTCTAACTGACAGAGAAATGCTCTGAGTGAGGATAAAAGTGGCCAGACCTTCATGATGTTCTTGAAGATGTAACTGTAGGTGTCTGTCTTTGTGTCTCGCTTTGGTTTGCAGATCACAAGGTAATTTTTGAAGAGGAAAACATGTCTTTTGTGTCCTTTCCATGCCATTCTTGCTCCTGGAGCTCCTTCCCACACAATGAAGTGGCCCTGATAGGAAAAAAGAAGGAAGAGCACATAGCAATACACCTGGAATAATTGATAGATATAAGTAATATTATAATAATAGTAATGAAATAAAAACCAATGAGGTTTCACAGATAAATATTTCCTGTTGCATCATCCCTGATGTGTCTGTGGTTAAAACAGCACAGCAGGTGGTTTCTAATGCTAAAGGTGACCCATCAGACTGACAGAACCAACAGGGGCACACACAGGGGGTTGTCACTACACTGCCCTTTAAATGGTATTGTTTGTTGCCAGAAAAATACAGAGCACTTGTCAGGCAGGAACAGTCTCAGAAATATGAAAGAGCAAATTTATTTTGGGTGTTATACAGACTATTTATATGATTTGGTGACTTTCACACACCTTCAGACACAGTTGAGTTACTGGCAAGGGTTCCCCCTTGGCATCATTAGGGAGAAGTAAACACTGCTGGGTTGTGGTTGGACTCTTCTTTTTGGATGTCTAAACATGGATAGATAAATCCCCACCACTGTAGCTTAGCCTTACAGCTCCACTCAGAAACACAGTGTGATTCCCATGGAAAACACTGGAGACAGACAGACACAATAAATGACTGGCCCAGCATGGCAAGTCGGTCTACAGAGAAACAGGAATTTGAGTAGGAGTGTTGGAAGTTCCAGACTGGGTCATCTTTCCCCTGTGATCCTAAACCACACACCTGGTTCGTGGGAGAGACCTGGAGGAGAATGCAGGTCTTTGGACGGCAATAATTTCAGGAGATGGACAATTTCAGGAGCTTGCCAATAATCAGACAGGAGAAAAGAATAAGAACTCCGGTGGTGGCCCAAAACAAATCTCTTGCTGTTTGATGAGCGGATCAGAAAGGCAAATACCAACATTCTGTGTGAATTGCCTCTGCTCTGGTGCTTCAAACCTCAGTCCAGCCAGGACTGCTCCGAAGAGCAAGAGATGGGATAAGCCAAAACCCTCTGTCAGATACGACTCCTAAAGGAGCTTCCTGTAGGAATTCAGGCTACCCAGACACAGGTGGAGGCAGAGATGGCACCAATAGTGAGGAGAAACTGCAGTTACCTGGCGGATGGGCTCGCCAAGGCTTTCCAGGGTGCCGGGGTAGTTCTCAATGAGGGAGACGTGCAGGTTGTTCTCCGCCCTGCGGGTGAGCGCAGACACGACGGCGTAAGCCTGCTCCAGCAGGGTGCAGTTCTGGCTGTTCCTGGCTTTGTTTCGGATTAATTCCTGCAGGGGGATGAAGAAAATGTTACTGGGCAATAAGAGAAAAACCCACATTTGCTTCAGAGCCAAAGGGTTTCTCAGTATCCGTTTCACCTCGTTCATCTGAGCAACTTTGACCCCATTTTTTCACCACGTGCTGCTTAGACAATAAATCATTTTCATTCCTACAGCCTTAATGACTAACCAGTCTGGCTTTTTCTTGCATCAATTGATAATAAACAAAGTTGAAACCAATGCCAGATATTCTTCAGTGATAGGAAACCAAACATTCTAAAGCAAAATGTGTCCAGTGCATTTGTCTTCTGCTCACCCTCACACCACCACAGAACAGGCAATTCATGTGGCAGTGCTGAGCTGAGAGCCAATACGAGATCAATAAAAACAAAGGTTGGAAGAAATATCAAAGGGCAGTTTTCCTGTTCTCCTCGGGGTTGTTCCTGTTCTTCTCTTCCAAGCAATGAAAGCAGGGAAAGTGCTTTCACTCTTCCAAGCCACCCTTAAAAATGTTGGTGCAAGAACGTGCTCAAAATTAAAAAGCCCTTCAAACTACTCTAACTGCTCATTTATGTCACACCAAAATACATAAATATTTTGGCATGACTGTTTCCTCCTGGATATCCTAATGCTGTTTCCCATGCAAACACTGGTTCAAATGCTACTCTGAAATGTTTGCTCATGGCCTGGGCTGGAACCTGAGACAGTAGGATGGATGAAATCTTGAAAGATGGAATATTTCAGGGTGGTAGAACGGGGCAAAGCTTTTCAGAAAATAAAAATTCACCATAAAACACAAGGAAAAAAAGTTGTATGTCAATATCTTACACATTGGAAAATGCTTATTTTTATAACACAATTGTTGCTCAGTTTGAAGCAAACTGATACTTGCCATGGATTTATACACACATGTATTCATACGTATATAAGTATATATTATCTACATATGTATATTCATATATTTAAAGATCATTCAGATAAAGGTCACTGAGCTTTAAGGGATTGGAGATTGTGAATTTTTACCTGGATTTACATTTACAAAGCTATTTAGAGAAAATCATCACTGGTGATGGTTTCTCTCTTATTTAGTCAAGCAGCTTTCAACTGTAATTGCATCAGAAGGAAGCCAAGAAGTGGAAAATCAAAATGAAATATTTTTCTACACAAGCTGCACAGGGCAGACCATAAACCTGCCAGTTGGAACAAACCCTCTTTACCTTAATTATGGTCTGGTACTGCTGGATCCTGTTTATGGGTTTTTCCAGGTAGTGCTGCAGTGGTGGGATGAGTGGCTGGGAAGGACCTTCCTTAGTCTCAAATTCATCTGTGTATCTCTGACAAAAAATTGTAGAAGAATGAGGGAAGGTTCTTATAAGGAACAAGAGACATAATGACTCCCTGGGAAATGCTTACATGGGGTGAGTGTGAACAAATGCTTTTGTTTTCTAGTGAGCATCAAGCTGGAATAAGTGGTGAGTAGGAGGGTAAAAAACACCTACTACTTTTACCCTAAAAATAAGAGGCTAAGAGAGAGTAAAAGTGCTCAGGATCTGGGCTTGGGTGTTGGATCCTTGCTACTCCAGGGATGCACAGCTACCATGTGCTCATGGGTCTGGAGTTGTGTTTTCACCAGTGAACTTCAATCTTGGGCAGATGGAGCAGAGAAACAGGATTTGCTTATCTACCTTATGATTTAAGTGAGTTCACCTGGTCTTGTAATGTGGTGGCCCCTATAACACCCCTTAATTACAATTCCATAAGCACAGCCACATTCATGCCTGTACAATATTTCTATTAATAAATGCATAAGCACATGTAAATATGTCCCTGTATTGATTATACCTCCCAAGGAGAGCAAGACACTCAACTAAAAATTATTCTATGTAGTAAAGATTACAAAATCTATTAATAACACTTTTGAAGATCACATTTGTGGTTCATAACTCCATTTCTCCATGCAGTGGGTCACGGGATGCATTTTCCACAGGTGTTTTGGTTACCTTGTAGAAGTCCTGCACAGCTTTGCTGACAACAATGGACTCAGCCTGTACCCTTCCCACCAGGAACTGGATGTACTTGTTAAACTCTGCCTCGTGCTTGATAAAGCACATGGCCACGTCATCGTCGGTGTCACAGCCCTGCAGGCTCCTCAGGAACACACTGTGGAGACAGAGGGAGAAGGACAGCTGAGGAGAAGGTGATGGGATGGGGCTGGAGCTCAGCAGGACATGTCAAGCCAATGCAGGTCAAAGGAAATCACTGGGGGAGGTGAGGGATCAAACATCTCAGTGCCTCTTCATCCAGCAGGATGCCAGACCTCTTCCCTTGAATGGATGTGTGGGAGCTTTTCACAAGGGTGTGGAGTGAGAGGACACAGAGAATGGTTTCCCACTGCCAGAGGGCAGGGTTAGGTTGGATATTGAGATGAAATTCCTCCCTGTGAGGGTGGGCAGACCCTGGCACAGGCTGCCCAGAGAAGCTGTGGCTGCCCCATCCCTGGAAGTGTCCAAGGCCAGGTTGGATGGGGCTTGGAGCAACCTGGGCTAGTGGAAGGTGTCCCTGCCCATGGCAGGGGTTGGACTGAGATGAGCTTTAGGTCCCTTCCAACCCAAACTCTTCCAGGATTTTATAAAGTGCCCTGTGAGGAAGGTACAGATGACTGTCAAGGTCTAGCTCAGGCTGGGAATTAACCCCTTCCCAGATTCTTATGCCTGAGTTTAAGGATCTATGAGCCACCCACAGGAGTGAAGAAAGAGATCCTCACTCTCCTCCATAAAGGATATTGAAGCAGGTTCACATGTACAGAGGAAAGAGAAGGGAAATCTATTTCCGCAGCCCAGACCTGCAGTAAATCCTTGGACCAGGCAGAATCATTGTGGCATGTCACACCTTTCCACAGCTGGATGTGTTTGGATTGCACGGGTGTTCAGTTTTAGATGAATGAATGAATGAATGAATGAATGAATGAATGAATGAATGAATGAATGAACGATTGAATTAATGAATTAATGAATGTCTCTTTGAAGACAACACTGAAGTCCCTGTAAGACCCTGCTGCCTTTTTTATAATAATTCACTGCTTCTCAGTTAAATTCACTTAAGAGGGTGAGAAATAAGCTGGACAAATGAAGCCTTGAAACTCCAAAGGATATTATGGAAGTCCCAGCCCTATACTCTGATTTAAGCCATGCCATCATTTATCATCCTGAAAGGACCATCAAATCCCTTGCACCTCAGTATTGCCAGTGCTCCACATCAATAATGATAATAATGATAATAATAATAATGATAATAATAATAATAATAATAATAATAATAGTAATAATAATAATAATAATAAGGCGGCTCTGACACCTTGTTTGGGAGCCACTCCTTGGTCTCAAATGGGAATGCCCACCTGGAATGGAAGCGACCAATGTCATCAATATTCCTGAAGATGGTGGATTTCTGACTGGCAACGGCTCCTGGGACATTGGGACAGGTCTCTGTGTACTTGAGGTGGTGAGTTTGGAGGAACTGCAGGTCTTGGATGTAATCCTCCTCTGAGATCAACAGCTCCTGAATGAGAACACTGACAGGGAGACAAAGAAGCAAAAAGAAATCACAGAACAATCACCACAATCATCCTTGAGGTGCCTCCTCACACACAGAGCACCCCAGAGCACAGAGGAACTGCAGTTCAGGAACTTGTGAAACCAGAGGGCTCCCAGAATTACATCATGTAAAACCTTCCTTTCAAGTCACCTGATATGAAAAGAGGTCCTGGGGAGACCTGAGAGACCCTTGCAGTGCCTAAAGGAACTCCAGGAGAGCTGGAAGGGGACTGGGGACAAGGGATGGAGGGACAGGACACAGGGAATGGCTTCCCACTGCCAGAGGGCAGGGATAGATGGGATATTGGGGGGGACATTCTTCCCTGGGAGGGTGGGCAGGCCCTGGCACAGGTTGGGCAGAGAAGCTGTGGCTGCCCCATCCCTGGGAGTGTCCAAGGCCAGGTTGGAGCAACCTGGGCTGGTGGGAGGTGTCCCTGCCCTTGGCAGGGGGTGGGACTGGATGATCTTGAAGGTCCCTCCCAACCCAAAGCATTCTAGGATTCTATAATCCAGGGTGGCTGGAATTTTCCTAGGCTGAAACCAATGGCAAAACCCAATTAAAGTTCATGAAATACAAGTCTGAGTTAATCAGGGGTTTGCTGGATTTTGGGAAAGCGGAGCTGGCAGGACTGAGCAGAACAAAGAGTGGCTCTGGCAGGAGGGACCCAGCTGTCAACACTCATGTTCATTCACAAGGCAGGAGAACTCCAAGGTGCAAATGCCCAATGACACGAGCTCACCTCAGCTTCCTTTTGTACTCATCTTCAGAAACAAACTCTCCAGGAAACTCAGGAATTTCTGTTGCTCCCCACTCTGGTGACAACTGCCATGCAAGAAAAAAGGAAATATTTCTCTTTGAAGTGACCCGTGTTCTTATCTGAGCTCACAGTCTTGTCCAAGAATTCCTAAGCCAGGGGGAAATTTCCATTTTGCTGGAGGGTCATTTGGTCTTTCCAGCCCAGTCAACTCTGCACACCCAGAATTATTGTCTACTCAAAGCATGAAAAGTTCTGACCACATTATGGTCAACAACCTCCTCATCCATCACTCCCTGCAAAAGGGATGGCTCCAAACTGCTCCAAACTGCCACAGGAGCAAGGAATTCCAAATGAAAAATAACCACGGATGATCAATCACCTTTAATTTCTTGTCCAGGTAAGCTGGAGATACCCAACCCTGTCGAGAAGGGCTTGATTTGGTGGGTTTAGTCCTGACCAGCCACTTCAGAGGGTGAGCTGAGTCAAGGACTTCCACATACTGTCCTTCCTTCAGAGTGATGGTCTCCCTGTCGGGCGCAGCGGGAACGTAGTCAGCAGTGACCATGTAAACGTCAAAGATCTGCAGGAATGAAACAACAAACAGCTCTTTGGTGCTCTGGAAAAGGGATCAGGGTGACGCCAGCAGAATGGAAGTGCTTATCTCCACTTGATGTTTCATTCTCCAGCCTTAGTGTGGCCAAGAAAACCACTGCCAGCTCTTTGGAAGTAGATTAAGTCTCTTGGAGGCTCAGGCTGACTTTTCACAAGTGTCTATCTGAGGTGGTTCAGATTCACCCCATGAAATAGTGAGTTTTCCTCCAAAGGCAAAACAAAAACCCTCAGAAAACCCCAAACCAGTGGTCCTGAATATTTCAAAATAAGTCAACATTTCAAAAGTTTTAATTAATTGTTTTTTCAGGAAGTGTTTGACATAATCACCTAAAAAATTCTAATTTCTAATCTTCGCAAAATTCTCATTTTTGTCACACAGAATTCCTTGATAAAATTCCATCCAAGGCCAGAGAAAACCAAGCTCTGACTTTCTGAAGCTCAGCCAGGAAAGGGAGAGGCGCCAAATGATGGGTAAGTGTTGACCATGTTGACTTGCACAACTTGTTGTTCATCAGAATTTGATTCTCTGTGCTCTGTATCACAGACCCAACACTTAATGATTAAATACACCTTCTAAAGTGAATTACATCCTTAAAAAGGGGGTGAAGATCCCGAAACCATAGAAAATTGGGCATTCTGAGCAAAGATTTCCCCTTTTGTCAAACTAGTCCATAGAGCTATTGTACCTCTCCCCTGGAATCCCCGTCCTCGGATTCAGAGGAGGATTCCTGAGCTATGGAGGAGGGTCTGGATCGGCCGTGACGAGGAGATGCAGAAGGAGTTCTGGATTCATCATCACTTTCTGCACCTGGCACTCGAAGTTTGGCTGAAAACCAGAGCAAAGTGTGAAATTAGGCTAATTCTATAATAACTTTCAATTTCATGACAACAACTATTCCCTAGAAATAGCGTTTGTGGGAGTCTTTAGTGTGATTTCCTATGGATATTTAGGATTAAATCAAAAATTGGGATGTTTTCATATGAGATGTTGAATGCCTACTCCATGTATTGCCCAGAATATTTCTTGGAGAAATGACGCCTCTATTTTTGCTTTAAGTTACTTTTTTTTTTCCTACAAGATAATCAGGACAAACACAAACCAGGATTTGCATTTAATTCAACAAATCCTTGCTGGGAGTGCAACAGAGTTTTCAGCCTTGAGTTGATTTTAAAATCACATTGTGAGCTCAAACTTGAAGATGTGAGAAGTCTTGATAGCAGGATTGTTTTCCAGCTCAGGTTGAATATCTGAGGAAATTGAAATAACTAAGATATGAAAAATACAGTTCTATTTTTGCAACTTAGTAAAACAGCTTTTTTTTTTCTAGTTCAAAACTAAGACTAAGACACAGTTTGGATGGACTAACTAAAATGCCTTAGTCTTGAGCTTATGTGGGATGACTGGCTCAAAACCTACTGCATAAATCTCACTTATAATTAAAAACCACCTGAAAAAGGAAATGAGTGCATTTTTTTCCTACCTAATTAAACTGTGTTCTCTAGGCTCCTTACCCTGAGTTATTTTTGCAGACACCATCTCAGAGATCCTGGAGGTGAGTTTCTGGAAGAATTCTTCTGAGCCAACATCAGCTAATGAAATTGGGCTTTTGGGGACCCCTTCCCTGCCAGCTTCCAGGTCTCCTGGAAAAGAGAGAATTCGCTATTAAGCTGGAGATAAATGTCATTGGAAAGTCATCTCTTTTTTTTTTTTTTTTTAGTAATTAAAGCTCCTGTGGAAGGAAGGTCTGATTTTCTTCCTTCCTCCTGTTTTTGCTCACAGTTCATCCAAATAATTCACCCTTGGACAGAGAGCAGTCCTGGGAAGTTCCAACTTTTCAGACAGTTTCAAGAAAACAAGGACAAAAGTGGGTGGTAATTGTGGAATACATGGACAATCTCAGCCACAGACGTGAAGGGAAGGAGGAGGAGAGGGAAAAATATCTCCTCTTACCTTCTCTTGCTTCAGAGGGATGAATAGTTCTGAAAAAGAAAGTAAAGCAGAGTTAAAATGGGTAGTAAGGAGAGCTAACTGAGGAACTCATTCCCCCTTCTCCCACCTTGGAGGGCAGGCCTGGGAATTTCTGACATGGGACTCTGGTGTGGGCTGGAGGAGCTGGGAGCTGAGCAGGGGCTCTGTGAGAAATGGCTCACAGGGGCACAGAAACTCTTGGGTGTCTTAGACTTGGAGACAAATCCCACCTGAGAACTCTCCTTATTCCTGGCTTTTATTTCAACCTGGTGCTTGAGAAGACCTGGAGGGGGTTGCAGAACCATCCCCATGATGCTACTGGGACTTCATCCCCAGCTGACACTGAAATGAAACTCCTGCAGTCAGAGGCACCATGTGGTGTCAGTCAGTTCTCAGTGAAACTAAAGCTCAACAATTCCAATGTTTCCATCAGGAAAGCAAAGTCTGGAGAGTATTCAAATACTGTGATCTGCTCCCATCATACCAAACTGGAAAACAAGCTGACTTAGTGGTACTGCCATGGTTTTGAAGTCCAAAGTGTCCTTCCTTACACTGACAGCTTTTCCCAGCACCAGATGAATCCATAGCAGCAGGAAGAGGGAAGGAGATTACACTGTCAACTACCAGCACCTGCTTGTGCCTCTTCAGGAGAGCTTGTGGTATTTCCCAAGACTAAAGCTCTGTAAAAATTAATGTCTCTGCTATTCCTGAGCTTTTTGGAGGTAGTGTATAAATTTCACTTGCAAAAGCTGCTCTGCCCTAATCCTCTCTCAGCACAAAGGGAGCAGGAGGAAGCTCACCCCACCTGATAGATGATACATCCCATTTCACTGAGGGTGTGCCAACAGCCTTGGGAGAGGCTGCAATGGAATAGTTGAAGTCACACTGCAGGTTCCTCCCATTCCTTCACACTTTAGAAGGTCAAGCTTTTTAGGACAGACATCTTACAGAAGCCAATTTCTGCTCAGGTGATTCCACTTTCCAGACTGTGTCTGCCTAACATCCAAACCAGGAGCAGTGAATTGAGGAGATTATTCTTCAGGTGCATTTGTGAACAAGAAATCTGTCAAACAGACCCTTTTCATCTACTTTTCCTGTGACATGTCAGTGTATTTCAATATTGGCAAGGAACTTGACACTGTGAATTTTTCTGGCATTCTGCTCGAGAGATGAAAAAGCCCCAAGAGTTTTATATTACCTACACAGATTTATTTATTTAATTTTTTGATCCCAGTTCCCACCTTCCCTGATCATCAGGAATAAATGCCTGACCTGGATATTGGATATAGCACTTGATACATCCCTTTCCATCCTTGGATGGCCAAGCACTTACCCCAGTGTGGTCATGATGGCTTCGGACACCATCACCCGCTCCTGGGTCAGGACTTCAGCCTCTTTCACTGCAACATCAGGGTTTGTCATTAGAGGACAGAAGGCAGAGGATGCCCTTTGGATGTAAAGTGGGTGCATTTTCCAGGCATGGATTGCCGGGGACACTGCAATGCTGACTCTGCAGCAGCTCCTGACCTGGGACACACATTCCCACCCCTCTGATGCCAATACTTTGCTCCTCTCCCTGTTCATGCACATGCAGGATTGCCCCATTTCCCTGCACTGCTCAAGATCTGCTCCTGCAGCTTTTGAAAATGTGAAAATGTGGGATGCCAGGATAAGGATCACAGGAAAAGAGGGTCCTTCACAGTGCTGTCCCTACTCCCAGTCTGTATTTGCTTATCCCTCCTCTTACTGAAGGAATTATGCCAGGAGAGGCCCTGGAAAGCTCTGGAAGAGGGAACTCACATGCCTTTATCTGCCTTTAGGTAATTCTACAGTGCAAAATACCTTTACAGAGTGAAGCACTCAAATTAACTTTTCAAAAGGTAACTTTTTCTAGTTATTTCACATTGCCTTTCTTTCTTTTTAATTTGTGCTTCATTTGCTTGTCCCTTAGACTTGTCTTGTGCCTATACAGAAAAGATGCTGCTGTTAATACAAGACAGAGTCAGAAATCTAAAATATTCCAGAAATAAATAGTGCAACCATTTGCAAGACAAGCAAAGTCATGGCTAACCTTGAGAAAATGAATTTTTTTGTGCATTACTTGGTAATTTCCTTACAAGTCCTACTTGTTTTTCCCCCCTAGGCATTGCATAAAAGGGAAACACAGAGAATGTGTTTGTGCTGTAACAAAGATTTACCATCTGCAACCTCCAGGTTGGCCGTGCAGATGGACTGGCCAGCCTTGTTGGTGGCAATGCACGTGTAAGCTCCGCTGTACTTCTTCTTAACATCCAGCAGGATCAGACTGTGGTGCATGTTGGAACTGGCCAGTTTATACCCAGGGGTGTCTGCTTTGATCCACAGGATGTCTTCCCGAGACTCCTCCTTCATCCAAGTAACAGTTGGTGGCGGGTGTCCTAAAGGAAAGCCAAGCAATGAGCTTTTATCTTGCTCATTGAGTTCCTGCCTTACAAATATGAGCCATGCTGTGAAGAAATGTTGTTTTGTTCCATTTCCAAACAATAACAGGCATAATATGCAATAAAAGAACATAAACAGTTTTACAGCACATTCAGAAGGGCAGTAAATCTCTTTTGTAAAGCCAAAACTGTTAATAAATCTTCATAAGACTAATAACTCTTCTTAACCCTGTTTTTACATACAGGAAAACAGAGGTAAACATGAATCAGATGTTTTTCTGTAAAGTCCCTTTATAAAAAATGTAAATTGGGTGTAGAACCCCAAACTTCAGATACAGGACAAGAGGTTACAATGACTTGGGGCAGAGAGAGTCAAGAATGTGTTGTGAACTTTCACAATTTTTTAGGCAGAGAGACAAGATATAAACCTACTTACCTTCAACTTTCACAGATAAGGTGATGCTTGCACCTTTTTTCACCTTTTTGTTAGTAAATCTTTCCAGGAACCTGGGTGGGATCAGCTGCTCATGGGAATCTGAAAATAACATCAGTGATGAAACACAGTGAGTCCTGACTGAAAAATCCCTTGGGGATCTGTTATCACCTGCTCTGGATTCTCTCACCTGTTTCGGATGGCTCCTCTTTCTCATAAGGATCTGTAACAATAGGAGAAAAAAACCAAAATTACAAATACAAATAACTTTCAATCCATGAGCTGCAAGAAAAAACCCCAGAGATGACTCCAGGGGATTTCTCCTTGCTGGAGAGATCAACCAAAAAATGTTCATATGACTTTTAAGAGGTACTCAGGTTTAAGAAAATGAGCTTTGAAAATCAGTGAGGTTGGGCAGAAATGAAATGCATGTTTCTGAGACAACAGTCTGAGCAGAGAGAAGTGATGTGTCTCATCTTCCTAAACAGTACATTTAGAGGTGAACCAAAGTTAAAGCACATCATCTTTTATCTACAGACTTCCCCCCCTCGCCTGAGTTCCCTTGGTAGGCTTTTCCAAGAAAAATAACTTTCTAAAATGGAAAAAGACCAGAATAGAGAAAAGCAGGTGTCAAAAATAGACCAACCTTTGACCACCAGCCTGGCAGAGGAATAGGCAGAGCCAGCAGAGTTGATGACAAATATCAGGTACTGCCCAGCATCTGCCTTGGTGACGTCACGGATTTCCAGTGAGTGGAATTCCTGCCTGTCAGTCTTCAGGATCCGATCCGAGGCCTTCAGGGGCTGCCCATTCTTGAACCAGTAGAGCCGAGGCTGGGGGTACCCTGTGAGGAGCAGTGGCACACATGGAGAACAGAATTCCTTGGCACATCCGTTTGGGAGCAGCTCCAAACAGGCAAGGAATCCCCAGCTCTGCCCAGCGCTGCTGTCTCAAGGATTTGCCCAACTAGGAATGGCTAAACATTCATTAAATTCTATTTATCAGTTATCCTGGTTCCTCAGTTTCTGACACTCCCCAAGTGAAAATTCCCAATGGGCTGGAAAAACAGTACTTGGGTCTGGTTTGAAACGTACACAAGGAGAACAGGTGAATAGAAATCACTTCTTGTAACTTGTATAGACAGTTTATTATCCCTGCCTCTCCCTGCCACGGTCAACACCAGGAAGGTGTCCTTGCAGTTTTTAGGTCATGGCATCAACTCCCTCATAAAGTAAGGAAAGTCCACAACTGTTTAATTTATTGAAGTGAATAAATTAAGTGAATAAACCATCACTTTTTTATTATTATTTTTCCTTATTTCTCCTGTGCTCACAGAAATACAGAACTCATACAGAACATATGCCTGTAATTATGCTTGGAGACTCTTAATCTGCCCAAGTCTGCTGCAGAAGTCGACGCTCATCAGCATGGACATGTTCTCCAGGCTGGTTTGTGCAATCCTGGTGCAAGATGCACAAACTGGAGCCACAGCTGCAGAAGAGCACCTTGGAAAACCTTGTCCAGCACTTCCACCTGACACCAGCCCTGGAAAACTGGGAATACTGTGGCATGCACTCACCTTTCACCTTCAGGTGAAATTTAGCCAGCGATGCTCCAGGTGCCACGTGAATATCATGGAGCTCATCAAAGATCTGGGGCAGTTGCTCCTCCTCAGTGGTGGATTCCTCCTGCTCTCGGCTGAGAAATGAGCCAGAGAAGAATTAGGAATCAGAGTGACCTATTTAATTCTAATTCAGACTGTGGGTTTTGTCATCATGACAGCAGATTCAGCATCATCTGATATTAAAATCGTGGAGAGATGCCATGAAGAAATACCCAGGCTTGCTGAAGGCAGCCAGAGGGAGTCTGCACCTGATAAATGTCCAGCTGGTGCATTTATTGCATCAGCTGGTTCTGCTGCCCCTCTGTGACATTAAACTGGTCCTGCTGGACAGGGTAAAACCAGGCTTGACATAAATATACGTATTGATCTCATCAAGTCAGAAATTGGAGAGAGAATTTGTTATTTTACCTTGAAATATATTCTTTGGCACTGTAGTAAGAGGATGTCTCTGTTGCATCTGCTGCTGTCTCATAGTCAGTGCTGGTCACTGGTAAATGGAAAAAGATGTGTTTTCTGTAATCGGAGCTTTGAAACCATTTCTTTCTTTGACTTATTACAATTCTTGCTATAATAAGTAAGTAGGGGAATTATAGTTCCTCCACTAATTTGAGTGACTGGCTGGTGGATTTCATGCTGCTATTGCAGCAGGACCCCACATGACCCTGGATTATGGAAAACACTCCTGTTTATGTGACCAGCTTTGCTCTGAGGCTCATCTTGGAGTTGGCAAAACCCACCTGAACCCAAGAGGCAAAACCCACCCAAACCTAAGAGGTTTGCAAGTGAAAATTTTATGGCCAGTGCATACTTCTTTTTTTTCTAAATAATGGTGCTTTTCTTAGGGGGAAAAAGCTGATCCATCTCTCTGAAAAACTCCTTCCCCTTGTTTTTCCTGCAGCGATTCAAGACTTACAGTCCACTCGAAGCTCGGCCTTGGTTGAAGCCACTCCCATGTTGTTCTCGGCCAGGCAGCGGTAAACGCCCATGTCGGTGGGGACCACAGCGGTGATGATGAGCTGGTGACACCCTTCCTGGTCCTCATTGATCATGTAGTGGTCGTTTTCTTCAATGGCTTTGCCGTCCTTGAACCAGCGGACCGTGGGGAGCGGTTTGCCGATGACGATGCAGTCAAAGCTGACGGGATATCCATCCTGGACCTCTTGGTTCTGGAGCTCAGTCATGAACATGGGAGCTAAATCGGGGCAGTTGGAGAGGAGAAAGGGAAAATTTGAGTTAAAAGATGCGTTTGAAGTGCCCAGTGCCTGAAGCCTGCAGGTTTTGTAATTGCAGAGTGGTACATTTTCACATTTTCTTTATGAAAACAGTCAAGAAGGAACTCCCTGACAAACACTATGAAGATATTCCACCAGCACTGCAATATCAGCTGCCAACTGTGCATTGTCTCCGTTCCTCTCCTTGCCAAAATGTCGTCTCCCTCAGGACTGTTCTAAAAACCGTTTCATTTATTTAAGTACAATAATCATAGCATATTATTGTAATAGGAGACATTGATATTGTGAGAGAAGCAGCTCTGTAGATAAATCAACACTTTGCAACACCCCCCTTCAGCACTAAAATCCTTTCTCTCCCTCCAAATGAGAAAGAAGAAAAAAATTCATTATTTTTCCAAAAGTGAAAAGCTTCCAGAAAAAAAACACCTGCACCAAATGAAGCAAAAAAAAAAAGGGGTTTTTTTTTGGAGTTAAAGAGACTGAAAAGACAATATTTTGACCTGCCCCAGCAGTCTTTTCATAAACACAAAAAGAATCCTCAAGGTTTGCTCCACCTACCCGTATCAGAGGTCAGCAGAGGCGGCGGAGGTCTCACAACCGGTGGTGCGAACTTCCCAAAGGTGGGTGGCGACGCCTTCCCGATGCGCAGCTCGACTTTCTTAGGGCCTTGCTCCAAAATGTCGATCTCCACGGGGATCCCCAGGGCCCCAAACATCTCCCTGAACCGGCTGGCGGCCGTCTTGGCCTCGGACGAGACCTCAAACTTGATGTAGATGTACCGCTCGTCCTCCCGGTATGTCTGGTGGTCCACCACGTCGACGTCCCCTTCGTCGGCGCTGACGAAGAGCTCTTCCTCCACGTCAGAGATCTCCGTGGAGATCCTGGCCCTGAAGAGCCTGTGGAGTCTCCTTCCTGCTTTACGGAAGGCGTCGTCCAGCTCGCTGCCGGACGAGCTCTCCGTCTCACTGTCAGTGCTTTGCTTCGCCGGCTTCTTAGGAAGAACTTGAGCCTCCTGAGCGCCAACCACCACCTTGGCGCTGTGGGAGACCTTGCCAAATTTATTGGATGCCTCACAGGTGTATTTGCCGGCGTCTTTCCTGTCCAGGCCGGCGATGATCAACGAGCAGGTGCCATCACTGTAGTTGTCTATGTGATAGTAGCGACCGTCTGAAAGCTCCTCCCCATCCTTCAGCCAGCGGACGTTCATGTCAGATTTGCTGTGGGCCACACATTCCAGGTGGAGGGTGCTCCCAGGCTCGCCGGAGAAGTCTTTGAAGGTCTCTGTGAACACCGGGCACTCTTGCTGCTTGATCTCTTTCCTGACTTTGTAGCCCTTGAAAGCAGCTTGGATCTTCACGGCAGCCTTGTTCATGGAAGGGTCGTCCAGATCTGGCAGCTCTGGTTCAGCTGGTTTGGCAGCTGTGGTGGCCACAGCAGTTTCCACACTGGATTTCTCCCACTGTTTCCATAGCTTGCCTGTGGAGGTGGATTGAACCTTGCTGGTAACGCTGATACTCGTCTTCCCAGCTTTCTTTTTCAGGTAGTTTACCAGTGAAGGTGTCCCAGCTCTAGACTCATCATCTGAGCTCGTGAAAGAGAAATCTGCTTCTCCTGTCCTGGCCAGCTCGTCACACGTGGAATACTCCTCTGAGTAGTAGTGGGACATTTCTGCTTCCTCCTTCCTCAGCTTCTGAAGCTTCTCATCCTCCTCAGGCACCTCAGTGATGGAATCCAAGGTGGGCTCCCGGCTCATCCGGCGCTTCTTGGCCAGGGCTTCCCAGAGGAGGTGAAGATCTCCCTCCTGAGCAGCCTCGGGGGGCAAGCTGGGCTGGACCTGGCCATCCACCAGCTCCTCTGGCCGGCTTGCAGGGGGTGCTTCCCTGGCAATCTCCTTCAGCATCGTTGTTGTGGGAACTGGGGAGAATCAAATTGACGAGATGTTGAAAGACAAAGGCTGTGAGGAAGCTTTGAGGAAACATGGAAATGTCATTCTAAAGCCTGAGCACAAGGGAATCAGTGGCATTCAACTGAGCATTCTGTTGGGAGCAAAAGGGGAATTTACAGAATCACACACAGTGGGGGAGGTTGGAAGGGACTACTGGAGCTCAGCTGGTCCAACCTCCCTGCTCAAGAAGAGCACGTTGCTCAGAGCTGGGTCCAGATGGCTTTTAAACATCTACAGAGGAGGATACTCCACAATCTCTCTGGGAAGTTAATATGGCTGGACATGGGCCTGGGAAACTTGTTCTCTGAGGGGGGTGGTGGACCAGACTATCTTCAGAAGTCCTTTCCAAACTCAGCTATCCTGGGATTCTATGCATGCACTTTAAACATGGCCAAACAACAACTTTCATCTTGTTATTCTTTGCATATTTAAACCAAATAAATAAATAAATTTCTGTCCCCTTTTAATGTTGCTGAACACCCAACTAAGACTGTCAGTAGAGCCTGGAAAGCTATTCAGGTTCATCTTGTCCTACAGAGAGAGAAGGTTTCACTGTCTGTCTTGAACAGATCCCCACTGGCTATGGTGGGAACTGGGACTCCCACCTCACATGGACACACCTCACCTGCCTGTCTGGATGTGTCCAAGTCTGAAGGTTGTGATTCACCCTCTGGGCCACATAGACTTGCCTCTCCATAGTGCCCATTGCCTTTAGAGAAGCTCCAGGCTGCCTGGGACATCCAGAGGATACTCTAAAGCACCTCAGAAGGCACCAAAACACCATGTAGAGACAACAGTGTCACACCTTAAATTTCTGACTAAGCAAACTCTTATCTGAGCAACTTGAAACTATTTAGGCTGCAGAAACACACTGGGCAATACCCATGAGGAAAATAACAATTCTCTGTGGATTGCTGTCAGGGCTCGTAAAAGAAAACAAATTCCAGCTCATTCCACTTCCAACGCCCCTGGAATTCCATAACAGACACCACAGCAATGCACACTCTGTACCTTCAAGACACAAGCTGGCAACAGATTTGACTTCTGGAGAAGCCATACAGGTGTAGGTGCCCTGATCCTCAGGTTTAAACCCATGAATTACGAGCATCTGCTTTTTCCCCTCAGAGAGGATCTCATATCTCCCTCCGGCTTTGATTTGCTCTTTTCCTTTGAACCACGTCACTGTCTCCTCAGTTTCACTGGATAAGGTGCACTCCAAGTGAGCCACCCCTCCTTCCGTGACCGATCCTCCCACCAAAGGCTGGGTCACTGTAACTGGAGGCTCTGCAAGCACAAAAACGAAGTGAATTGACACAAAGAACGAATCACAATGTGGCTTTAAGGCACTCAGGGTCACTCTATGAAATATCCAAGCACCCCATCCATCATTTGCAGATTCATCAGCTGTTGTAGGCAACCAACCAAAACAAAAAGGAACTGGCAGCATCCAAAGTTTCCACTTCCAGAGATAATATCCAAATAACTTTCCAAGCTCTCCCAGTGGTTAAACCAGTTCCATTTAAAGATAAACATGCAGAAGTGCTTGCATTTTTCACATTCCTGTGTTTATTTGCTGGTCTTCATTTACCCATCCCTGGTATTCAAGCAGTTCTACAGATTTCTAGAAGATATTGAATGTTTAAAAGGGAGGCAAGAAAGAAACAGTAAAAACAATAAAAAAGATTGTTCCAAGCTGCCTTCATCCCAGCCTTGAAGTAGTCACACTAACTTAGAAAGAGTAAAAATTACCATAAAGCATAAATAATTAAAAATAAAAATGCTTTACTTTGGAAGGACACCTGTCAGTGGAATGGTGTTTGGATGACAGTGACACTCCAAATGAAGTTGGGACAAGTGTGTTAAACACGGAGGGGTTGGCTGGGATATCAAGCACTGCTGAATTCCCAGAAGCAGCACATCCCTGAGCAGGATCTGCCCTTCAGGGTGAGGGAACCACTGCCCTAGATCCCTTGGGTTTGGCACAGACAAGGTTAGCAGAGTCAGCAGGGTCCAGCACTGGCAGTGGTTCTGCTGCAAAAAGATTGTGTGTCTGAGCTTTAAACAAAAGAGGATTTTTAAATTATTATTCTTTCTCTGTGAAATTTTTTTGGCTCTGACAGCTCTGACAGAAAGAGTTGCAAGAAAGGAAAGGCTGAGGGAGAAGCTCCCTGTCCCACTGTAGCTTCCGAAGTTCCACCAGCAGACAAAGGAACTGTGTCCTCCGGCATTTCTTTGTGGAGGTCATTGAAAAAGATACACAAATAGTACAACGAAAGAGAAAGATGGGTGAAGAAGACAACATTGCCCACCCCCTGCAGGGTCCTGGCTGCCCCAAATGCATTCCAACATGCTCCTTTTGCCTCATTCCATCCTAACTCCACCAGAAATGGAACTCATGGTGACTGGCCAACACATGGATGCAGTGCAGGCTGTGCAGCTTGTTCCCTTGGGAGGAAAGAAGTGCTGAGCACTAACAACGCAGGAGTTTTGGTTTTCCTCCTCTCTTGTGTTGGCAGCCAAGCACCGAGAGATGCTGCAGAGTGAATTCTTCCAGGAGATGCCTGGAATGGGTGAAGCAGGCATGCCATGCAAAAGGCAAGGTCCACAGCAGCTTGCAGCCCTGCCTGGGGCACCTCCATCCTCACCTATGTGCACCATCTGAGGGAAGTGCAGCGCCTCGCTGGCCCCAGCTCTATTTACGGCTGAGACACGGAATCTGTAGGGTCCCCCTGGGGCGAGGCCATCCACTGTGAACTCCGTGCCTGGGATAATGTCCCTGCTGCAGGACTGCCAGCCAGCACCTGGGATTTTCCTCTCCACGTTGTAGCCCAGGATGTCGCAGCCGCCGTCGCTCAGCGGCTTGAGCCAGGACAGAGTGACCGAGTGGCTGCTCTGACTTAACACTTGTGGTTCCTCGGGAGGGTCGGGGTGGGCTGAGGGCATAACAGAGGGCCTGTGATGTACCACACGAGCAGTAATGCCTTGCACTAGAACAACCAAGAGCCTTCTACAAGCCACGAGGAGGAAGCACAACACATTCAGTGTTTGACTTGCTGTGAAGTTGGGCATCGAGTCGTGCCCATGACCACAAGACATACCTGTGCAACGCTGAGTTTTCCTGTTCCTGCCCTTTTCTACACAGTTATTTTCCAACTTAACGTCATAGATTGTACATTTTTTCCTGCTGGTTTGCCCCACCCAGCTCAAAATAAAGATAACACTACACTGTCCATATCATCAAGGAATTTAGCTGCAAACTCCAAGTACTTTTGGGCCCTGATTATGTTTATTTTAGGTCTGGCCTTAATGGAAATCAAGTTACTGTTGGACTAAAGAGTAACTCTAGTATTTTAATAGCAAATCTTTCCATTTCTCTGCAATTGTGAGACATATCACAGCATCAGGCAATAACAAATAATGACATAATGGGAATAGCCTGGTGTCCATCCAGCCTGGCTACTGCCAATCATAGAAACACAGAATGTTTTGGGCTGGAAGGGACCTTGAAAATCATCTATTTCTAACCCCCATAGTCAGGAAAATAATCCTCACTTAAATTAGACTTTGGCTTAGAGGTCAGAAATAACCATTTTAGTCTTCAGGTTAAAGATATTTACCAGGTAAATGACCTGCCATGATGTACCAATCCAAAGAATTAAAGGCAAATATGGTCAACAACCCAGTTCTTCAATTCTGGACACAATAAAAATAACATAAAAGCTTCTTTTCTCTATTGTCAGCCAAACTTCATACAGAAAAATTCTGTCAACAGGAGGAGTTCATGAGGAATGAATTTTGCAAGTCCTAAAATGTAGGTGCCCCAGAAAAGATAAAGATGATTTAAATCTGTGAGAAAGCAAGGTGTGTGTTTCATGGATGTCTTGCACATGGAGATTTTAATATGCAACCCATTAATCTGGGAAATTGATTGCCCTGCCCTTGAGTTGATTAACAGATTACAAAGACTTTGTTGTCCTGGATAATTTTTCCATGTGAACTCCAGCTCAGCTCCCTCCTACATCCACATTTGCTGAGGGTGATGCTGTGCTCTGAAAGAATCAATTTTTTTTAGATTCTATGCTACATTTTACAAAAGACTGCAGCTAAAGGAAGTTGGTGAACACCTCTACAGTCACCAGTGTGATCAGATGGACTCTTTCTGGTCAGAGAACAAGTTGCCCAGTAGCATCTTCTCGGTCTAAGAACACTGCCTTGGGACGTGTGAGGCAAAGAGAAAAGAACTGGCACAGAGATTAGAAAATTCAGTGTTGCAGCTGAAGACCAGAAGTGGAGATTCCAAACCCCACCGGGCTGGAACAGCAGACACTCACCTATGACAGAAAGCTTGGCTGATGCAATTGCTTCCCTGGAAGCAAAGGTCACCTCTCCAGAGTGATGCAGCTGGGCTTTCTTCAGGATAAGTTTGTACTTGTTTCCATCTGCTTGGACCTCCCAGTCCTCACCCGACTGGATCTCGATGTCATTGCTGTACCAGGCCACCTCACTGGGTGGCACAGCTTCACTCAGAACGCAGCTGAGCGTGGCTTTCTGCCCCAGAGACACCTCCACGTCCGTGAGAGGCTGCAGGAACTGCAGGCGCCATCCTGTGGGTTCAAATCGCTAATCAA
This sequence comes from Scytalopus superciliaris, assembly GCA_013400415.1. Taxonomy (NCBI): domain Eukaryota; kingdom Metazoa; phylum Chordata; class Aves; order Passeriformes; family Rhinocryptidae; genus Scytalopus; species Scytalopus superciliaris. Next base: position 2,213,434 of record VXBX01006871.1, read on the forward strand.
GAACTCAGAGATTTTGCGAGCATTTGTGCTGCAGCTTTGGAGACAAAGGAGGTCATTAAAAGGGGGTTATGTAAATCACCAGAAAGTGCAGAAGCACAGTATGGTTTGAGTTGGGAAGGACTTTAAAGGCCATCTTGTTCCAATCCCTCTTCCATGGGCTTGGACACCTTCCAGTAGCCCAGGTTACTCAAAGTGCCATCCAATCCGTAACTGGGACTGACGGCTGTTCTCATACTCTGAAAGGGGTTCTGATCCCCACAGGAATCTCCAGTAACAGCACAAAGTACAAGGATGGTGACATAATACTGTTGTTCATGAAACTCTCATCTCCAAAGCCCCAGAGAACCTACAAATACAAACTCATCAGAATAATGACATTTGCTGCTCAGTGCCAGCTGCTGCTGTTCATAATCATTCCAGGTCATACAGAACCAGAAAATAAGAAAATTGTACATCATCATCCATTTAGGATGAGAGGATTGGGTTTGTTCAGCCTAGAAGAGAAGGTTTGGGGTGACTTCATTACAGCCTTCAGTACCCAAAGGGAGCTACGAGATGGAGACTTTTTACAAGAGCCTGAAGTGTCAGGACAAAGGAGAATGACATAAAAATTAAAGAGAGTAGGTTTAGGTTTGGGATTAGGATGAAATTCTTTACTGTGAAGGTGGTGAAACTCTGGCACAGGTTGCCCAGAAAAGTGATTGCCTTGCCCCTGAAGTGTCCAAGGTCAGGTTGGATGGAGGTCTGAGCAACCTGGGCTAGTGGAAGGTGTCCCTGCCCATGGAACTGGATGATCTTTAAGTTCCCTTCCAATCCCAACAATTCTATGACTCTGTGATTCTTTGGTTTGATGCTGAGCTTGGCAATGTCGGGTTAAGGGTCGGACTCGATGACCTTAGAGATCATTTCCAGCCTAAATGATTTTATGATTTACTGTGCAGGAAGAAGATTTAGATAAAAAGCAGGCAACAAATGCAAATGTTCCTCCCTGCTACTCCTCATATTTTCCTATTTCATTTCCCCTTTCCTACCAGAAGGTGAGGGCTCCCCAAGCCCCAGCACCTGAGTTACCTTTCACGGTGAGGAAGGCTGAGGTCACGGCGTCGCTGCACATGAAAGTCACCCTGCAGCTGTCCTGTGGAGTGAGGTTCTTCATCAGCAGGATATGCCTGAGCCCATTCTCAAAGTAAACCATCTCGGTGTTTTCGGTGGTTTTGGCAGGTTCATCGTCAATCAGCCAGTTGTAGTTGTAGGTCTCGGGCTTGGAGAGGTAGCACTCGAACAGGGCTTCCCCTCCTTCCACGGCTTCCACGTTCTCCAAGCCCTGGATGATGCTGTTCTTGGCTAGAAAAGGAGGACAGAGAAACAGCATTAATTATTTGGCTGTATATATCTGAACATCAACAACCCTCGGAGCACTGGATGATTCCCACTGCTGGAAAGCTGTTGGAAAAATGTGGATGTGATAAACTGTGCTTGTAGGTTTAATTGATTTCAACCAAGGTCTAACACAATACTATAATTAAAAATATTTAAAGTAGTGAGATAGTTTAAAAATAATAATGAACCTCTAAGACCTCTTGCATTTCATCTGCATTTCCTCCAAAAACCTGACTTTTTTTACAAGTAAAGGAAAAAAGGTGGTGTTTGCATGAATCAGGACAATAGTCATTAGGAAGGGATCACCCAGGAAGACAAAGTATAACCAAATTCCTCCTGTCCCACAGCAGGAAACACTTCCCAGAGATCTCCCAGGCAGCACAATTATCATCCTAACAGGGGAGATGTGAATCCACTGAGAGCTCGTGGTAAAACCTCACGACTTTCCTTGCAAAGCAGATATAAGAGAATATTACGGCTGGCAAAGCTATAGTTACTGTCACTCGAGGTCATTCTGCCTCCAGGAAACACACAGAGAGTTAAAACCTGTGTCAGGAGTCCTTGGAATAGAAATCCCTGTGTTATTACAAAAGCTCTGGGACAATGAGGCTGATTTTCCCATGCGTGGGGGGTGAATTGTGGGGGCAGAAACATGCACAGATCCCCCCACTCGACAGAAACGCCAGCCCGGTGCAGAATGAAAGGTGGGCTGGGGTGGGGGGATGTCACTCAAGCTGCACCAGCTCCAGGGACAGGTGACATGCACAGCAGTGGGGACACACAGCTGAGGAAACACAGTTCACACAAATACCACCCCCAGTGGGCAGAATGATCTGGGGTGTAAAGCAACAGGTCTCTAGAAATATTATTTGGAACTGTGTTAAGCAAAAAAAAAAAAAAAAAAGAAAAAAATAAACAAAATTAAAATAAACCCTCTCCAAACAATCTGAACAATTTAATGGTAAAAAGAAAAAGAAAAGTTCTTAGCTATTTGTTAATTTATTACTAATGACAAGTTACCCAGAGAGACTGTGTGTGGACTCTCCATCCCTGGAAGTGTCCAAGGCCAGGTTGGATGGAACTCTGAGCAACCTGGGATAGTGGAAGGTGTCCCTGTCCATGCATGAGCTTTAGGGTCCCTTCCCATCAACACCTCCCTGGGATTCCAGGATACTAAAAAAATCCTGTATTTTATAGTATTCACACTTATGGAGAAAAATGAGGCTTTTGCAAATCCTTCTAGGAGAATGTATCATTTTCTTAGAAGAAATCCAAGCTCTTTATCTGTGCACTTTTGGAGTGCTGGTTCCCCTAATTATGGAAAACAGCCAATTGCTAATCCTGCCTCCTCTGGGATGCTTTTAGATTATGTTCATTAAAACACTTTTAAATCCCTGAAATGGAAAGTGCTTATCCATGTGGAAAACATTATAATAAATAACTCCCTGTTCTTGTGAGGTAACAGCTCCAGATAAGCAAGAAGGCAAAGCAGCCACAAAATATTCACACATCAGAACCCTTGCTCTTGCTGCTCACACTAATTCACTTGGTAAGCCACACCCAGCAATTCCATATGCAGCAGGAAAAAAAAAAAAAAGAAGAAACATCCATGGAAAACCCTAAACTTCTCTTTAATGTTTTTATGTACTGTCCCTCAGGAACTTCACATATGCTGGTGCCAACTGAAAAGGTAATTCCTGAGGGATCACTGTTTGAAGGAAATCAAATCAAATGGAATTCCAGGCTATCCATTAATTTAAGGCACACTGTGTGTAAAAAGTGCCCTTTAGGAGCAAAAAGGATTCATATAATTCCTTTGGATCAAGATGACACCTGTGATTTTCCAGCCGTTCAGGCCACAAACCATCACAGTGATGCTCCAGGTTCATTGCAGAAGAGGTGCAATGGTGTAACGAGCGAGTGTTAATTAGAACCAAGCTAATGCTGCATTTTCATATTCAATTCCCATGAATTCCCAACGTTTTTATCATCATCAGGAGTACTGGAGTGAACACCAAGAGCAGGTATCTGACATGTCCCCTGCTCTAAAGTGCTGCCATGATTTTTCTACCTCTTTTATTTGGAAACCATGACAGTCTTCCTCTTTGGCTGGAAGGCCTCACCTTGAACATCAAGTGTAGCCATCACTTTAGTGCCTTCAACTTCACAAGAATAGATGCCAGTGTCTTCTGGGACCGTAGGGTTAATTTTTAGCATGCTCACATTCCAGTCCTGATCGATAATCACTCGCTGCCCATCTGCATGTATTTCCTGATCATTTTTCTTCCATATGGCGTGCACTGGCCTAGAATATTGGCATATGAACTCTGCTGGGCCATCTTCATCAACAGTTATGTCCTGCATGGGACTCACCACTTCAATGGTGGGATCTGTTAACCAACACGTCAGGAAGGACATGCATTAGTGGATCCCCATGGAAATGGCAACTTGGAGGGGTTTTTTGCCAAGCAAGGAGCCCGTGGGGAGCAAGCAGAGTGTCAGTGCGAGCGGGGAGCTGGGCATGAGCAGTTTAGTCCGTGTTTGGGTCAGCATCAGGCAGGAGTGAAGCCAAACTGGTGTGTTAGGACATGACCATCACACTGAGAAATGGGCCACCAGCAGTTAAGGCTTGTGCTTTAATCCTCCTGAATAAGGGCTTAAGGGCAGAATGTCTGCTGGGATTCCCTCTGGGCTTAGGTTTTCTCCCAGAATTTCTGAGATCTCCTAGACTGAGAAGCACTGGATGTGAAACAGTTCTGCTTCCCGAATGTGTGAGACAGAGGTTGCTGGGAGTGGGTCCCTGTAACTCTCAGCCTCACAGAGAAGCAGGAAAACACCCCAAACTCTACTGGAGGCTCCTTGTATGAGCAAACTGCAACTACTCATTGGGAAGAAACCCAGTCCTCAAATGCAAACACCCATTCCCAGCCTGGGCTGTCAGGGGTCTTTGGCAGTGTGAGGAGCCAAGATCCAGGACAGCTGTGACTGAACAGGGCACTTCACAGAGGCAGGTACATGTTGTTCTGATTAGCCAAGTGTTCCTCTGCAGCAGACACATGGCTGGGGGACAAACAGCATCACTTCTTTCACAGCATCTCATCTAGAGATGCACCAAGAACCACTGACATCTCAGACTGAGAGCCCCTAAAATGCTGCTGGATATGCAGCTGCTCTGAAGGAGGTGAGATCCACAAAGCTGGTTTTAAGCAACCATTCTTTCTTTTAAAATACTGGTTCTACTTCTTGTGAGGCAGCTGTAGGCACTGTAGGGCACAGTAGGTATATCTAACCTAAAATACTGTGAGCTTGCAAAGCAGCCAGCCCTCCTGAGTTTTCAAAACTGGACCACTCATGTGTATGCTAAAAAGAAAAATCGCAGTGAAGTCTGACAATGGAAGTCTCTCTGCAACATCATTCTCAGCACAATTATGTCAACTTCCCCCCAAAAATTGACAGGGCTACAAAGGCACATAAAAAGATGAGAGTCAGAGAAAGCTAATATATCATCAGGAGTAGGGATTGGTGATCCTTGAGGGTCCCTTCCAATTCAGGATATCCTATGATAAATCCTTATCTTTCCAATAGTTGTTCTAATCCCAAGCCAGTGAGAATAAACCACCCAGGACCTCAGGCTGGAATGCTCCTCCTGAGACTGGTGCATCAGGCTGAGGGTTTGGGATGCTCCAAGCAGGCAGTTTTGCAAACATCTTTTGGGAGCTTGTTGCAAGGCTCGATCCTGCTCACTGAGGTTCCCTCTGCCACCACACGTGTGTTTATGGAGAGGAGGCCTCGATAGAAGGTCATGGAGATGTTTTGGTGGCACCAGGACTGAGGGAGCAAGAAGGGATCTGTGCAGCTGGGGAGTACAATGCTGTCCCTTTTCATAAGGTGTAGAAGTGTGTTTCTCACAGCAGATCTCCCCTGTGGCATTGGAGAAGGAAGGTGTCCTGGTTCCACTGCCCCATCCCTCTTTTCCACTGCTAGGGCAGGACCTTGGTGTCCCTCTTCACCTGTGCAGAATGACACAAGGCTCCCTGGGACTTGGGAGCCACTGTGGGCACTGGGACCTGGAGGTCTCACCTGCCCCAAGGGGTCAGAAGAAGGCAGCAGCTCCTTCACCCTTCTCCATTCTCCCCACACCCACATGTGATGGTGCCACCATGCCAGGCCACTCACTGAGTGCAGTTGTAGGGCAGTGACATGTGAACACCCAGCAAGAAAAGCTGAGATCTCACTTATTGTGGAAAATGTCCAGTTACCAACGTGCCTTAAACCAGGAGAACGGGGCACGTGGAAGAGAGAGAAAGTCAATTTTCTCCTTGATGAAGAACAAGCCATGGATACTTAGACAGACCGAAATACAGTCCAAAACCAGATCTATTTTTAAGTTTCTGGACAAAATGAAGTGCCTGGAATTGTCTGTTAATACAGGGACAGTTGGAAGGTTACTAATGTTTTACTTTCCTATTAAATCGAATGTTATTGAGCACAGTGTAACTGGGGTGTTTTTAAGTACCTTTCTCATTCTAACCCAATTATAAGCATACACTGCTGTGATTCAGGTTCCCAACAAAGAAATCCTTCCTTCATAGAAACACAAACCATCCACACACATGTGGACTGGCATGAGCTGCAGGGTTGGACCAGACGATCTCCAGAGGTTTTTTCCAAGATCAATGATGCTGTGATTCCATGAAAAGGAAACTTCTCAGATGTTCTGAGAAGAACATCTAATGATGCATTTATTTTTATGTTTTAGACCCACTGTAATTCCTTGCCTAGAGAGCTCAGAATTGGGTTCCATCTCTGGAAATGTGAAATTCCAAACTGATGCAGACAGACACGGGATTTGAGGGGTCTGCACACTCTGTTGTTCTGGGATCAGGAAGAAGTGATCTGGCATTTTATCTTTGCAGAGATTCATATTTTCTGAATGTACAAGGGGCTCTTTATACAGAGAAAGAGGCATCAACCACTGACTGCAATTCCATGTTGTGGATTGCTCCTGTTGGGGTACATTTAAATAAGGACCTCTTAACCCTTTATATCTCTGTATGTACAAATCCCTTTTCCAAGCAAGGAATGTGTTACCTTTGTCTGAAAAATTACAGCTTTTTCCCCATGGCTATAAAAGGACTGAGTGGGAGGGAACTTGCTTTATCAAGTCTGGAGCTCAGTGTTATTTGCAGCTTGTGGCTACCCTTACCAAATGAGAAAAATATTTATCCAACAGACCAGAAAGCTTTGCAAGGGCAAAGGGGTGACCATTCGACAGAGGAGGCTCATTTTGTCACTGTGTTCCTGCAATGTCATTTATCCTTTGCTTTTCAGGAACAGCCCAAAGTTTTCCTGGGACCATGCTGAGCTCAGCAGCAGCAGCCTGGCTGTGGAGCAGCACAGTGGTAATATTGTGAATCACCAGCTCCATAAGATTTTGTGGCACTATTAAGAAAAATTGAAGTGGGGATAAAAATTCAGGTGCTGCCACAGTTGTTTATGTTCGTCTCTTCTTTGACATCAGGAAAGCAGCAAGCCTGACCCTGCAACCCTTCCTCACCTGAACCACTGCAAAAAACTCTGAGACTCCTGGGGTGACTACTGGTGACTTGTAGAAGTGGAGGGTTGCAGGGCACAGAAGAACTCTGAGGGGATTTAGTAAGGGTAGCCTGGAAGGCAGAAGCACCAGCACATGGAGCAAGTCCAGAGGTGGCCGTGTGGTTCTTTCCAACGAGGAAATACCTTTGACTAATAATTTAGCTGAAGATATAAGGGACCCAGCTCTGAAGGTGACAGTGCCTGAGTCGTGGCAGGCCACGTCATTTAGGGTTAGAGTGTGGATCCTCCCATCCTGCTCAGAGATCTCAGTCACCAGGTTGTTGTGAAGGGGAGTCCCATCGAGCCACCACTGCACGTTCTTCACGCCCGGGTGCGAGAGCTCGCAGGTGAACGTGGCTGACTCGCCCACAAAGACGTCTGTGTTGCTTAAACCACAAACTATCACTGCTGCTTCTTCTGTATGACAGAGCAAGAGAAGGTGCCAAAGGAAAACAAGAGAATAAACACACACACAAGTGGCTCCCTGCAGAACTAACCTAAGCCCAAGTGCCAGGCGTCCTGGAGAGTTAAACTTGTAGTGCAGTTCCAGGGGGAGAAAAGAGCTAAAGCTTTCTTGAAGGGAATAAGAAACCACCTTCCATCCTCCACCAGTGTGTGTCTCTGCAGACATCATTTCTTTGGGAGGAATACTGCACTCCATGACCAGGTCATTGCAACTACCTGCAGTGGCATTGCATGAGGCAGAGATGCAGCTTTAGATTTAAGTGCTCACTTGAGTGCTTTAAAGGAGTAATAAGAATATGAGCAATGGTAGAAGCTGCAATCAGTTATAATAAGAATTTCAGTATTTTTTATGATCACTTCTCCAAGCAAGTAGTTTCTCAGCAGTACCACCATCTGTTATGGTGCACAGAACTCTGAACCAGTTTCATTTAAAAACTCCAACCCAGCTTAGAGGTGTTTATACCTTCACTGGAATCAGGAAAGAAACAAATGGACTTTCAACCCGTTTTGTCCAGTTACTCTCAAAGATTTTGGAGTAAGAAATCCAGGCAGCCAAATGGGAGCATTTCCACCACATTTCACCTTACCTTGCACATACACAGAACCTGTGGTGATCTCGTATCCAGTGCTGCAGGTATAATCCCCACAGTCATCAGGCTCTACACCATGGATGATGAGCTCAGCTATGCTGCCCTTCAGCTTCATCTCGTACTTGTCACTGGGCTGAATGACCACCCCTCCTTTTCTCCACTCAACAGGGGTGTCTGGCTTGGAGGTCTCACAGTGCAACACAGCCGTTCCCCCTTCTTCAGCCTCTACGTTTCTCAGCTCTTTGTTAAACAGCACTGGCAGTACTGTGGTGGAGAAGCAACTGCATCAGTGACAGCGCTCAGGGGTGGGAAACTCGCCTCCAGCTTCTCCAGCTCGGCTGTTCCCCTCCTGCTCAACCACACCCTGAGCTGTGCCTGGGATCAGCCAGCGTTGCCAGAGGTCACAGGAGCTCTAAAGGTCCTCACATGGGCACAGCCACCATTCTCAGTGTAAGACAAATCACAGCACTGAGAGTCAGAAACATTTACATTGGAAAAGACCTTTAAGATTGTCAAGTCCAACCATGAACCCAACACTATCAATTCCAACACTAAACCACATCCCACGTGGCTTTTAGATATCTCCAGGGATAGTGACTCCACCTCTTCCCTGGGCATTCTGTGCCAGGGCTTGACAACCCTTTTGGTAAATATTTTTTTCCTAATATCCAATCCAAACCTCCCCTGGTGGGACTTGAGGCCATTTCCTCTTGTCCTATTGCTTGATACTTGGGATAAGAGACCAACCTCTACCTACAGCCTTCAGGTAGTTGCAGAGAGTGATAACATCTTCCCTGAGCCTACTTTTCTCCAGGCTAAAAGAAACCCCAGTTCCCTCAGCTGGGACATGAGACTTTGGGAATTTAATTGCTGAAACCACATTCTCTGAGCAGGAGTTGGTTATGGTGACTCAACCCATGACCAAAAATTACAGTCTTGTTGCTCAAGTCAAAACACGTAAAACTCTCATTATAAAATGAATAAAACTATAAAATCTAAAAGCATGGCTACTAGAAAAAGGCAAAGAGCCACAATTGCTGGACTGTTCAGGCACTAATAGGTACAATGGCTCCCTGTAAAGTGAGTTCGTTCCAGATTTGGTGAAATATCCCAGTTTTCTTGTCAGGCAGTGGCTCAGTTTGGTAACTGCTTTTTCCATACCCTTTCACCAGCAGCAGTTTTGCTCCCAACTTTCACAGCAAGATCAAAACTGCAACTGCAGAATTAGAATTGGGTTTAAAAGGCACTAATTTCTTCTTTGAAGGACAGACTGTGAATCAAACCCTTTCCTGGAGTTGTAACTCAGAGATGCAGAGTGTTAATGGCAATTCAGTGACGAAACTTCTGTGTGGATTGGGCACCTGGGGACATGGTTTAGTGGTGGACTTGGCAGAGTAGGGTTAATGGTTGGACTCAGCAGAGGTCTTTTCCAGCCTAAATCATAGAATGGTTTGGGTTGGAGGGGACCTTAAGAGTTCATCTCACTCCAACCCCTTCCTACGGGCAGAGAACCTTCCACCAGACCAGGCTGCTCAGAGCCCCATTCAGCCTGGCCTAGACCATTCCATGACCACCCTTGTGGAGAACAATCACAGCCACGACTTCTCTGCCTCCAAAATTCCTCCTCCTACCTTTGACTTGCAGCGACGCCGTGGTCTGCTGATCCCCCGAGTCGCATGTGTAGTCCCCGGCATCCCGAGCCTCAGTGTCGTAGATGAAGAGCTCGGCACGTGTCCCCTCTTGCCGGATCTCGTACTTGTCACCCGTCTGCAACACGGCGTCTCCTTTCCTCCACTCCACGTGCGCACCGGGCTTTGTCAGCTCGCAGAACAGCACGGCTGTGCCACCTTCCTCCACCTCCTCGTTCTTCAGCCACTGCTTGAACAGCACAGGCTGGCCTGGAAAGGGAGGGAATCATAGAGTTGATTGGGTTGGAAAAGACCTCCAAGATCATCGAGTCCAACCCTTGGTCCAACTCCAGTCCGTTTACTAGATCAGGGCACTCAGTGCCATGTCGAATCTCAGTATAAAAACCTCCAAGGATGGTGAATTCACCACCCCCCTGGGCAGGCCATTCCAATGCCTGATTACTCTCTCTGTAAAGTATTTTTGTCTAATATCCAACTTAAATTTCCCCTGGCAGAGCTTAAGCCCCCTTGTCCTATTACTAACTGTCTGGTAGAAGAGACCAGCCCGCACCTGGCTACAACTTCCCTTCAAGTATGGTTCAAAATGCAAATGGTTCAAAAGGCCAAAGAAAAAATGGGTGGAAGAACTTTTTAAGGTATGGACAGTGCCATTCCTGAAGTTCAATTGTGAAGCACAATTGTGGCTGCATTTACCTAAGGAGAGCTGCCAACAGCAGGGATGACTAAGCTAGACAGATGAGGAGGAGGAGGAGGAGGAAGAAGAAGAAGAAGAGTTAACCAGCAGGAAAAAATCTGAGTTCTATTTGAGCTACGTTTCTGCCCCATATAATTATTTCTGAAGGCCAGATAGCTTTTCATCCTTGAAATGAAGCCACAGGAGAGGATAAAATCACTCAAAGAATACACACTTTCACACCTGAGGCTTCGGATCATGCAGCCAGGGATCACTACTGAATTATTAAAGCTGAAGGGACCTCTGGAGGTCCTCCATGGATGGAGATTCCTCCACCACTCTGGGTCTCTGTTCCAATGTCTGACCACCCTTTCATTGTGAAACGTTGCTTTTTTCCTGATCTGAATTTCTCTTGCTGCAGCTTGCTCTTGTTGCCTGTCATCTGTTTCCTGAGCACTCCAAGCAAATTCTCTCTCCTCTGCAGACCTCCATTAAGAAGCTTCAGACAGCAACGAGGTCCCCCTTTGACACAGCTGCCCTTGCCTCTCCTTATGTTTAGAATCCCAGAACAGCTGAGGCTGGAAGGGACTCTTATAAGTCATCTGGTTGTTCCAAACTCCCTTGTGATGGGCAGGGACACCTTCCACTAGCCCAGGTTGCTCCAAGCCCTGTCCAACCTGGCCTTCAATGCTTCCAGGGGTGGGACAGCCACAGCTTCTCTGTGCCAGTTGTTTTACCCCCCTCACCATAAAAATCTTCTTCATTAATCTATATTGTTCCTCTTTTGGTTTAAAAACATCACCCCTTTCCTTACCCCAACAGGCTCTGCTAAAAAGTTTTTCTCCCATACTTAAGTTTTCCAGTCTCCTGAGAAACTTTGCAGTCTCTGCTGCACTTGCTCCACTAGGCATTGTCTCTCTTTGATGAGAGAGCTCCAAAAACCGATGTGTGCTCCTTTTATCACCACTGAGCACGGAGGAAGCCATACCTTTAACCTCCAGCCTGGCCGTGGTCCTCCCACCCGTCGTGTGGCAGCTGTACTCCCCGGCGTCGGCACGGTTCAGCTCGTGGATGACCAGCGTGTGCACCTTCCCCTCCTGCTGGATGCTGCACTTCTGGCTGGGGTGGATCACAGACGTGCCTTTCCTCCACTCCACGGGGACGTCAGGCTTGGACAGCTCGCAGGACAGGTGAGCTGTGCCACCCTCCTGCAGCTCCAGGTTGTGGAGAGCCTTCACAAAGGTGGCCGGAGCAGCTGTGGGGAAGGGGGTACCAACAGTGCTGCAACAGCCTGACCCACATCTGATCCACCCCCGGGTCAGAGCTGGATATCTGTCATTATATATTGAACCAGACCAGAGAGGGACTTACAATATTGTCATGGGTCATCTTTCAAAACCATTTCACAGGATTTAATAGAAAGGTCTGTCAGAGTTTTCAGACTTTTTTTGGTAATTATGATCTAAACCCATCACGAGTAGGAGATTATTCAGAGCATATTATTGGCATTCTTCAGCATTGATTCTGACATATGATTAGCTGCTTATTTGGATGGTCTCCAAAGGATATTAATATTAATCTCCCCTCCATGGACAATAAAAATTACTCACTCAGATATGCGTATCTAACTCTTAAATGCCTGAATTAGATTAGCACAATCTCCCAACGTTTCCAAGGACCCCTAATCCCAAATACATCTCTCCAGAAGCCAAAGCAATGTTGACAGCATGTACCAGCACCTCCCTAATCCTTCTGCCTGGGTTCTTGCTCACCTTGGACCTTCAGCTGTGCTGCTGATGTGTGCTGCCCAACTTTGAAACTGATGGACCCACAGTCTTCCAGGGTCACCTTCCTCAGGATCAGACTGTGACGCGTCCCTTGGACTCTGATCTCGTTCATCTCATTGGATTGCAGGGGAACATCCCCCAGGAACCACTGGGCATCCTGAGTTGTTTCCCGGGACAGCCTGCATTCAAACACCGCATCTTCTCCTTCGTACGAGGTGACGTCCTTCAGCATCTCCACTATGGTGGCTGCTGGTTCTTTACGGGAAGGTCAACAGAGTTTGAGATCTACTTTCAAGTGGTGCTTCCTGGGTTAAACATTTTGTTATGCTCCCTCATGACAAGAATATGTTATAGATATTTGAAGCCCTAAGCACTAAACTTGGGGTTGGCTTTGGGGAGACCTCATTGCAGCCTTGCAAGAGCTTAAGGGGGCTTATGAAAAGGAGGGAGAGGGGTTTTCCTATATGGACAGATAGTAACAAGGGGCAATGGTTTTAAACCAAAAGAGGGCAGATTTAGATTAGATGCTACGAAGAAATTGTTCCCTGCAAGGCTGGTGAGGCCCTGAAACAGGCTGCCCAGAGAAGTTGTGGATGTCCCATCCCTGGAAGTGTTCAAGGAAAGGCTGGATAGGGCCCTGAGCAACCTGATCTAGTGGGTGGCATCCCTGCCCATGGCAGGGGCGTTGGAATTGTATGGCCCTTAAGGTTCCTTCCAAATCAAACCATTCTGTGGTTCTGTGATGCTGAATTCATGGAAAGGTAGTTACACATGTCACGACCTTACAGATGAATGATTTATGGATGTGTGCATATATATTACGCACATATATTTGATAGCCTAAAAAGTATGCATTTTATACTGTATTATGCATAGAATAAATACATAAGGACCCTGAGATTAGCCCAGTTTGTTAGAGTTGGTGCAATGACACCAAGCTCATGTGTTTGATCCCTGTATGAGCCGCTCACTTAAGAGCTGGACAAAATGATCCTTGTGGGTCCCTTCCAGCTCAGAATATTCTGTGACAATGAATGCATATAATATATATTTAAAATGCAATCTATGCATTGGGATAACACTGTAAACAGATTTCAGTGGGTGGCATTGTCATTAAAGCACAGAATCAATAACTAAAGACCCACTTCTGATTCCTTAGAGATAACTGACCCAGTTCTTACCCCTCTGGAGCCACCCTCATCTCTGACACCCCCATGGTTCATCTGGGCCACAGGACAGTGTTTAGCTGTCACACTATCCAACCACGAGCCCCTGCCGTGGCACCAAGCTCTGCTCAGCCCTTCCCCACGCCAAGCCCCACCTTTCAGGTGCACCAGGCCCGTGGTCTGCTGGTCCCCCGTGGCACAGGTGTATTCCCCAGCATCAGCTCCGCTCAGGTTGTGGATGGTCAACTCAGCCACCGACCCAGCCTGGCGCATCTTGTATTTGTCACTCGCTCTCAGCACTGTCCCGCCCTTCTTCCACTGCACTGTGGTGTTGGAATTTGACACCTCACAGCTCAGAGTGATGGTGCCACCTTCTTCTGCCTGCTGGTTCTGGAGTGGTTTTGTGAAGGTTACGGGTGAAGCTGAACCAAGAGAAATCACAGAGGAAAAAATCATGTTTTATTACTGTCTTACCCTTGGTGAAACTCTGGTGCTGTTCCAAATTTGGTTCAAACTCAGTCCCAAAATTTCTTTAAAACCAAAACAAGGAATGACAGAAGGTGCTGTATTTCCAGGAGCTCTAAGCACTCTGCACTCCTGGAGAGTCAGTGGGCATTGCATACACCAAGCACCTCTAGGATGATGCTCCTTCTTACACAGGAATGGTCATGGATACAGAGCCTTGAGAATCTCAGTGCATTTATCTCCAAATGGGTACCAAAGCCACTACTCAAAAGCCTACTCCTGGTTTAAGGTCTTGGGTGTTTGGGAGAAATATCTTTATATAACGCCTCTTGTTTGAAAACTGGACGCAGCAGAGAAATGAACCTTGGAAGTCTCTGCAGTGGTGTTGTCACTGATGGGTCAAGGTGGAGTTTGAACGTGTGTTTAAGATGTGCCACATGTACAAGTTTAGCTCCTCAGGTCCAGTTCCCTGGAAGAACCTTGGTGGATTCACACTGAAATGGTATGTACAAGGGCAGGAGATTGGGTTCCAGGAATCAGAGGGAATTCACAGGAACTCGGGGTCAGACATGTATGAAAGGGGAGAGGTCTGAAGGTCCTTGTGGTTGATGTAGGAACGGATAGTGTATTTTGTGGGACAGACAGGGAATGGCTGGGTCAAGGCTGCAGGGTGACTGTAGGGCCTTCCTCAGCTTCCTGGCTTTGGAATGCTTTTTCAAGGAGCACTGGAGTGGCTGGGGCCACTCACAGAGACACAAACAGGCAATCACCACCAGAGGATCTGCTGACAGAACAACGCTCTGGTATCACCAAAAGTTGGCATCAGTGTGAATGCAGGCAGGTGCTTGCCCTGAGTGGGAGAATCCTCAAGGGGTATTCCAAAAGGCAGTAATTCACAATAATACTCTGGATCCTCTTTGCTTTTGCTGTTCTTGTATCTCAGGAAAAAGTCACCTTAGTACTGTATTTATATCAGATTAGATTTGGAAAAACTGATATATCCCCACATTATACTTATTTTAAGATCCTTGGCACTAGAAATGCTGCTTGTCAGCTGGAGCTGAATGTCCAAGTTCAAACACTGTCACACTTGAGCATCAGTTCCTGAGATATAAATGCAGCTCCAGGGATGCTCAAATATCAAAAATGGTCTTACTTTAATTTTAGCTCCAGCCTTGGTTTTCTGAGTGACCAAAAAGAGGCCCTTGGGTCTCAGACTTGGGTCCCTCTCTTTTCTTTACTCAGGACACCACAGGAATTAACTTCTGAAAGCAAAAGGACTCTGCTGCTTTATGCCAGCAAAGTACATCTGAAGTCAAGGACAGCAGAGAGAACCCTCTTGGTAGAGCCAAACTAGGGGAGTGGAGCAAGTTTGTCACCTCAAAACCAACCCAACCTACCTTTCACAGTCACAGTGGCCGTGGTTTGTTCATTTCCATTATCACAGGTGTACTTGCCAGAGTCTTCTGGTTTTAAGTGAAGAATCTTTAAAGTGTGGACTGCCCCTTCCTGCCTGATTTCATACTTGGAGCTCGGGGAGATCACCTGAGTGCCCTTCTTCCACTTCACCGTGGCATTGGGCTGAGAGACCTGGCAGCGGAGCACGGCTGTGCCTTCCTCCTGCACTTCCAGGCTCTGCAGTTTCTCCTTAAAGACTGGAGGTGGCACTGAAATTACAAACACAGCAAAGGCCTTTGCAGGCACCTTCGTCTCGTCTCCCTGCAGTGTTAAATCCTCAGCTGAACAGTTAAGGATTAAAAAAAAAAGCTTTAACTTCTGTGTTATGTATTGGGAAGTTAAAAGAAGCTTCAAAGAGGGGAGGGGAAGGATCTTCAAAATAATGTTTAGTGAAAGAAAGAAGAAAAACAAATATATGAGTTGAAGAGGTCCCTATTCATTGCAGGAGGCTTGGACTAGATGGCCTTTAAAGGTAACTTCCAACCCAAACCATTCTACAGTTTTAAAAAGGAGATTGGAAGCAATGAAAATTCCAGGTTTTCCAATCCAACTACCGAGCTGAACATAGGAATTTCTTTAGGGATCAGATAGCTTTAGAACTCTGGTGACCTATCCACTGTCTGTCCATGGTGATTGCAGTCTACGAGACCACGCTGGTACATCCCATGTGCTCTGAAGCACAAGCACCCCAGTAACATGAGCTAACAAAGGGGTGAATTATGGCCTTGAATTTACTGTCAAGCAGAAGCAAAACACCACCTGATGTTCCCACAGATCCTTCCCACACCACAGGGAGCCTTTACCTTTCACCGTGAGCTCTGCCGTCGACGTGTGGGGTCCCACCCGGAAAGCGACGGTGCCGATGTCCTGCTCAGTCACCTTCCTCAGGGTCAGGGTGTGAACCTTCCCCCTCTCCACAGAGATCTCGTTCATCTCGTTGTTTTGCAGAGTGACGTCCTGCAGCTTCCATTCCACATCCCTGGCGTTCTCATGGGAAACCTGGCACCGAAACGTGACGTCGTCCCCTTCGAACACCACCATGTCCTTTAGGCCGCTCACGATGGTCACGTCAGGCTCTGCAAATGGGCAGAAATGGGAATTGAAAGGGAAAACATGGATTAGATCATGGAATCATGAGTAATGCAGGCTACAGAGGACTTCTGGAGGTGACTTGCTCGAAGCAGGGCTGGCTTACAGGAGGTTCCTCAGCACCTTGTCCAGCTGAGCTTTAAGGACCTTCAAAGCCTCTCAAATCACATTCCAGACTCTGCTTTCAGTGTACTTGGTAACAGGGCAAGTAACTTTTTGAGTAGTGGTTTTATCACTCGTCCTTTCTCACAGACACATTGCATATTGATTTTTTTAAATCACATGTTTGATACTCTAATTGTGTGAGCAAGGCACAATGCCAAACTCAGGGGTTTGAAATTTGTTACATCTGGACTTCGATATCTTCACAGAACAACATTAAAACCTGATCCTCTCTATTGTGTTTTTGCAAACATAATTGATTTTACTCCATGCTGATGCTCCAAATGTCTTGGGGATCTGGTTGGTTCTGTCCTCTCAGCAGGACTCACTGGATTAACGTGAGCACAGGGCATTTGCACTTCAGTTTGCTTCTAGAACAGCTGAGCTCCTGAACATCTGTGCAAAGACCATACAGACAGCCCCCCAACACGCAGAAGCTGGACCCCAAATCTGACAGGGAATACCAAAGGAACCACAGAATCATGAAGGTTGGAAAAGAACTCTAAGATAGTCGGGTCCAAACATCAAAAAGCAGTGAAATCTCCACCTGAGCAAGCACAGTGGATATTCCTGCAACTGAGGTCACCATCTGCACGACAAATGGTACAGCTGGGTGGAACGTGCAGGGGATCCACAACCTGGGCTAGCCCGTAGAGATGCTGGCAGTGTTTGTTCCACACTAGTGGTCCAAGCTCTACAATGATATTAAGGCCAGATGCAGCTGCCATGTGACTGGAAGCTGGGGACGGACCATCTGGTCACTCCCCTGCACACGATGTCAAGCAAATATTTCAAGCTATGCGTCACAAATTACAGCTGCTTTATCCTCCCCTGGCCACCAAGTCAATCTTTGCTTCAGTGCATCCTCTGAATCCAGGAGATTTTTTTATGACACCCTTCCTATGCTGTGTGTTTATAACAATAATAGCGATTATGTTGTGAAATCTCAATTTCCTGCAGCGAAAACCTCCTTGCCCCAACAAACAGGTCTTGCCTTTCACGGTCAGTCTGGCAGTGCTCGTCTCATCTCCAGCCTTGCAGGAATATTCCCCAGCATCTCCAGGCTCCAGGCTGTGAACACGGAGCTCCCGGAGGGTCCCATCCTGCCACATCTCATACTTGGAGCTGGAGTGCAGGACAGCTCCATCCTTCTTCCACTCCACTTCTGCCTTGCTGATGGAAATCTCACAGCGCAGCCTGGCTGTTCCTCCCACTTCCACCTCTTCGTTCTTCAGCTGCTGCTTCAGCCGGGGCTTGGTGGCTGCAAAGTGAGACATCAATGACACCTGATGTGATCCCTGCAATGCCAGGTCTGCACAGACTGGGAAATCAACAACGCCTGATCTGTCCCCAGGTCTGTACGACTCAGCACAAGCACCTGGGCTCTGATGCTGCAGCACAATTTTGCATTAAGTGGTTATATGATAATAAAATCACCTTTTGCCCCTATAAATGGACCTGAATTGTGTGTATCCAGATGAGGAAAGGATCAGAAAGTTCCTCAGAAGCATTTGCTTACCATAAAGGCATCCACATCAAACCTTTCATACAGCTGCTCTGAGTATTGAAATCTTAAACACACAAAGATTTTGACTAAGCAAAACCTGGAACTTTCAGATTAAAACCAGCATAAATCTGTATTTATAGAAATACTCATGATTTCCAACACCTAAACAATGTAAAGCTTTGAATTCATTTCTGATTCCTCAGCTATCATTTCAAGGCCCTGGACCACCACCAGTGGGTCTTTCCAGATGATGCACAGAGGGACATTTATTCAAGAGGGTGTGGATCTGCCCAGCTTGTCATGGATGGAAACAAGAAGGGAATACCCATGGGGTGTGTGTGTGTGAGCAGCTGGGGAAACGGGAACCTCAGTGCTTGTGGTTCCTCTCTAATCCCCACAGTGAGACATTCAAAGCAAAGGCCCTTTCACTCAGAGTTAACCCAGTGGCTGCTTCGTGGGCCAAGCTCAGCCAAAGGATGTACTTTGAAGGGTTGTAGTTTAGATCAGAGTTCCCCCCAGCTGTCTGAGATGACCACAGATATTTCATAGATGGTGTTGGGATGGCCCTGTCTGAGTTGAGAGACCTGCTGTGGTCCCTTCCAACCTTAGCCATGCTGCTCAACCACAGACATTATTCCTGGTGTGGTTAAACACAGCATTCTCAATGTCTCCATGGGAAGATCAAGAATAGTAAATTTTAAATGCTTTAGAAAAGATATAGGATTAGTTACTGATTCAAGTGAGCCAGCAAAGTGCAGGAAATAAAGATCTATGAGAACATAAAGATTCCCATGATGCAGAGTTGCTTTTATCATATCAGAGAAAGGTGTCAGTGCCCTGCACGGAACTTTGTCCCACAAGATCCACTTCTCCATGGCCGGACATGTATTTTCCTCCCCTCTATTAACTTTTGGAGGGGTTTATTCACCAACAAACAAAACACCACCATTGACAGGTTTTCCCAGGTGCCTTTCCTCCTCCTTGCAATGCTAACCATGCACTCTGAGCACGGCAGTGCTCTGCTGGTCTCCTGTGTCACACGTGTAATCAGAGGCATCCTCTGGCTCCACGCTGCGAATCACCAGCTCGGCTGTGCGAGCCCGCAATCGGATGTCGTATTTGGCGCACGGGAAGAGCTCCACTGTGCCTTTTCTCCACTCCACAGCCGCGTTGTCCTTCGTCAGCTCACACTGGAATGTCACCACAGCTCCTTCTTCCGCTTCCTCGTCTCTGAGCTGCTTTTTGAAAAGAACTGGCAGAGCTAAAGGAGAAACAACAACAACAAAAAAGAAGTGACGGGGCTTTTATTGAAGCCTGAGTCAAGTCGTGGCTGAGACAGTCAGAGTGACGCCTCAGAGGAGAAGATACTCTGCTTTCCACATGAGATGGTCCTGGGCAGGATCCATGGTTTGCCTGGAACCACTAATCTTGCTACCTCAGAAGCACCCATAACATTCATTTATTTTATTTCCTTTGTTTCTCGACTCAAATCTTTCCCAGGGTTGAATCCTTGGAATGAATTTATCCTTCAGTTGGTCTAACAATGATTTCAAGAGAAAGAAGTTCAAAACTCCTTGGGCAGCCTGGACAGATGAGGAAGGTCATTGCCAGCCTTCTTTGAGGATTTGGAAGAAAATATTTTTTAAAAATATTTAAACAGCATGCCACGTGAAATATCCAGATAATATGTTAAATTATCATTTTTTCTTTCATTTCTCATCACCAGCAAAGCCAGAAAGTATTTCTTACTAGAACCCAAAACTCAAATGCAGCACTGGAAGAACGAAGTATCACCCCATTCCATTGTCATTAAAACAGCCCTAATATATCAGATGAAAAGGAAAATATTTATAGAGAAAAAGAATAATCTATTTGAAAATATTCACATTGAAACTGTTTCTTCGCACGTTGGATGGAACCTGCTGCTTCAGGAGGAGTCAGCTCCCACCACGTACCTTTCACATTTAGAGCTGCCTTGGTTTCCTGATGCCCAGTGTCACAGCTGTATTCTCCTGTATCCTCTAATCTGAGGTCATGTATCAAGAGCTCTACCAGGCATCCCCTCTGCCTCATCTCATACTTGTGGCTGGGCTGCAGCTCCACTCCTCCCCTCCTCCATTCCACTGCAGCTTCGGCTTTTGACAGCTCGCAGCAGAACGTGGCTGTGCTTCCTTCCTCAGCCTCCTTGTTTTGCAGGGGTTGCTTAAATGTGACAGGCAGTGCTGCAAAATTTGAGAGGGAAACGTTTCAAGAGTGGTTTAGCCCAAGAAGGACCCAAATCCTACCACCATTCCTCAGAAATGATTCCATAATCCTTGGACCGTAGCTCTACGTCTTGACAGCATCTTTTCTTGAACCAAGAGCTGAAGACAGATGGTGAAGTCAGGAAATACCTGGTCTTAGAGAGTGGTTTGTGGTCTGAAGGAGCCAGACTTTCCTATGGAAGTGTCTCCATGTCAACTGCAGTGCTTTAGGCAAAGATCCCTGGGACATGCCCCCTCTTACATGGACCCTTGTTGCTCGGCAGAGCTCTGTGAGTTTGCAGCACTAAGCAGAGTATTTCTATCCCCAAACTGAGCTGGTGTCAACATATAATGCCCAAATCAGCACCCAAAACACAGCAACTGACAAATGGGAGAGGAAATTCAGATTTCAGGCAAGGTCTTCTCTGGGTAGTAGAAGGGGTGGAAGAACATTGACACCTGAAGTTCAAAGCCTCCAGTAATAACACGGCACCTTCACTTGTCAGAGAAATCCCTTATCCCCTAATTGTTGCCTCTCTTACCATTCCAATAAGGCATTACATCCAACTGTGCATCCCTTGTGCCTTTCCCATACCCAGACACACTCCCTGCACTCAGGGAAGGAGGGTTCAGCATATTTTGACATCATGACAATGTTCAAGGCCTAGCTGGACAGGGGTCTGAGCAATCTGGTCCAGTGGAAGGTGTTCCAGCCACTGGCAGAAGGTTGGAATGAGATGATATTTAAAGTCCCTTCCAACTCAAGCCATTCTATGATTTAATTGAGTTGATGCTCATTAATCACTCCAGATGCTGCAAGAACTGCCTTTCTAACCTGACCATTTGTCATGCTAAAAAAGAGCATTAATTCTGGTATCAACCAGCACCAAAACAAAGAAAAGGCTGCAGAGAACACCAAGAGAAGCTCCTTTCACTTCACCTCCATTGAGCCAAGGGTCAACACTATGCCTACCATGTACAGTCACCACAGCTGTTGTCTGCTGATGTCCAGAGTCACAGGTGTATATTCCTGAATCATCCACTTCTAGGTCACAAATGGTCAGCTGGGCAGTGCAGCCCTGCTGCTTCATCTCGTATTTCAAACCAGGGTACAGAGTGATGTCCCCTTTCCTCCACTCAACTGCAGCCTTGGGTTTGGTCAGCTCACACCTCAGTGTGGCTCTACCACCTTCTTCTGCCTCGGTGTTCTGAAGCTCTTGCTTAAAAAGTGCTGGGAGGGCTATAAAATAAAAACATGACTTGCAGCACACTGTGGTTGGGGCTTGGGAAAGAGAGAGCAGAAAGAAAATGAAAGCACTAAAAGAGTTTGGCTTTGTTTTTCTTTTTTGCAGACATCCATAAATCTCCATGCTCTATATTCAAAGTACAAGGCTATTGCCCCAGAGAAGTAACAGGACTATCTGCAGGATAAGAAGAAATGGATTTCAAGAAGTTATATTTGCCATGAAATATGTAGAAGCTTATTCTGATTTTTCTTCTAAAAATGGCACAATAGTTTTCCTACTATAAAAGCAGCCAACACGTTGCCCTGATCACTGAAGGTGTTCTGAAGGTCTGCAGGGAGTTCTAAGAGTGCAGATCTCTCTTAAAGCAGAGAATTTCAAGAGTACAGATTTCTTCTTAAAGCAGGGAATTTTAAGAGTACAGATTTCCTCTTAAAGAAGGAAACTGCAAGAGTTCAGAATCCCTCTTAAGGAAGGAAATTGCAAGAGTTCAGATTCCCTCTTAAGGGAGGAAACTTTAAAAATTCAGAGTCCCTCTTAAGGCAGGCCACTTGCAGGAGAGGTTACAATTATCCTGACACTAACATACTGAAAAAAAATGCACTCTTTTCCATAGGAATTCCCATTTTCTACCTGTCTTGGAGGCTTTATAAACCACCTGCCCATCTCACGATCTGCGATCGGGTCTTTGCCTTTAGCAACATTAAACCACGGGTTTTATTTTCAGAAAAACCTGATCATTTTTTCCCTTTATCTTTACCCTTGACTGTCAGGGTGGCAGTGGTCTGCTGCTCTCCACACACACAGGTGTAATCTCCAGCATCCTCCACCTCCAGCTCGTGGATAATCAGCTTTGCAACAGCACCGTCTTGGCTCATTTCGTATTTGCTGCTTGCCTTGAGCACCTCCTGCCCTTTCTTCCACTCCACCACAGCAGGTTTAGTCAGCTCACAGTGCAGAGCAGCTGTGCCATTTTCTACACCTTCGAGGTCCTTCAGGTCTCTTTTGAATTCTGGAGGTAGAGCTGGAGAGTAAAAGGGTATCACAGAGAGCGTGAATATTCCATGCAAAGCAAAAGTCCTGCAGGGGAGGATGGATGGGGAAATACCAAGCCCTGATCTGGGTCAGTGGAAGGCAATGGAGAACCTCCCCCAGCTTCCCTGGGAGCTGCAGCAGGACAAGGGAAGTGAGATGAACCAACACAGCTGAGGGGGGGAAACACCAACAGGGAACTCTTGTCAAGATTCTAACACAAGGAGGAAGCACAAGGAGTCCAAAGGAACACAAAAGGGAATGGGAACAGAGCACACCAGCAGAGACTTGGGCAGCTCTAAGGTTTGGAGGACCATCCCAAGGACTACTTTACCATGCACTGTTAAGGCAGCCGTGGTGCTCTTGTCCCCACACACACAGGTATAATCTCCAGTGTCATCCAAATCTAGGTCATGGACCACCAGCTCCACAACACGGCCCTCCTGTCTCATGCTGTGCTTGTTGTCCAAGGTGAGGATGTGGTGGCCCTTCTTCCACTGCACAGGGGCAGATGCCTTGCTGAGCTCACACTGAAAAGTGGCTGTTCCACCCTCTACTGCTTCCTTGCTGGTCATTTCTTCTTGGAAAAATGGAGGCACAGCTGAAGGATGCAGGTAAAAAGTGTTACAAAGTGAGGATGTCCCCAGGGAGGGGTGAGGAAGTGACAGGAGGATGTTGTGAAGGTTATGGAAGGGTGAGCATCAGCAACAAAGAGAGGGAAGAAAAACAAAAACATCCCAGTGGGAATATACATCCTAATCCTTTTGGGTTTCTGCTGGCTTCCTACTAGCAAAATCACACTGTCCTCAAGAGATTTATACCTGAATTCCTGACAGTTTCCAATTTAAGCAAAAACAAGAATACTATCTCTGACCTTGTTAGTTCACATGTGGTGGTGTCTTCCCCAAACTTCACACCTCTGTAGTCTCTTTTCCTATTTATTGAGCTGTTCTACCGTGATCTGAGGGTTGGCACAGCTCCTTACTCATCCTCATTCCTTCTTCCTCAAGCTGTCCTTGGAAAGGTTCACCCAGGGCTCACAGATTCTTCTCGACCCCAAAGAAAATCTCCAGGTGCTAAATCCCAGCCTGTGTTCTTGTCTCATGTTTTCCCCACTTAACATAATTCTTGGACCCACTGTTGTGTCCTTGAAATAAACGTGGTGACCTTCACATGTGCCCCTCTATTCCTTAGGTGGGATAATGGGATATTCCACCTGTTTGATGAGGTTGGATATCTCAGATCTCAAGTTTAGTGTCCATTGCAGTGAGAATAAGTTAAAATACTCAGGATTAAACCAGGTTAAACCATTACTCAGGATTAAACAGCATTTCCAGTGCTGTTGGGATGAAACACCTATTTTGTTTGCACAGCAACTGGTTCTTCCAACAAAATAAGATCAGAAGGAAATCTACAGCCTTAGAAAATCAGCCTCCCAATGGAAATCTGTGCATTAGGACAAAGATGATGGGTACAAACCCCAGCACAAACATGACTCAGCACAGAAGAAATTACAACTACCTGATACTACTTTTCTTTTTCCCCCATGTTAAAATGGTCAGCAGTGAGAAAGACAGAAAGGAATGGCAAAGAAGAAACAGATCGGTGATTTAGAGAATAAATGCAGGAAGGGAAAGACCAAAGAATAGTGGGTTTCTATGTTAGGAAAGGAATGGCAGAAGGGAAAGATGAAAGGACAGCAGGCACGTGTTTAAGGAAAGGAAAAGACAAGAGGATGGCACAGAGAATGCAGGCTGGGATCTTCCAGATTGGACTGCCTGCAGTGAGGAGGGACAGGAAGTATTTTCAATGGAACTTCAGTTAATAAGGTTGATCAAAGAGATGTGGAAAGTTGAACAGCTATAGCAGAGGACAGAGTTCCCAGTCAGGAAAGAGGAGGTCGGGATGGCTTTACCCTGGACTGTCAGGACAGCTGCAGTCTGGTGCTCTCCACACACACAGGTGTAGTCTCCTGCATCATCCTCAGCTAGTCCACGAATCACCAGCTCTGCCTTGGTCCCTTCCTGCCTCATTTTGTATTTCTCACTTGCTCTGAGAATCCTCTGGTCCTTCCACCACTCCACTGGAGCAGCCTTGGTGAGCTCACAGTGCAGGGTGACTTCTCCACCTTCTTCTGCTTCCTTGTCCTGTAGCTCTTCCTTAAAGAGTGGGGGCAGAGCTGAAGGATGCAATGGACAAATGGTCATCAAAAAAACAGAAATAAAGCTCCAATTTCTTTTTCATGCTAGAGATTATTTCCCCCCATGCCTTTTTTTCCCCAGCCTATTATAACATGCTTAGCCATAACTAAGTTTAAGAACTCCAAAAGCACCATTTTTGAAGTGTGATGTGATTTCACTTACCCTCAGGAACAGTTCCCTGGGTATCTGTTGTTACTCAGTAAGAAAAAAATAAGACAGAAAGAGCCAGATCTGAGATCAACAGCACTGACAAAAAACACTGCTGGATTCAGGACTATTTTATCCACAAAAGTATAATTTCTTGGAGGCTGATATTTTTATTTTCTGCTTCTTTTTTTATGAAAATATTATAGATTTCAAAGTAAAACTAGTCCCTGTTTTAAATTGAAGTTTGAAGGGCCATTATACATAATAAGAATTTCAGATTCTTACTATTTCTCATTTTTGAAATCATAACCCAAAGACAGAACAACTTACAGAAATCAACCCTCAGAAAAACTCATTATTAACATTTATCTGTAAAAGTGCCTTGTGTGAAAGGGCACAGAATGCAAACAGTACACCCCAAATGCCTCAGGAAAAGTCCATGTCTCAGGAAAGCCCAGATCCCTGTTTTGGGAAAAATCTGGAGGACCCAGAACTGAATCTCTGCCCACGTTCCTCAAAGCCAAGCACTGTTATTCCATTTAAATGGATACTTAAGCAGAAATCCGGTACTGGGGTTATCAGCGCAAGGATTTATTTGTGGGTTCATTTATTTAACCCTCACTTTTCTTTTATCCAGCTCCTGGAGAGCAGAGGGCCTGGCAGACCAGACCTGGGAGAAGGATGGGGCTGACTGAAGTTGGAGCTGGAAAATGTAAATATCCAAGAAGAGGGGACTTGGGGAGAAAGAAACATCTAATTTTCTCCTTTTGAAGGACAGATTAACAGTGACCAAAAAACTTGCCGTGAGCGACTCTCCCTCAGCAAGAAATGAGTTATAAATAGAATGAAGAGAAAGGGATAAAAACAAAGCCAAGCCACTGACCCAGGGAAGAAACAGCTGAACTTCAGAATGGTGTCTATTCTAGAGTTATTAATCCATTTTGATAAAGTTTTTTTACCATGAACTGTTAAGGTTGCTGTTGTCTTCTGGTCACCACACACACAGGTGTAATCTCCAGCATCTTTTACTTCTAGGCCATGAATGATCAGCTCTGCAGTGGGGCCAGACTGTCTCATTTGGTATTTGTCACTTGCTTTGAGCACTTTTGTCCCTACTTTCCACTTCACTGGAGCTTCTTTGGTTAATTCACAGCTCAGAGTGACTGATGCTCCTTCCTGGACTTCTTCATTCTTCAGGCCTTCCTTGAAAAGCACTGGCAGGGCTGGGAATGGAAAGTGAACAGTGTATTTAAACTAAACCATCAGCATCACGAAGTTCAAACCTGGGCCCGTCAAAGGGTTTGAGGTTATTGCTATGATGATCTGGAAAACTGAATGCAGCAGTGACAGTAAGACAAGAGGTGCTGAGCTGACACCTCAAAGTACAACAGCTTGGATGGATGGATTCAAGGTGGAATCTAAAGCATTTATCACAGGGACAGGACATCTGAGCTGCTCCAACAGGAGCATTTCCCAGGTGCTATTCCCTGAAACCCACAGCACTGAGGTTTGCATGGAGAGACAGTCAAATCCTCAGCTTCCTTTCCAACAACGTCAGACCAAAATTAAATGTCAGGACAAGACATTCTCCTTTCCTGGACACAAATTAATTCCTAGGAAAGAGCTGATAGGTGGACACTTCACACAGCCAACAGGACATTTCAGAGGAACTAGAAAGGGACAGGGATCTGCATTTACCCTTCACCATCAGGGACGCCGTGGTGTGCTGCTCTCCACACACACAGCTGTAGTCTCCTGCATCCTGCAGCTCCAGCTCACGGATTTCCAGCTCAGCAAGGGCACCCTCCTGCCTCATGGTGTATTTGTCACTTGCCCTGAGTGTCCTGTTCCCTTTCTTCCAGGACACAGCTGCAGCCTTGGTCAGCTCACAGCGCAGAGTGGCTGTTTGGCTTTCCGTGGCTTGCAGGTCCTTCAGGTCCTCTTTGAAAAGCGCTGGCAGGGCTGAAGGTGACAAAATGGACACAGGACATTAGAAGTGACACGTGGCACAAGGGTGACAGGAGGGATGGGGTGGTACAGAGGTGGAGAACAATTCAGGGTGGAAGGTTTTAATTCTGGGACATTGGACAAACCAACAGACAGGAGGAGAAAAGCAGCCTGGATATGACCAGACCTTACAGAGAGCTTACAAATACAAATAAATGATATAATATCAATGAGCTGACAGAGAAACACACAATAATACAGATCTCTGTATATGGGGGTTTTACCATGCACTGTCAAGGCAGCTGTTGTCTCCTGCTCTCCACACACACACGTGTATTCTCCAGCATCTTTCAACTCTACATCATGGATAAGCAGCTTCACGACCGTGCCCTCCTGCCTCATCTTGTACTTGTCGCCGGCTTTGAGCAAAGTGCTGCCCTTTCTCCACCGCACTGGGGCAGCCTTGGTGAGCTCACAGCGCAGAGTGGCCGCCTGGCCCTCCGTCACCTCCTCGTCCCGCAGGCTCTCCCTGATCCCTGCAGGCAGCACTGAGGATGCAACGGGAACAGGGTTAAATGGAGCAGGAGAACAGCCCCGTGGGGACGGTGGGGTGGGGGAGGCAAAGGTGAGGGTGTCAGTGGAGAGCTGTCTTCGGGCATGATCACATTAGGAAGAAATTCTTTAGAGAGAGAGTAATAAGGCATTGGAATTGCCTGCCCAGAGAGGGGGTGGATTCACCATCCCTGGAGGTTTTTAAGATGATGGATGTGGCACTCAGTGCCATGATCTAGTGAGCACAGAGGTGTTGGATCAAGGGTTGGACTTGATGATCTCAGAAGCCTCTTCCAACCCAGCTGATTCTATGATCTGCTTTAGGGATCCTAAAACCACTTTGTACATAGAATTGGTGGAAGGTTTAACCCTTAAGTCACAAAATCAATCCTCATGGTGACTCCATGCGAAGTCAGACTCATCTGAACTATGCACAATGAACACAGTGACAAAATTAATTCGAAGCCTAAGCTCCATAGCAAGGCCATCCTGATGGAACAAAAGTATTACCATGCACTGCTAAGGAAGCCGTGGACTCCTTGTCCCCACACACACAGGTGTAGTCACCGGCATCGCTCTCAGCCAGGCTCTGGATGAGCAGCTCGGCAGTGACATCCTTCTGCCTCATTCTGTACTTGTCACTAGGGCTGAGCACCACGTGGCCCTTTCTCCACTCCACCGGGGCAGGTTTGGTCAGCTCACAGCGCAGAGTCACCGCCTGGCCCTCCTCGGCTTCCTCAGCTCTTAACCCCTCTTTGAAGAGAGCAGGGAGGGCTGAGAAACAGAGCAGCAGATGTTTTCATCAGGAGCAGTTCTTGGCCACCAAAGCAAATGAACCTGAGATGTTTCTATCTACCCATGCCTAGTTGCTGATGTGAGGGTAGCCTCGTCTGTATCACAGACAAAAAGGGGTCCTGTAGTTTATTTGTTTAAAGTAAATTTGCTCACTGGTTTAGAGCTGCATGGAGAATAAACAGCAGGAATGGGAGAGCTTCATGCATGACCAAAACTGTAACTTTCTCAGTATAATTCAGCCTGGAAAATCCATTCAGCAGGTTACCCCATGATCAGGGGAAAAAAGCTAAAGGAAAAAAATGATTAGGTGTTAATTGACATGTAAAGGACACCTGCAGACCAAACCCAGAGTTAGAATAAGATGAAGAGTAGAATCAGAGAGATCTCTTCCAAGTGCCTGTGTAGCAAGACAAAGGAAAGAGAAAGATGATGTCTCCACTGTGGAAATCTGCCATAATCCTCACACCAAGAAGTTCAGGTCCATCCTGACACCCCATGCCCTTAGGAACAACAAACAGACTCATTCCCAGTGTAAGGCTGGATGGCAATTGCCAGTATGTGCCCTGGGAGCAACAGGTTGGGAATGGAGTGGAAACCACATTTGGATAGAGAATAGACATGAAGAACAAGAGAGGAGGATCTCCAGTTCATTCTCTGATCAGCAAGAAATAAACACTTGAGAATAAGGATGTGGAAGACAATTGGGCAGACACTGATTACAAAGCAGGAGAGCTCAAAGATTTTAGGACAAGGAGCAATGGAGAAGAACAAAAGAAAATCCTGTGGGTAACAAGAAAACAAGCTCCAATAACTTGAAAATTGCTACTTATGATCATGCAGATACCAACTTAAAGGACAAGACAGTTCAAGAGAGTGGAAAATTTCTTCAAGAAACAATATTAAGAGCATAATTACAGAGACTACCTCACTTGAAAGATCATCAGGAATTGCCTCTCTAAGTCACAAATTCTTCAGTGTCCCAAAACTCAAGAGGGACCATAAAATACAGGAGGGTTTGGTGAGTGTAAAAGAACTACTACAGAATGTAGAGGCAAAATCAGAAAGGGCAGGTTCCCTCACTGTCTCAAGAAGGTCAAGGGCATTCCCCATTCCTGATCTCTGTCACCTCATGGACAAAGAGACCAATATGAAAGAGGGGCTAAAGGGAATCTGCAAAACAATAATGATGTCATGGGATCATAGAATTATTTAGTTTGGAAAAGCCCCCCAAAATCAGTGAGTCCAACCACTAACCCAGCACTGCCAAGGCCACCACTAAGCCTTGTTGATCTGCCACTCTTTCAGGAGTGTAAGTTGGTGGTGAGTGACATGGGAAAGCTGAAGTGTTTAATTCCTTTTCCTTTAATATTAAAAGTTAAGGATAGCAAAGAAAGTAATAGACATTCCAGCTAGGATAAGAACAAAATTATTAGAGAACATTTAAATAATCTGACTATTCTTAGAGCACCTTGGTGTGATGAAGTTTGTCGTGTAAATCAAGATTGCAAACTCCCAGGCAGTCAAGAAAGATCCAGGTGAAGTCAGTGGAGCCAACAGAGGTATCTGCTGGCCAAACACTGCAAGGTGAACTGGACACATCCCTGCCTTCCATGGACTGCATCGACTGGATCTCCTTTGACAAAAAGGAGAATTTAGGAATAGCCACCAGTCTTGATCTACAAGATGTATCCCATTCATAGTGCTTGTCTTGGAAAAGAGGGAAGAGGGGGCCAGCAGAGAGAGGATGTGAGGAATCATGGCCATCCCAGCTTAAATTGAATTTCTGAAAAAACCTGGACTTGCTTTTCTCTTCCTGAAAGAGTGAACAGTGTCATTTTATTCCTGACATAGATTAAGTTTCACTGGCAGAAAGACACAGAACCTGCTGCACATTATTATGTTAATAAAGTTCTTTTAACTAGATAGAGGCGGAACCACGGAAGGAATGTGCTGCTAATTTAAAAACCATAGTAAAAGAATATTCACCTGTGATTTAAACTCACAATGAAAGAATTATTTGAGTTCCTCAGTGCTCTGGAATCCAGGTTATTCAGCATTTTATTCAGTGTTTGGGAATGACCAGCAGCACAAACACAAGATGGAGAGCAACAGGCAGCAGATCCGCACAGAGGGATTCAGGATTTCAAGAGGTCATGGGGCAAGTGCAAGTTGAAAAAGGCAACTCTGATGTGAATAGAGGAATTATCATAACTGGGATGTGTAAAATGGATTGTCCCATGGCACATGGAAGTCCTTCCATCCTGCTCCCTCCTCTGTCAGAGCCTGGAGTTCTGCTTTTGGCCACCACCCTTCCAGAAAGATGTGGATTAACTGAAGAGGGTCCAGAAAGCAACAAAGGTGGGCTGAAGTCCAGCAAACAAGACCTATGAAGGAAGAGTAAGAGGATTCAAAGTTCTCACGTCCAGGAAAGAGAAGACAGAAGGGAGACACAAAGTAAATATTTAAAGAATTCTGTAGAATATGGAACAAGAAATAATGACTTAAGACAACTCAAGAAAGACTTTTGTTGAAATTAAGAACAACTTCCTGACAGTGCTGATGGTGACTTGGGGCTCAAGGATGGACTCAGTGATCTGTAGGAGTCCATTTATTTGCCATGGCTAAATTGGAAGTTGAAGACTGAAGCAATCCTTTTTTTATTGGTAAATACAAAGATCCAAAGGTCTGGGAGTAAAGGAAATAAACCAATTCCCTGAATTCAGACCTATTGAATTTCCAGATGAGAAAGAGGCTGAAAATACTTCTAGACTATCCTGAGTTAATCCTGGAAATAAAGTTTCCCCTCCTTCCAAGGAAAGTCACAGAGGAAATTGAGTGAGGACTGTGAGTTATTCCCCCACTTCAATGCTGAGTATTCTGCAAAACCTGAACACAAATCTATGTTATCCTTGGCCAGAGTTACATAGAAAAGATGCATTGAACCAAGTTTTGTTTCCATTATTTAAGATTGTTTCTCAAAACCTAATACAACTTAAAATCTAATCATCCTTTTAAAGTAGTATGAGCATTCCTGCTGCTCCACCTCTCTAGGATCAAACCAAAAGTGAGAAAAGCAGAAGTGTGGCATCTTCGTCCTCTGGTGTGGTGCAAAGCAGTGCACCAACAAGAGTAGGGAGAAGAAAACAGGGAAAATATTAGTGGAATGGAACGATAATTAGAGTTAGAATTAGATAAAAATCCCAACAAAACGAAGAAAACCTGTTATCGACAGAATTAATGATGGCAGGATTAGAGAAAGGGCTCATTCTGTGTCAGTACTGAGGATTCCAGAGGAGAAGGGAGAAACACCACCCAAAAGTGCCCCCTTTGTGCTCCCTTTACCATGCACTGTGAGTGTTGCAGTTGTCTTCTCCTCTCCACACACACAGGTGTATTCCCCAGCATCCTTGCCTTCCACAGCATGGACCAGCAGCTGGGCCGTGGTGCCCTCCTGCCTCACGGTGTACTTTTCACTCGGTTTGAGAACCTTGTGTTTCTTTTTCCACTCCACAGAGGCAGATCTGGACAGCTCACACTGCAGAGTGGCTGTCCCACCTTCTGTGGCTTCTTCGTTCATCATCTCCTTCTTGAAGTGCACAGGCAAGGCTGAGGAGTTCAAAAGGAGCACAATGTGTGACCAGGGCAGCTCTTCAAGTAACCACCTAGCTGTGTCTGTCAACCACATGGGCAAGCAAAGCCTTTCCTAATCAAGCAAGACTGATGAACCCCTCTAAGAACCATAAAAGAATGGCTTTGGGAAGCAGGAAAACACCTTATTTATAAATATGAAGGGTTTTTTTATGGTAAAGTCCATGGCATGAAATGGAGAACCACGTCACTCTCAACTTCTCCAGAGCTGCAAGACCGAGCTCTGCCTTACTGTGGGTATTGCCAGAATAGAAAACAAAGCCTACCAAAGTTTTGGGGTTTTTTTAATTCTATTTAAATAAAAATAATTACTTTAAAAGTTCACAAAGGAAACTATACCTGAAGCATCAATTTCTTTTTTCCTTGAGACCATGAGGGACCTTTAAAAGTCCCTTCCAACACAAACTACTCTATGAGTTCTGTATCTCCTCACATAGTGGTCAGGCAGGACTTGACCCTAGAATTATTCTGCAACACTGAAAATCTTATAAAAAATATCTCAGCAACAGAGTGGAATCTTCTCAACTTTGGGGCTGTACCACCTTTACAACAAACACCACGATAATATGATTTCCATTTCTCAGCACCTACTACTGAGTCTGAGCATCGAAGAAACGAGTTAGCACCAAGAGGAACATTCCAAATTTTTGCCATGAACACCTGACCGGTGCCTGCTGCTGCCCCGGTGCATTCAGGCATTTATGTCCAAATCATCCCCAATGGAGCTGCAGTTTTAAAGCTGACTACCACGCTCTTAAAAAAAATATAGTTGTTTGAAATGAATCCCTTGAATTTGCTACACATTTCCTGTGTTTCTTTACCATTCACTCTCAGCACGGCCGTGGTGCTCTGATCTCCACAGCAGCACGTGTAATCTCCAGCATCTGCCAGCTCCAAATCGTGGATCACTAGCTCAGCAAGTGTGCCCTCGTGTCTCAGGGTGAACTTGTCACTTGTCCCCAGGGCAGTGTGGCCTTTCCTCCAGCCCACGGCAGCCCCGGGCTTGTTCAGCTCGCAGCTCAAAGTGGCCGTGCCTTGCTCGGTGCCTTCCACGTTCCTCAGCTCCTTCTTAAAGCGTGGAGGGAGGGCTGAAGATCACAGGTGAAGAGACAGCGCTTTAAAATGCAGGGGGAAACTGTGCTTGGGCAGCTGCACTGCGTGAAAAACCCTTTAATCTATAAAGATTTGGAGTGTACAGCACTTGGGAGGCAAAGGATTGTTTCAGGCACATCCCTGCCTTGTGCTCTTGCACATGTCAGACTGATTTGGAAATCAGTGCTGATTCATAAATAATCCAAGAGCCACAAAAGAATGGCTTTGGACAGCTGGAAAACACCTTATTCATAAGTCTGGGTTTTTTATGGTGTGGTCCATGGCATGAAACAGAGCCCCACCCCAGCCTCAGCTTCTCAGCTCTCACTGGTTTGGAAATCAGTGTTGTAAAACTATAATTTCACTATTTGCAGGTATCCTTTAAAGGCAATTTAAGATACAACAACAAAAGCTGATCCCAAGATTTCAAGGAGCTATGCACAACTCTTTCTAAAAACCAGATTAAGAATTAAAATGAACACGCTGCCTTTTAAAACTACAGGCTGCAATGTTTTCATAACTTCTCAATTCCATTCAAGAAAAACAAGTGAAATCTCAGTAATATGCCCTAAAGAAACCATTTAGTGGAAATATTCCAAGTGCTATTTATGACTTCACCAAGCTCCTCATTATCCACTTCCAGATTACACCAATGGGAAAGAGCAGGGACTGAAGAGACTGTGATGCTCTTCATCAGTCCCAAGGGAAGGACTTTCAGTGGAACAAATTCCCAGTGGTTGGTACAGCTGTCATAACAATTTAAAATAAGAGATGGGATGAAGACCAGACTGTGATCCCCCTTGAGATCACAGATGACAAGGCAGAAAAATCCTCTCCAAGCCAGCTATTTTACCATGCACTGTCAGGGAAGCCGTAGTGGTCTTGTCTCCACACACACAGGTGTAATCTCCTGCATCCTGTTCCTCCAGGCTATGGATGGTGAGCTCAGCAGTGGTGTCCTTCAGCCTCATTCTGTACTTCTCACTGGGCTGGAGCTGCTCCTGGCCCTTCCTCCAGAGCACCGGGGCGGGTTTGGTGAGCTCACACTGCAGAACAGCCACCCCGCTCTCCGCGGCTTCCACACTGCCAAGGTCTCTTTTGAACAGAGCAGGCAAAGCTACGGGGTGTGACATAAACAGAGAGGGCATCAAACCACCAGCCACGCCTTGGGGGACTCAGAATTAGGGTCTGAGGCCAGTCCTTCACTGCTACAGGGAAATAGATCATACAGTCTGGAAAAATCTATCTATTGGAAAAATCCTGTAGGATCTTACAGAGCACCATGATCTGCTTCTGACACTGATTTATCAGCATGCTCATCACTTCCCAGGTGATTCCATTAGTCCTCTCTACCTATTTCAGCCTGAAACCATCTATCTTGAACTTTAAAGGCCTGAATTTTGATGGAAAGTCATCGACCCAGATGCCTCCCTTTCCCTGGCACCATCAATTCATCGGTTTGGTTCAGGAAATACAATAGCAATATAACTTCAGGTGCACCCTTAAGCCCCAGTTTCCAAGGACACAAATGGTTCTGATACCAGGAATACAGGGGAGATTTTTAGCAGCCTTCAGCAAATCGCTTTGTGATGTGACACTAAAGGAAAAAGGAAGAGACTTGCACAGGGATGAAAGCACCGAGTCAGAGGAGGGGAGGAACAGAAATAACCTCCAGGTGGGACAAAAAGAGGAAGGACAAGTGTGCAGAAAATCTAGGAGAAGAGTTTTGACTCCACAGTTTTTCTCCTGCCTTTAAAACCATCACATCCCTTAAGATACACCTCAAATAAAACCTGTTCTTTTATCTACTGGATTGCACATGAACTGCTTCTTCTGCAGAGGCAACCTCAGCACTATCCACCACAGAAGAGACAGCAACAAAATCTGCCCCACTGCTCCCTAAATCAGGACCTGCAGAATAATGCTGTGGGGTGGGGGGTTATTTAATTCTTCCTCAAAAATACCTCAGTCCTGCAAAAGAGGAGGACAGTCATCCATTCCTGTAAGGAAAGGCCTCACTCACTGAGCTCAGCATGTTTTAAAGAACTTTCCTTCAGGTTAAGCAGGAAAATCAACTGATGTCAGTGGGACATAATGACAAGCCCTCTGAAAACAGTCTTGCTCACATTCAGGTGCCCAAGATGAGAAATTCTCCCAACTCTACTTTACTTTGCTATGAAGCCACCAGTTTCAAACTGACAGACAGTGGGAGATGGGAGGAAACACCTCCAGCAAATCAAGAAAACGCTGCAGAATCAAAACACCAAGGCAAGTGGGAACAGAGAGAGAGAAAAGGGATGACAACCGGGACTGGGGGGTTTTTGCCATGGATGTCCTTGGGACACTGCTCTGACAACTGAGAATGGGGTTTTTTTGCCATGGATGTCCCTGGGACACTGCTATGACAACTGAGAATGGGGATTTTTTGCCATGGATGTCCCTGGGACACTGCTATGACAACTGAGAATGGGGATTTTTTTACCATGGACTGTCAAGACAGCCGAGGTCTTCTGCTCTCCACACACACAGGTATATTCTCCTGTGTCTTCCACCTCCAGATCTCGGATCAGCAGCTCTGCAGCCGTATCTTCTTGTCTCATCCTGTACTTTTCACTCGGTTTGAGTGTCTTGCCCCCTTTTTTCCACTCCACGGGGACCCCGACCTTGCTCAGCTCACAGTGCAGGGTGGCTGTTCCACCATCTGTGGCCTCTCTGTTCTTCAACCCTTCTTTGAAAAATGCAGGCAGAGCTGAAGGACAGCAATATGAGCAGTGAGATGAGACTCTCCAGAGAGTTAAAATCATGTTTAAGTTTCCTTTTTCCCCCTCTTGTCTTGAACTGATTTATGGACACAAGAACACAGATTCTCAGGAGCCTCTGTGAATCAGCGTTAGGGAAGAAATGTCATCACCAGGAAAGGATTTAATGTGTACAGGAACCCACAGAGGTATTTAACATGTACTTAGAGTCACAAATCAATACAAACAGAGGTAGAAAAACATTTTTTTCCTGTGAAATTTCAAAGAAAAAGAATAATTTGAAATTTCTTGGGGAAAAAAAAAATGGTTTTCTTATATGACTTTTCAAACCATAAGGGGAGGATGTTTGCTGTGTTTTCACACCCTTAAGCAAACAAAGAGACATTTTAGATTTTTTTTTTTTTTAAATGAAACACTGGGGTTTCATTCTAAATGTCAGTTTGAAATGAAATTGTTCATTTCAATCCATGGTGGGAAAACAAGCATTTTCACCTGAGCTGACATACCCTTGCAAGGTTGTCAGGTTCAGTAAAAATCAAAGTTCTCCCTGAGACCTGAGAAGGTTTGGGCTCTTACACAGGACACCAACTGAATGCAATGTAAGTATAAAATCACCTTGTTGTCTCAGGGATGGTGTATAAAATTCCATGGAATAATGAAATTAAAATCCCTAAATCCTAATCCCTTTGAGGCAACCTATTGTGAGGCTTGAGCATAACAGGGAGCCTAACAAAGGAGCTTTCAAGGGAAAAACAAAATGATAGATCCTAATTAAACCAGTGGCAGCAACCCTGGTTGCCTGATCCCCATCCTGTGCCAACATCCCAGCTGACGGAGCTGTGGATAAAGGTCTGGCAGGAGAAGGAGCTGGGAGTGTGACCAGCCACTTGTCCAAGTGAGCAGAGAGAACAGGGTAGTCCCTCCCAGCGTGGGCCTCGTCTTGTTGGCTTTACCATGAACTGTCACCACTGCCATGGTCTGCTGGTCTCCACACACACAGGAATAATTCCCAGCGTCCGCCGTGTCCAGGCTTTGGATGGTAAGCTCAGCAACGACGC
Source organism: Scytalopus superciliaris (assembly GCA_013400415.1). Lineage (NCBI taxonomy): Eukaryota > Metazoa > Chordata > Aves > Passeriformes > Rhinocryptidae > Scytalopus > Scytalopus superciliaris. Next base: position 2,250,138 of record VXBX01006871.1, read on the forward strand.
CTTCCCGTCTCATTCTGTACTTGTCACTCGGCTTGAGGGTCTTGAATCCTTTCTTCCACTCCACGTTAGCAGCTGCCTTGTTCAGCTCACAGTGCAGAGAGACACTTTTACCCTCGGTGGCTTCTTTGTCTGTCAGTTCTTTGGTGAAAAGAGCAGGCAGGACTGCAGAGCAAACGCAATATGGACATGGCATCAACCCTGGGAAAGCCTCAGCCAAGATCTAATCACTCTCTTATCTCCCTGAAACCACAAAACCTTCTTGGATTTTGTTCCTCCAGGATTTTGCTCCAATCTCTAACACTTCAAAAGATAATTCAGTCGGATTTTTTACTTTATCTTTTTTCCTCATGCTTTAAAAAACTCTTTAAAAGCAATTCTATCTGCAAACGTAGTTGCCAAGCTTTCTATCCTGTCCTCTATACGCCATAAAATCAAAGACATAAAAATAAGAGGCCACATTTCAGTATGAGACCCAGAGCATTTTGTTTCCCTTGAGAAGAGCAGCCATTCCTCAGAAGTGCCTGATTCATGGCACGGTCTGAGTTTTCATAACTAGAGCCCCTTAAAGCAGAGCAGTTACAAACATGCTGCCAGTTTTCTGCAGAGATAAAGTATTTGCTCTGGAAGACTTACACCAAAATATGTAAAAGAGGGCTGGGAACAGCAGGAGCATTAAAAAAAAGGTCTATTTTTCACTAAGATCATCCTTGTGTAGCATCACACAGGGAGGAAAACTTGTTCCTCTTAGGAGCAACCAGTGCAACGGTCCAAGCCACAAAAAGTAAATATTTTTCCCACTTTTAGGTCAATTCCTGTAGGAAAACTTCTAAAGCAGCAGCTACTCTGGACTAGGGAGGTTGTGTTGAGCTGGGGACCTGAGCTCCACTTGTCATTTGAACACAGCACCCAGCAAGGCAAACAGCACATCAGCTGAAAGGAGGAGGAGAGAGAGAAGGAAAACAGGGCAGGAAAATTAATCAGCAGATGGGAGGAGAGGAAGTATACAAGGATCAGAGGAAGCGGAAGAAGAGGAAGAGGTCTTGGAATCACACAGGTGTTCTTGGGCACGTGTTGAGAAACTCTTTTTTACCATGTACTGCCAGGGCAGCCGTAGTCTGTCGGTCTCCACACACACAGCTGTAATCACCGGCATCTGCCAGTCCCAAATCCTGGATCCTCAGCTCCACAAAGGGACCTTCCTGCTCTATTTTGTACTTTTCACTCGGCTTGAGAACCACATTGCCCTTTTTCCACTCAACTGGGGCTGATTTGCTCAGTTTGCAGTGCAAAGTGACTGCCTCCCCCTCTGTAGCTTCCGTGTTGGACAATTCTTCTTGGAAGAGGACAGGCAAGGCTGAAGGATGCAATACCAACAGAGAGGGAATCAGCACTGCAATGAAATGAACTGGGCTGTGCTGTGAGTTACTGGGCTCAGTCAACACATTTAACCAAAATCACATTTCATCACAAATCATATTTCTAGGTGTGTGCTGTTGAAAGGGGGGGGTAAAACCTCCTAGAGGAGAGAGAAACAAATTAAAGAAAATGATACACAGATGTGCTGCCTCGAGGCAAAAAAGGCACAAAGGAATATTCCCCAGTAGGGTGACTCTTTGGCACCACAGAGCCAAGAAGTTGCAACCTCCAAGAAAACACCCTGACCAAGGTTTGGCAGAGCAGAAAATGCTGCCACTTAAGGTACGTTTGGGGCTTAAAGAGAAAGAGGGGTTACCATTCACTCTGAGAGCTGCCGTTGTCTCCTGGTCTCCGCACAGGCAGCTGTAGCTCCCAGCATCCGTCAAGTCCAGGTCCTGGATCACCAGCTCAACGAAACGCCCTTCCTGTCTCATTTTGTACTTTCCCTCTGGCACCAGCACCTTGCCATCCTTGCTCCACTGGACCGAGCCCCCGGGCCGGCTCAGCTCGCACTGCAGCGTGGCCGTCCCACTCTCCGTGGCCTCCTCGTTCCTCAGCTCCTTTTTGAAACGCACTGGAAGGGCTGAGAGATGCAGAATGGAAAGGGGTTGCAGCCCAAGATCTGCTCACAGGCTTAGTTGTAATTTATTGTACACCTATCCAAGCCTTCTTCCAACACCCTTTATCCTTAAGCACACCCTGTCTTTTTTTTTTCATGGATTGCAAAAGAAATTCTCTGGTAAATTGCTCTGTGGGAATCAATTTGTGATCCTGATTGGGTTCATACGTACAAAAACCAAATTCCTCAGCATCATTAAACCCTCCTTAACACACAATCCCAAGGAATTTTATGTTTCCATGCTAATTCAGGGAGACATGTGCAGGACAACACCCTTCACTTGAGGAAAGGCAAAAAGACAACACAACACACACATCCCCAACACTGGGCATAATGAAAGTGGATTGAGGATAAAGACTGGGGACAGGAGGGACATGGCAACATGAAGAAGTGGATGGGTGAAAGCTGTGGAAGCAGGACAAGGGTGGGTGTGGTGAGGGAATGTACAGAGCGGAGGAGGGATGAGGTGGACAAAACCATTCCAGAGTTTCACAGGTTATTTCTGCCTTTTTACCATTCACTGACAAGGTTGCTGTGGTTTTTTGGTTCCCCACTAGACATGAATAGTCTCCAGCATCCTTTGGGTCCAGGTCATGGATCAGCAGCTCAGCCACTGCGCCCTCCTGCCTCATCTTGTACTTGTTACTTGGCCGGAGAAGAGCGTGCCCCTTCCTCCACTCCACAGGGGCCTCTCTGCTCAGCTGGCAGTGCAGGGTGGCTGTCCCACCTTCCACAGCTTCCAGGGCCTTCAGCTCTTCCTTGAAGAGCACGGAGACAGCTGAGGAATGAAGCATTCTCAGTTTACTTTGGGAGCATCATCACCGTCTGGCGGCCTCATACGTGACTCAGAGCCAAGACAAATCCTCCTGGCACACACAGCAAACAAGCTCTGACCTACCTGTCCTTCCAGGACTCTCCTTGTATTTGCAATAACACACCAAGAGGTTTGGACCAAATGAAAAGAGAGCAATTATTTCCCAATAATTAGAATACCAAAGTAATTACCCTTCTGCTGCCCAAATGCTGAGAACGTGGAGGAAAGAATCTCATACTGTTTAATAAAAGGTATAGCTGAGGCCCTTCTTACCTCTTGGTTTAGAGCTTGGACAGTCGCCTCTATCCAAAGCATAAGAGATAGTTCTTAGGGAAGAGAAGATATTTTGTTATCAGGTACATTTGGATTGGCATGTTTTAGCATGAAGTTACCATCCCAGAAAACAGAACATAACAGACCATTTTGCCTGTATTGATCCCTATTTTTCCGAACTCTAAGTGTGCAGGAGGTAGCAGGACCACGGCAAGGACAACAACAAATGGTCACAAGCAGGTGTCTCGTTCCTACCATGGATTTTGACTTGGGCTGTGGTCTGCTGGTCTCCAGTGTCACAGGTGTATCTTCCAGCATCTTCTGGCTCTGCATTATGAATCACCAGCTCTGCCACTGTCCCCTTCTGCTTCATTTCATATTTGGCACTTGCCTGGAGCGTGGCCTCTCCCTTCTTCCACACCACGGTGGCATCAGCTTTGGTGAGTTCGCAGCGCAAAGAGACGGATTTCCCTTCTTCCGTAGCCATGTTCTCCAGGGCTTGTTTGAAAAGGACAGGCACAGCTACAACACAGAACCAGGGGTTAGGACATGCCCTCTTGACCTGCCACCTACAACCAGTCCTGTTCCAAATGAGCAGAGCAGCCCCAGAGCCTCCCTTGGCTGTGTGGCATCAGCGTCATTCTGCTCGGGAGCAGCAATAAATCTCTGCCCCAGGTGTTGTCATCTCACTGTGGATTCCAAGGAATATGGGCAAAGTTTTGGTTTTAATTCATTCCCTGTTCCTGCAGATCTCGGGGATAACAATTATACCCTCTATCTCTCCTGCTTTCTGCTCCAGCACATACCAATTTTGCTGTGTTACTAAAACTGCTACAGCAGTTAAAAGGATATTGGGAAGTGCAGATGGCATTTAAAAGCCTTTTAAAAGGATATTTTACGGAGTCTGGGAGTCTAAACATTAACTATTTGGCCACTTGCGATTTTTCAGGGACTGCATTTCTGTTCCTCGTGCTCCACCTCTAACTCCAGCCCTAATACAGTCATGTAAAAGAGCTGACAGGTCAGGAACTGCAGCACACAGAACATTAATCCCCTGCACTTCACTTAATCATTTTTTGCCTGGTGGGAAGCTACAGATTCCAATCCCAAAGACATAATTTGAGATTACATGAATAAAATGCATACAGGTGATGACAAATGTGGAATATTACCTTTAAATTTTAAATATTGAATGTGGCACTGCCACAAAAAAAAAAAAAAATTATATGCTGTATGTGATTTTTTTTTTAGTATATCTATTAAACACTTGATTAAGAAAGGGCAGCAACATGTCTAACTCGACCCACCATTCACTTTCACCAGGGCAGTGGTTTTGAGCTCCCCAGTGCTGCAGCTGTAGTCCCCAGCATCCACTGATTTGACATCTCGGATAATGAGCTCTGCCACAGTTCCGTGCTGCCTAAATTCATATTTCTCACTGGCACAGAGAACAGTGTCTCCCTTCATCCATTTCACTGGAGTGCCAGGCTTGCTGAGCTCACAGCTCAGCTTGACCTGTTTGCCTTCTTTAGCCTCTTCGTTTTGGAGCTCTTGCTTGAAAAGAAGTGGTTGTTCTGGAAAAGAATAAAAGCAAATGGTGAAGGAAACCTGAGGCTGGAAATAATTTCCCCCCCTTTTTGTATCAGACTTTGATTTTGAGATAGAAAACTGCAGGGAGGGAAAAGCACTGGCAAAGAGTAAACAGAGTCTGACATCTCACATCTGGCTGCCAGCACTTTGCAGCAGCAAAAAAACCACCGAGGCCATATGTTTATTTCCCTTTTAACCACTGTCTGCATTACTGAAAGCTTTGCTGCTCTGTTTGCATTATCAACATCAGTGGCAGATGCTGCACTGCTGACAGTGGCACAAACTGTGTCACAGGTGGGTGCCCAGAGCTGGACCACTGGCACAAAACCCATAAAACTTCATGGGGTCAACTCACACACAACACAGAGGACACAGCCATGCCAAAGCACTTTCTGTCACGACCAGCACTATTGATTTCTCATTATAAAAATGTATTTTTTTAATCCAACGTGAACACAGACTTAAAACCAGCACAGAGCAAACACGGAGGGGGAAGCACAGCTGTAGGTGACAGGAGCCCTGTGGAGCTTCCCATGCAGGCTCTGCCACAGCCTGGGATTCAAGGCTTTAAGCTGAGCTTGTTCAGGGAAGGAATTCACTGGGAAAAAATGCCCTCACCTGACTGTTCTCCCCTTTGGATAATAAAATAAAAAATTCTTCCTGAGTTCTGCTGTCTTATGAATATGCAAATCAGCTACTGATTCATGATGCACTTCATTTGTGGCTGTTGAAAAACTGCAGCTTGCTCTTCTGTTGCCTTTTCTCTCTCGTTTGGGATGCTCAGTGTCACACAACTACTGATTTTTTTTTTATCCTGTTTTTGCATTCTGCTGCTCTGATGTGAGCCTAACAGATAAAGGGAAGCTCCAACAGTGCAATCTGTTGTAGACATCGTTATGACTTGACTCCTTCACATCTCCTGGTGATCTGAATCCGTGTGTTTAAACCCCACACTCTGTGAAGAGGAAAATGGGGCTGTTGTGGGACACCACAAATGTGGGGATTTTCTAACAGCAAATTGTTCATCATGGGTGAGATCCAGGTCCTACTGAAGGCAGCACAGATCTTTCTGTTGTGTATAATGGGTATTGAGAAAACATCCTCAGGCACAGAAAGAGAGAAAACTGGGACCATTAACCACCATCTCTTCTTCACTGCACCAAGGTCTTATTTTTTCTTGCACAGCAACCTCAGCCTAAAGGTGGTTTGTTTCTTGTTCCTCTAGATAAATCCTGCGAGCAGCTTGTCCTCCCAACTCCACACTCTGAGGTTCAGGTTGACTGTTCCAACAACCCAAATGCTTTGTTATTCCCACTGACTTCTCTAATCCATGATGAGCCCATGCCAACAGTGTCTAAACCACACAGGGCATCCACTGCTCTGGTTAAACACAACCTGTGCCCCTAAAAACCTCCTGCACCTGTGATTTAACTCACAGGAACTGAGCTCATTAACAAGGACAGCAACAATATGCTTTACATTTTGTATTCTGGGATTCAGGTAGATGGATTAAAGGTTATTTGGAATTAATTTTTTTCTTAGTATTCAAAATACATATTAGAAGATGTTCTGATGGTATTCTTGTATTAGGTTGCTATGATTTATGGGAGATTACTTCAGAAGACCAAGGTCCTTAGTTTCCTAGACTCCCTTTTTTGGGGTGGTGGTTCAAGTCAATCTCATTTTACTCGAGTCCATTCCCTCAGAGAAGCTGCACTTTGCAAGTTTGCTGTGCTCTGTTGTCACAGGGGAGAACACGAGGTTTCTTTCTCTCCCGTGTCGTTCATTGGCTTTGTTCACTTTCAGGGGGTGATCCACCCTTTCCATGGATCTCCTACAGGAATACCCACTGTCCTGTACTGAGCCACTGCTCTCCTCTTGGGGGTTGCAAGGAGATGATCTTTAAGGTCCCTTCCAAGCCAAACCATTCCAGGATTCCATGATTCTCAGAGAGCTCGGACACTTCACTTTCACTGAGCTAAAACCAGGTTACAAGGATTTTCCTGTTTCGTTTCTTTCTCCTCTCTGGGTGCTGTTCTGGATGACTTGATGAAAACATCTCTGTGCAAAGACAGGGGGGTCCTTTTCAGTGGAGTTTCCTGTTCTCATCATTTCGGTTTATTCCTCTGACCTCAGTGTTAGATGATGAATTAATTAGGACCCAAACCATCACTCCAAAAGCTCTTACTCTTGACAGTAATAACTGCACTACTTTCAGCCTCACCCTCATATCTGCCACTCTCTCTTTCTTCTGCCCTGTGAATGACAAGTTGGCTTCAAATTCCAACAGGGAAATCGGAAGAATTCCTCAGGCTCTTCCCACCTTTGCAGGCTTTGGAGGTGTTACAGTGTAAAGGCTCACATCCTCTCCATCACTGACTCCAGTATCAACCAGCTCCTTTGTGAAGGTGCAGGGCTTCTTTAGGATCACATGGAAACCATCTGAGGTGTTTCAGAAGGGGTGTGGATTCTCAAATCACAAGTAATCCGTGAGATTTGCATCCAGCATTATTTGTATCAAACTACAGGTCAATGTGAGTAACAAATAATTTGGTGTTTGTGGCTATAAAGCCCTCGGGAAGCACCAGTGAAGCCACAAAATGTTGTGTAAATACCCACTGACATCTGGGAGAAACTAAGACAATATTTTAGCTGAAGAACATAAATAAGACCTCTCTCACATCTCAGTAAATACAAATAAGACTGAGGCAATATTTTTCCTGAGCTTTTTTCCACTGGAACTGAGCAGTTTGAACCTGAATGTGGAGAAGTTAATTCTGAATGAAGTGAATGAAGCAATACAGGTTTCTGTCATCAAGAGCAGGTCTCATCAGAACAAGTCCCCTGAAAACCAGGCAGGTAGCTCAGATAGGTCATTAAAAGTATCTCTATGACCACTGAAAGTTGACAGACACCTCCAGAGACCAGATATTCACATCCAAAATAGCCCACTGGGGCAGAGTAGCTCTCTGAAAGTGATTGTCTTTCTGTAAGTAGTAATCTAAACTACACATCAACAGCTAAATTGGCCCGGGCAAATCTTCTCCCTCCCAGCTTAATGCTTTTTAATTCATAAAAATCCAATCAATCAGGAGAGCAAAACCCGGTTATGGTATTACAGCATGACATATTAACCTTTTCCAAATAAAACCTTTCATTTTCCTTCAGAAAACAAACAAAAAAACCCCAAAAGCAATAATTCATTTGCATTTCTGTAGCTTGGGGAAGTTTTCAGGTTTTGGAAAGAAAAAAAAAAAAAAGAAAAAGCTCTTTGAAATAAATGTGGTGGTTGTGAAAATCTGACACAGTGGAGACTGTGTGTTTCACATCTCTGGGCAACGAGAAATATTTATATTTCCAGCAGAAAAACATCTCAATCCCACATTCTTGGGCTGTTTGGCATTCATTTCACTTCCTTGCTACAGAATTAGACTAACACTGCAGTTTTAACTCACTTTAACTTTTCTAGACAAAACAACCCACTGTCAACAAATGAATAACAGAGAAAACATGCAATGTTGCCTTTCAAATGATGAAAACTGAATCTAAAACTTACTGGTTGCACTTCTTTTTTTTTTTCATTGAATTAATTGATTTCTCCTCAATAACTACCACTTTATCAGCTCACTTGAGGAAAACTGAACAAGGCATCCAATGTACCAACATTCCCACCTGAGATCCAACGAACACTCCCAAGTTGTCCAGCATTACAAAGTGCTCATTCTCCAGCTGTAGTTTCATGGTATAAATAATTCTGTTCTTGAACATACACAGGCATATGATGAGGCTAAATCTGCAGCATTTTTGTCCTCTTTATTTTTGCCCCTACCCACATCAACCCCACTTTATTTCGCCTCCTTCTTTCCTCTCCTGCGGTTTTTATGATCGATTTACCTTTCACAACCAAACTGGCAGATGTTTTCTTATCACCAGCTTCAAATGTAATGACCCCCGAGTCCTTCAGGGAGAGCTTTCTCAGCGTTAGCAGGTGATATCCCCCAGGCTGGGACTGGATCTCATTGAGTTCATTGGTGTGGAGTGGGGTTTTATCCAAAAACCACTGCACTTTGCTATAGTCTACGGGAGAGATTCTGCACTTGAACATGGCAGATTCTCCTTCTAACACAGTGACATCTTCCAGGTCTTCTGTTATTAGCACTTTCTGGCCTGAAAGGAACATAGACACATCAATTACTGGAATCTTCAGTTTCTAGCATGAAAATCCACGTGGAAAACTCCCAAGAAAGAAATATGTTCATGATACAGAAGACTGAAACATAATTCCCCTGATACTGAACACAAACCCCACTCAACAGGAAGAGAATATATACAGGACACACACACCAAAATAGGATAAGACAACTTTAAAGCACCAGGAAACGTAAAGCAGAACAAGTACAATGCTGGTCCAGTGTTATGAACCTTCTCCTAATGAAACTCCCTGCAAAGGCTGAGAGGATGAGTCTCTGCCAGCATTATTGGGCTCTAGACATCACTAAGCTGATGATCCCTCCCTGTTTTCCTAGAGCAAATGTATTTTGATTTCTATGGAATAGGACCACTGAGCCCCCACCTTCTTAGAGTTCAGTCTAACTATAATCACAGTGGAAAGTGGAGAGAGTGTCTGGTTGCAGTCTTGGTAAAAAGAAATAAAGCATCTGCCCTGAAAACCTGCCTGTATAGGTAGATATACACCTAACTAGAAATATATATATATATACACACACATAAACATAACTATAAATATAGATAAAATAAGGTTATTGCTGCATACAAAATTATCTCTGATGTTCCTCCTACTTACAAAACCAGCACAGGGATTTTTTTATTTTTGTCTTCTTGACAGTGAAGTATTTTCTCCCCTCAGAAAAGCTGGAGTTAGAAATCTCACAGTGAATTCAGGTGCTCAGAGCCTGAGGCCATGAGGGGCATTAAGTACATTTCTTTGCTTCTCAACACTGCTATAACAGATGGCAGAGGTGGAGGAGTCTGACTTCACTCCTTTGGCTTTAATACCTATAATAATTACCAAGTGGATACTGCCATTGCATCTCCATCTGAAAATTCCTGAGTCATTCCACCTGTCCTTTTCTTTGTCTTATTAATTTCACTTCAAGGGTTTCTCCTGTTTGGGGACTGTAAGGAACAAACCTCACTCCTTCCCCTCAAACACTGCCCTGCCATCAGCACTGGCCAGCACAGCTCATTTACAGCCTCCAGGCTCACAAAAAAAGCTGCTGTGCTGGTTGTGCTCTTCAGCTGGAGCTTGGGTTGTTCCCTTTGTCTCTAAGGTGCAAAGGGACATTAAGCACCTAAAGATTCTGGCCATGTCGATGCTCCAAGGGCTGGAGCTGCTCTGGGACGGGCTGGGAGAGCTGAGGGGATTCACCTGGAGAAGGGAAGGCTCCAGGGACACCTGAGAGCCCCTTGCAGTGCCTAAAGGGGCTCCAGGAGAGCTGGGGAGGGACTGGGGACAGGAGACGGAGGGACAGGACAAGGGGGAATGGCTGTAACTGAAAGAGGGGAGGTTTGGATCAGATATTAGGAAGCAATTCTGGCTAGGAGGGTGGGCAGGCCCTGGCACAGGTTGGGCAGAGAAGCTGTGGGTGCCCCATCCCTGGAAGTGTCCAAGGCCAGATTGGACAGGGCTTTGAGCAACCTGGGCTAGTGGAAGGTGTCCCTGCCCATGGCAGGGGGTGGATTGGGATGATCCTTAAGGTCCCTTCCAACTTAATCCATTCCAGGACTCTATGGACCACTATTTACCCATCACCTCTTAGAAACCACTACGGGGAAGAGGCATCAAGGGATACAGAGAAAAGCCTGGATGCAGAATAATTTCCCTCCCATTCCAGCAGCAGGCACTCAGAATCGTGTCCATAACATGTTCACACAGGAACACCAACCCCTCCTCACACCAGAATTTTGGGGCTAAATCACACCCAAAGCTCTCCAGGTGGAATTGCTTCAAACTGCTCAGCATGTCTCCATGTCTGTATTTTTGGCTACATGTTCTTTACATCATGGGTGAGACAAAGCCATAAATCAGGGGAGCTGCTACCCATAGGCAGAGAAACAGATCTGCCTGTGCCTGTAACATTTCCCATGGAGAAATGGGATGTACAGCCCCATTCCTCCCATTCATACCTTGCACGACAAGCTTGGCTCTGGACTGGGCGTCCCCAATGTCACAACTGTAAGTGTCACTGTCACTTTTCTCCAGGTTCTTTATGGTGAGCTGGAGGACTTGTCCCTTCTGTGTGATCTCGTATTTCCTGCCAGCCCTGAGCTCAGCGATGCCTTTCCTCCAGACCACATAGGATGCAGCTCTCTCGCTCTGGCACGTAAAAACTGCCGTCCCACTCTCATCCACTTTCAGGTCTGAAAGTTCCTTGACGAAATAATTGGGTTTTTCTGGAAGGGGAAAAAAAATTAAAAAGAAATGAGAGAGAGACAGAGACAGATTTACCCAAACTGGCCCTAAGCATAGAGTGGTCTTTGATCCCCACTGTCCCCCTGGGAGAATCACAGAGGAAAGAATTACAGAATCACTCAGGCTGGAAATAACCCTTGAGATCATCAAGCAACCATTAACTTAACTCTACCATATCCACCACTAACCTATGTCCTCAAGTGGCACATCTATATGTCTTTTAAATCCCTCCAGGGATGGTGACTCCACCACTTCCCTGGGCATCCTGTTCTAATGCCTGACCACCCTTTCCATGAAGAAATTTCTCCTAATATCTAAACTTTGAGGCCATTTCCTCTCATCCTGTCAGATGATCCAAGAAGACCACTAGGTCCACATCCAGTCACAGGACATAGCAGGAGAAATATCTCCAGGAAAGCTTAATGCCATTGTACAGCTACTGGTGAGGTCTCATCTTGCAGAACAAGCACAGTTTTGATCAGACATATTCAAAGAGGACTCATTCAGATTGCCAGTTTTGATTGGCTCGTTACACAGCACAGGAGATCCCTCAGTACCTACAAGGTGCTTTTTCAGACCTTAATTTTTTTAAGCTTTAAGTCCACAATGCTTATTGTAAAGTAAAAATTGATCCTGTGCGGGGAGATGGAGGAGAAGAACATCTCCCACAGGCTGTAGATATTCATCCCAACCTGTGTCCCTCACAGCCCCTCCTCTCCACTCTTCAGCTGACCTTGCACTGTGACTTTGGCTGTCGTTTTGGAGACCTCAGTCTCACAAGTGTATTCCCCACTGTCCTTGACCGTGGAGTCGTGGATGATGAGAATGGCCCGTGTGCCCTCTCGCTGCAGGTCGTATTTCTGGCTCTTCCGGATGGCTTTGCCATCCTTGTACCACCTGATGTTCACATCAGCCTTGGACAATTCGCAGCTCAGGTTGATGTCCTGCCCTGCTTGTGATGTTTTATCCTCCAGTTGTTTTGTAACCTCAGTAGGTTTCTCTGGAAAAAGGGAATAAAAGAAAAAAAGGAATGTTGAATGGAAATCATGATCCCTATACGGTTGGGGGTTTTGAACTCAAATCATGGAATCACAGAATGGCTTGGGTTGGAAGGGACCTTCAAGATCATCTCATTCCATCCCCTGCCATGGGCCCTGGCACAGAGTGCCCAGAGAAGCTGTGGCTGCCCCATCCCTGAAAGTGTCCAAGGCCAGGTTGGATGGGGCTTGGAGCAACCTGGGCTAGTGGAAAGTGTCCCTGCCCATGACAGGGATTGGGACTGGATGACCTTTAATGTCCCTTCCAATCCAAACCATTCTGGGATTCTCATTCTGTGTAAAAAATACTAATTGTGGATTACAAATTATGTCTGAAAACATGTTTCTTCTCTCCATTGACCACCCAGGAGGCTTTGGGGTGATTTTCTCTGTTGAAGACACTCTGGGTTGAATTTTTCTGCACACACTACCCAGTGCAGTCCATCCTCAAAAATCCATTCAAAGTTTCAGCCTTTCACTGGATTTTAAGTAAAAACCCCAGTTCTTCAAGGCTCATGGGAGGGAGGGTTGTTATTCACTCCAACCATAACAAGACTTTGCCTCTATGGTTTGCTGGCAAAAACACACCCAGAAAATTCACCCCCAGGGCCTTTCTGAGCTCGTGTGAAAGTTCGGGTTGGCTCTCTGCCAACGGCCAAACCTCACAAGAAAGATTCCCCCCTCCCTCTCCCGAAACGGCAAAAAGCAGCAAGAGAAAATTGAAGAAATATATATATATATTTACATATATTAAATTCATATTCTAGGTATAATGAAACAGGGACCCCCAAACAACCCCAATAAGGGACAAGGGGAAGGGAAAGGGGAGAGGGAGACAAAAAGGGAAAGGAGACAAACGAGTATATACAATCTAAACTTAGAAATTAACTCAGTAAGTAACAAACACAATAGTAAACTCACTACCTTCCCTAGGAAAAGCAGATTCTTAACCTTCGCTGCCAGCCCAGGCAAACAGGCTGGCCTAACACAGATAAGCCAGGCCTAAACACGGAGAGCCTGTCAGCGTGCTAACCCGAGAAGGAAAAGAGAGCAAAGAGAGAGAACACCTCCCCCTTCACCTTATATACACCTGATTATGTAAAGGGATGGGATGGGATCCTTCCTTGGTTTTGACCCTGGTTATCAAGGAAGGCCTACAAAACCAACCCATCACAGCTCGTTACCTTTCACAGCCAGAGAAGCCTTGGAGGAGAGACCACGGGCAGTGAAAACGACCTCCCCGGCATCCTCGGGGGCCACACTTTTGATACTGAGCGTGTATTTCCGACCCGCGTTGGAGGCTTGAAATCTCCCACCGCTTTCCACTCTTCTCCCGTTCAGTGTCCAGCTGAACTCATCGATGCTCTCGTGGGACAAAATGCACTCGAAGGTGCAGTCCTCCCCCAGGTGGATTTCGGTGTTCTTCAGCCGTTTGGTGATGCCGATGTTCAGTTCTGGAGGACAAAATGCAGCTTAACACGAGGGGAAAAGGGTTTTAGGACAGACATGAGCTGAGTAATGATGTTTTTAACTCGTAAAGGTGGTTTATCTACTGGCTTGGCAGAACACCACGGCGCTCCTTACAGATGTCTGTGACACGGGAAGGGTTTCTCAGGTATTGTCCACTCAGAATCATCACAAAGTTATAGAAAAAGGGGACTTGGGAATCTCCTGGCTCTGCTCTGCAAGGACTGAATGAAGAACAGCTCACTCAGTGGGGAGGAGTCAAGATTCAATGAGGTACAGGGGAGAAAAGGTGTCGGAAAAGAAGCCTCTGGGATGATGTGTGAGGTTCTTCTCCACATTGATACGAGCAATGGGACACTTGAATTTTCTTAACTTGTTACTCCTTGTATTCAAATCAGACAAACTCAAAATATTTCTCTTTACCAATGAGTTTGGAAGCCATGAACAATTCTTTTTCCTTCACGCAGACACAAGGATTAGAGGGCAGGATGAACTGCTGGGCTCTTCAATAGACAGTGTTGTTCCCAATTTTGTGTCCTCACAATGGACTCTGAATTAATAGCTCAAAATACAAGACATGGGCTGTTTGGGGGGCTTTTTTTTTTTTTGTATTTTTGTTGTTGGTTGAGGGTTTTTTTGAGAAAGTATTTGCTCTTGTGGGAGGATTTCTGTACCTTAGGGATGTTCAGGAAGGAAACATTGCCCCTATGTTCTTAACACCTGATTTTCACTGAAACCCCAGATATATTTATACCAAAGATAACAGGGATTGTCCAGACATCACCATGTTATGTGAGGTTTATGCAGGACTAGGTGTGACACCAAGTTATCAATCCCACCCTTATTTCCAGAACCCCTTGACTGGCCATCATCTACAACACTTACCCTGCACGCTGACCTTTGACTTGGCAACATCAGTGCCAATGTCACAGGTGTATAAACCTGCATCTGTCTTTTCAAGATCATGGATAAGGAGGCACAGGGTCTTCCCAGACTGTATCTCCTCATACTTGTTACTGGAAGTGATCTTCACACCATCCTTTTTCCACACAGGTTTGACCTTCTCTTTGGAGACTTCACACTCCAGTTTAATCGCTCCTCGCTCCTCACCACAAACATCATCCAAGGATTTCATGAAGACAGCAGGTTTCTCTAACAGGCAAAACAGAGAACAACCAGGATATCTCAGTCGAAAGATTTCAGTTGCTACCAAATACTCACAGACAGGTTAAGTGATGGCAATGCTGCTGATACCAAAAGCAGAGCCTAAACTGGTGTCACCCCTGAGTCATTCTCAGCAGGTCTGGGCTCAATCCTTCATCCCCCAGCCTGGACTGATACAGAGGCTGCCCTGGCCTTGTTGGACCTCCAGAGGTTCACATGGGCCCATTCTCCAGCTTGTCCAGGTCCCTTTGGATGGTATCCCAACCCTTAGGCATGTCAGCCACACCACTCAGCTTGGTATCAAACTCGATGAGGGTGCACAAGAACACATTAAACCACAGAAACTGTCCCCTCTTTGCAGATTCAGTCCAGCTTCACAAATGATGTGTTAAAGGTCAGAGAATCAGAGAACATACTGAGTTGGAAAGGATCCAGCAGGATCATTGAGTCCAACTCCTGGCCCTGCACAGGACATCCCAACCACCCCACCATACGCCTGAGAACATTGTCCAAATGCTTCTTGAACTCAAGCAGGCTTGTTGTTGTGACCACTGCCCCGGGGAGCCTGTTCCAGTGCTCAACCACCCTCTGGGTGAAAAACCTCCTCCTGATATCCAACCTAAATATCCCCGAGTCAGCATGCCCTGCCCTTGGGGGTACACTGAAGCTCAGGTCTCTGCAGTCAAAAATCTTTGCAAACAACAGTTTATAGACCGTATACAACTGAAGAGACCTACAAGTACATAAAATTGCTCTTGAGACTGCCTTGATAAGTGAAAGGATGATAAAAACCTATGAAAAGTTTTGTAGGGACACCAAAACCATTTTCCTTAGAAAAATCACTGACTAGAGCAGAAATCCACACTGGAAGAAAGGCCCTGCACACCTTTCCCTCAGCCCCAGAGAGATGAAGCTTTCAAGCAGGACTGCTGCATGGACATGGTCATTAATATCTCATTGGCACCTCTTCTTTGCCCTCAGGAGCGTGATCACCACCCACCTATCACCTTCAGCCGCACGCTCTCCAACACTTTGTCCGACTTCATCGTCACTGTGCCAGCGTCCTCAGGCTTCACCTGCTTCATGGTCAGCATGTAGCACTTGCCAACGTTCTTGATGTCGTTGTAGTTGTTGGTGTAAAGGAGGGTGTCATTGAGGAACCACTCCACGTCCTCATCATCGTGGGACAGCTCGCAGGAGAACGCGGCGGAACTGTCCTCTTCAACCTCCACGTCCTGCAGGTGTTTGAGGACTTCTACGTGCCGGGCTGTGGGAAACCAAGGGGCACCATCACCACCAGCATCATGAATCAGTTGTTCCCACTAACAATTTCACGGGGCTTAGAGTTCATTAGATGGCTTGGTCTGGTCTCCTGCACACTTTGGATCAGCACATTTCGTTTACTTCGTTCTGCACTTGCTCCAACAACAAAAAAATCCTTTAAAAAGACTACATGGTCTAGAACCCTCTAAATCAGTCTTTCCTTTTTTCCCCCCCTTTTTTTAATTTTTAATATAAAAATAAGTAAGTCATTCTTTCTCCAATGATGTTGCAGAGATGTTTAACTATCCCACAGAGCTCCGACCCCTGTGTGCTAGTCACTGCACACAGACACAGACATGATGACTAACTTCACTCACTTCCAGGGAAACTGTGACACAGGACAAGATGAAGACAATGATTTTGCCCACAAGGGAAAATTACAAAGGAATTGCTCAGGTTTAGGGAGCAACAGGGATTTAATTCTTTTCTTTCCCAGTCCTTGGCCAGAGGTTTCTCTTTGCAGCTTTCTCCAGTCACACAATGCTATTTCTCAAGGATTAGACAACTCAGAGGAGGGGTTTGGAGTATTAAATACTCTTGTTGTTCAGATAAAATACACCAATGAAATCATTAAGGTTGGAAAAGACCTGTAAGGTCAGCGAGTCCAACTATTAGCACTGCCAAGGCCACCACGAAACCATGTCCCCAAGTGCCACATCTACATGTCTTTTTAGAGCCTCCAGTGATGGTGACTCCACCACTGCCCTGGGCAGCCCATTTCAGTGTTTGCCAACACATTCAGAGAGGAACCTCTGCAAGGCCAAACTGTTACCAAGAGCTGCCCCCTGAACTTTTGGAAATGATTCTGTGGCTCAGCTCCAAGTCTTGCTAAAAGTGACTCAGCGAGCATCTTTTCTTATAGCTTCGCCAGAGGGGAAGAACTGTCTAAAAACAGCTCCATACTCAGATGAGGACAAGCATCATTATGAATAACACACTCATTGAGATATAAAATAGCAGCTATAAAATGTATATATAGCAGATATAAAAATGTACAGCAGATATAAAAGCTGACACAGTGGTCAGGAAATGAAAACCACAACCAAGACCATGGGAGTCAGTGGCCTGTAGCAGTTTAACATATAGAACATATTGTGTTAGAAGCACCAGATGTCTAATTCCTTGGATGAAATTAAAAATAACATCCCTTGACAAACACTAATTTCTACCTTACCCAGATGGTGCTTTCCCACATGGCAAGGGGTGGATTTCACTCTCACGGAACAACAGCACTGCCAGTTCATTTATGCAAAATTAGAAGACAACTGTGGGAATCCACCTCTCCTCAGGAAGAGAAGCCCAGGATGCATTACTGAGCCACACAGAGGTGCAGCAGGAGAGCCCTGCTGGCGGAACCTCTCCTACCTTCGACGGTGAGCGTGGCTTTGGTCTCAGCGATCCCAGCCTGGCACTTGTACACCCCGGCGTCCTCCGGCTTCACCTTCAAGATCTTGAGCTCTGCCGAGTACTGCTCCCGCTTGATTTTGTACTTCTCCGAGGGCTCGATGAGCACGTGGTCCTTGAACCACTTCACCACCTTTGGAGAAGGCCTGAAGTCACAGGAGAGGACAGCCGAGTGTTTCTCCAGGACGGTCTTGTCCTCCAGCTTCCTGGTGATCTGTATGTGGTAATCTGCAGGGTTGGGAGAGAACCAACGATCAGTTTGCAGAAGAAGAAGATTTCCAATCTGTATTCCATGCTGATCAATGTCATGTATGACCTTCACAGCTCTTCTGGTCTGCTCAAGTGCCTCTTACAGAGCTGCCATGCCTCTTACAGAGCTGCCATGCTTTGAAGCCACATCATCAAGATGATCCATTATCTATTTTTAGATATTTATTCTGTAAGATAATACTGCATATTAGCCACCAAATTCATTGTCAACTTCTGTTTCAGTGCTGACTGAATTGCTCTCTAATTGAGGTTTTTGTTCAAATAAGAGCAAATTAAAGACAAAACAAGGACTTGGACATATTTACCATGGTGACAGTGGAAGATAAAAAGCCTTGAAGCTTTGTCCTAGATCAAGTCAATGACAACATGAATTAAGTAAATGAGCTATCAAACTTGTCTAGTTCAGAAATGGGACAAAATAAACTGTCCTGGCAAATTTCATCTGTTTTGTCCTCTTTGGTAACATCAAGAGGACAAAAATAAATCAAAAACCAGTTTTAGCTTGGTAGATTTTAATACCAGGTCTGAATACCAGTGACAGCAAAGCCATTCAAGTAATTTCCAAGACACTGTTGGCTCATTTAATGCATCCAATTGTAATTGGGAACTAAACAGATCTTCCAGGTACACACCCATTTCCAAGAACCCAGACAGAGGATCTTGCATGTTGGACAGTGTGTATGACAAATTGCTTTCCAGGGGCTGTGAGAGGGAAGATCTTTGCTCTGATTCAAGCCAGGCCATATCACCTTACCTCTGACAAGCAGGTTTGCAGTGGATTTTGATTTGCCAATGGAGAACTGGATGGTGCCTGTCATATCAACACTAGTTTTCACTATTGTCAGCCTGTGGATGGTGCCTTCCTGCTGCATGATGAAGTTTCTGCCAGCCTGTAAAGGTTCCCCACGGAGAAACCACTTGGGGGGTTTCACAGATGGAATGGAGATCTCACATTCAAAGTTGGCTTCTTCAGGCTCGGTCACATCCTCATCACACAACTCCTTCACGATATTAATGGCTTGTTCTGGATGGAACAAGAGAACAGGGATTTAGGAGTCATGAAAACTTTTCCATTATCAACCTGAACACTCATGGCAACTCTTCCGCACTTGAGTACTGCACTTATTAGTTCAAAAGGCTGTAAAACATCCCTTTTTATATAAAAACAAACATATATATCTGGTCACAGGCCAGACAGTGAGAGTGAGATCACTTCCTTGAGAATCCATATCTCCTGATTCCCAGTCCTGTTTCTAAAGTCACCTCCCTGTCCTGATATCAAACCTGTGGCACTGTAAAATGGAAAAGAAGGTTTATTGAAATGCAAGTGTTGACAGTGGGAACTACAACATTTGTCTGAGAAACAAGATTTCCCCAATACATTTGGTAACTTCTCTGGAAGAGGAATTTCATCCCTTTCCTTAGGAGAATATACCCTTTGTTCAGGCATGGAATCACCTGCCCAGAGAGGTGGTGGGCTCACCACTCCAGGAGGTTTTTAAGATGAGACTGGATGTGTCAGTGAGTGCCATGGTCTGGTAATCACAGAGGTGTTGGATAAAGGGTTGGACTTGATCTCAGAGGTCTCTTCCATAGTTGATTCTATGATTCATTTTGCAGGATATTCCTGCACTGATAATCCTAAAAGCGTCCAACATCGATGGACTTAAGGACAAACCAATATTCAACAAAAAACTCTCTTTCAGTGGCATTTCCAAACACAAAGAGAATCAGCCAATCCTCCTCCCAGGGGTGAAAGGAAAAAGGCTTCTCTACCTTCAACAAAGAAATTGGCGCTGCTTTTGTCATCGAAGGCATCACACGTGTAGGTGTCCTCGTCCTCGTAGTCAGCGTCGTTGATGATGAGTTTCCTGTAGACCCCTTCGCTCACGATCTCGTACTTGGCGCTGGGCTGGATCTCCACGCCCCTTTTGTACCACCTCACCTTGGCGTTGGCACGAGACACCTGGCACTCCAGGAAGCCCCGGTGCTTCTCCAGAGCGATCTTGTCTCGCAGGGGCTTCACGATCCTTACAGGCAGCTCTGAAAGCAGCAAGAATAAAAAAAAGGCATGCAGCTATCAGTGAGGCCACTGTGAAAGGCGCCAGCTAAAAACTCATTAGTGGTATTTCTTTTATGGCCAGTTATTTGACTTATATCCCCCCCACTATGCTGAGCACGCAACTAACACACAGCACATAGAGAGCTAATTAAAGGCAAGGTTTTCTCCCTGTTTTACCACTGGAGTGGCTGAACTGCAGAGATAAAGGTGATTTCCTCAGCTCTACACAGCAGTGCTATGGCAAAGCCAGGGCCTGATCTCCTGTTTCCTGAGCTCCTCATTAGGGCATTAAGTCAAATGTATTCCTTCTCTCTCTCTCTCTATCAAGTTGTTTTAGTTTAACACACAAACACACAAAAATGCTGGTTTTATTTTTGAACATTCTCCTGCATTTTCACTTTCTGATGTAAGTCAAGCTGCAGCTTTTTATCCTTCAAATTTTACACACAACTTTTGATGCCTTAAGATACAAACCCAGCCTCCTGAGAAAATTAACTGTTATTTCGCCAAAGCAGATTCCCAGGCTGATATTTAACAGGCAGCAAGGTGGGAAGGGATTTTTTTTCTCTCCCTGGAAGCTGTAGGTGTTGTTTAACCTTCTTCACAGGTTTGTAAGGTGAGGGAGCACGAGCAGCACTGGCACGAAAAGCGTAATTACCTTTCACGGTCAGCTGAGCGCGAGATTCTGCCTTTTCTGCCACAAACTTGATCTCTGCCGCGTCCTCGACGTGGACACGGGCATAGGTCAGTGAGTAGGTCTTCCCTGAGAACAGACACTGCTCAGCTCCCCCCAAGAAACAACCTCACTGCCCAAGGAGCTCTACCAGGGGCAGCATCGCCCGCCTGGTCTGAGCCCAGCACCAAAATCTCTCACGGCAGCAAGGCTGACCATTCCCCAGTGTCTGTCAGAGGATAAGCCAAGCTCAACTCCTCCAAAGATTAACTTAACGTGGCCCTCACACCATTGGGAAAGTGCTTGAAACACAAGGATCCCACCCAGTGCCTGAATCCAAATTCCTACCCACTGCTGGCAGTATGGAATGGTGGGATGGCACCAAATCTGGCTTATTAAAGTTCCCACCACAACACTATCCCAGCACAGCTGCATCCCTAAACCAAAGCAGGACTCTCTGCTGAACCTTCTTAACTTGAATTTGGAGGTCACACCCTTTTTTCTAGTCTCCCACCCCAGAACCTGCTCCAACACACCCCCATCCAAGGAGATCCCCCTCTCCCATCCTACCATCCTGTCTCATTTTAATGTTGTCAGAAGTCTTCAGCTTGTTGTCATTTTTGTACCACTGGGTTTCAACCTCATCGTGGGAAATCTCACAGACAAAAGATGCACTCTCATATTCATTCACTTCCACATCTTCCAGTGGTTTTACAATCTTGACATCTCTTGCTGTGAAACCAAAGAGACAAGTATTTATTTGGGGTTCCTCCCTAACCAAGTGTGGGGTGTTCACCTTCTCCATAATTGCATGGGGGAAAAAATGGAATTGTGTTTTATTCTAGCCCAGCCTCCCCTTCCTGGGTAGTTCTCTCCTCAACACAGTGAATACATTTCATATTTGAACCTCCAGGTAGAACTGGAGTTCAGAGAGCAGAGTGGAGCTCAGAGCCAGAGGATTTTGTGGATGCTGAGATGTCATACAGGTTTTGAAAGAAGTTAAACATATTAATGGAAGAAAATCTGCCAAGGAAAACTCAACACAAGCCTGCAGTTTTGAGGGTCACTGTAAATCTGCCTCATTCCTGTGCTCCTCTTCACACTCTTCTGTTCCACCTAGGGAAAATCTGTTCTTCAAGCCCTTTGAACTCAGTACAAGCATCTTTAACTGAGCAGCTTGGCACTCATTTTATCAGAACTGCCCCATATTTCTGTGCTATTGCAGCCCTCTCCTTTCTAAAGGGAAGGCCCTGATACACCTTGGATCAGCCTCAGGGGCAGAGTTGAAATACAAACAACCACCTTTCCCAATCACAAAGTCGGAGAGAAAAGGGGGAAGTTCAACAGAACAATGAGATAGGGCAGATGTTAGTGAAGATCTTGCTAAACCCAGTCGGCCACATGAGGACAGCAGCCAGCAAGCAATAAGGAAGATGCTCTTGCCTTTCAATAAGAAAGAGCTGATCCGACTTTCAGGTGTCCCTCAGGGAAATAACATCCGCCAGGGCACAGCAAACCTGGCTGCTGAGAAGCTTACCTTTAGCACCAGCTGATCTCTGGTGCTTCAGAGCCTGGAGACAAAACTCTCCTGGTGCTTGAGCGGCTGCACAGAGCAACACACAGAGGGAAACTCTGCCTCGAGCATGAAGGGGAGGTGCAGGCAGAAACAAGGACCATTTCTTTTGCACTTATAACCTCAAAATTAGGGCGCTTCTTTAGCTCATCCCCAAGGCCCTATTCAGGCAAAGTCCCCCTGTGACAGTGGCAGAAGATAAACCTGCTTTGTGCCAGGATGTCCAGCATTTGTTAATTTGCCAATCCAGAAACACCATTTAAATTCCAGAGAGGAGAAATCACTTATGGTAAATGGAAAACTAAGTATTTTTTTACTGCAAGCACAGGGAAGCTCTGCCAGCACTTTCTCACTAGAAACTTAACCAAAACTTAACCAATTATGAAATACACAAACTGTCCATGAAGAATTTCTCACTGTGTAGCCAAAAAGACTGTATTAGTTGTAATTTCCTACATCAGCCAAACATACCATGAACTTTCAGAGTAGCTGATGTCTTGTCTTCAGCTGCTTGACACGTGTAGGTTCCCTGGTCTTCATATTCACACTTGTGAATAATGAGGCTTCTCTTATTGCCCTGGGAAACAATCCCCACGTTTGTACTTTGTCGGATCTCCTTCCCATCCTAGAAGGGGAAAAGGCCAAACCAGATCACCACCACCTCTTGTACATCTGCAGTGAGCAAAGCAAACCTTCAGAGCTGTGCTAGTTCACCTGCCTTGCTGGACTTAATGGAACATGTCTTGAACTTCATCACAGAGTAAAGTTTTCAAGCAGTTGGAATGGCTTTGGGATAATCTCAGACATCCCTATTTGAAGGCTTAAAACACTGTGCAGGGTTGGCAATAAGATCCCTTAAGATATAAATTATTTAAAATTAAAAGAGGATTGATTTAAACTGAATATAAGGAAGATTTTTGGAATGAGGCTGGTAAAACACTGGCACAGGTTGCCCAGGGATGTGGATGTCCCATCCCTGGGAACACTCAAGGCCAGGTTGGATGGGGCTCTGAGCAACCTGATTTGGTTGAAGATGCCCCTGGTCATAGCAGGGGGTTTGGATTAGATGACCTTTAAAGGTCCCTTCCAGCCCAAGCCTTACCTTGAAGAATTGCTGTGATCCCAAATTAAGGGAAGCAACAGCTGAGCCCCAAGGAAGGCACACAAAATGCCAGTCAGGGGAATGGAACTGAACTGTCACAGAAAGGAAATTGAAGCTTCCCTTTAATCACAGTTCTGAAAGACCTTATAAATCCTGGATGACAACTGCTAGGCATGAAGTAAAGCACACGACTACACTGCTGTAGCAGCAGTGCTCATGTTTATTCAAGAATAAAGAAGTTTAACTTCCAAGTCAATAAATACACCCAGTAAATAAAAACCAGTGACAAACTGGGAGAGTAAATGAACATAAGGACAAGAGGGCAATGCCAAGAGCTGTAGTTCAAAAGCTCAGGCTCACATCCCCTGGAAGTGAAATTAAAGGCTCTCATTCCCTTCCAGGGAAGGCAGAAATTAGAATATCACTATCCATTAAGTGCTTACCTTAAACCACTTCACATTCACGTTGGGCCTGGACAGCTCACACTCAAATGTGGCCTGGACCTTCTGAGTCACACTGACATCTGCCAGAGGTTTGCTGATCCTCACAGGCAATTCTGAGGGGGGGAAAAAAAGAAGGAAAGAAAGTCCTGTGAGTGGGGAATGAGGTTTGCAGGACCATCTGACACAAGCACTAGTGGGTAGGCAGGGCCCATGGTTAATAAAAAATAAAACCTGTGACAACAAAATTGAAATGTTTTGGGTGCTTTATCACAAGCTGTTTGTGGCCAACGATGCTACAACAATCCTGCTGACATGAGGATGTGTCACTGATGGTGGGCCACTGCTCAGCACCCACTGCAGCTACGAGGACAGCTTGTTGACCTCTCCAGGTCAGGAGAAAACCACTGTGTCCACACCAAGCACAGTCTGAGCCTTTGGGGTCAGCGTACCTGTCACGGTGAGTCTCCCGGAGGAATTAATGCCCTCTGCTCTGAAGGAGATGAGTCCTGCATCCTCAAGAGCCACTGAAGAAAGAGTCAGGGAATGTTTCTTGCCCAGGACCCCCATGGTGACGTTGGGCGCAGGTTTGAGCCGAACTCCGTCCTTCTGCCAGGTCCCTGCCACATCTTCGTGTGACACCTCCACCTCGAAGGTGACAGTCCCTTTCTCAGCCACTTCCAGGGGCTGAAGGCCTTTCACCAGCTTGATCTGCCTCACTGGAAAACAACATGGACAACTTGGAGATCTCACACTGACAACTGTTAAATATCCCAAGGACTTCCTAAACTGATTGTCCCTATTGTTCATGGAGGTACCTGCCAATTAATTGGTATCTGCCAATTAAACAACCACTTCTACGGGAAATAAAACCTGTTCATGACCACACATGGCTGCTGTTTTTAAAATGGGTGTTTTCAGGTGGGACAAACAGGTCAACCAAATATCACAGAAAAAGGGCAAACTTTTCTATCAAAGTCCACTAGTTTTTAGTGAAAAAACAAACTAAGTTAATCCATGACCATGGTCATTAGACTGGTGGCCAAGCCCAAGGTTGGGTCCCTGTGTCTCCATGATAATGGCAGAGACCAGAATCCACCTCCAAAGCCTGTCCAGGGTATTTATAAAACTGGAGATCATTGAACTTACTTTCCACATTGATCTTGGCTTGGGTCTTGTCATCAGGACTCTCACAGCAGTAGAAGCCCCGGTCTGCAAAGGAGATGTCCTTCACCACCAGGGTGTGCTTTGCTCCCTCAGCTTTGATCTCTACTTTGTCACTGGGCTTCAAGACAATGCTGTTCCTCATCCACTTCACCTCTGCAGGCTTGGTCAGCTCCACCTCCAAGGTCACCGTCTCCCTCTCTTCAACTGTTCTGGGCTCCAGTTTCTTCTTGAATGAGATTGAGGCCTCTGCCAAAGGAGAAGAAGATTTAGTAAGAATGTAGAGGATCCAGAAAAGAGGCTTTCAGAGGAAAATTAGGGTAGTGGCTCATCTATCTGCAGTGCCAAAGCATTCTGAGCATCCCTATTTATTGATGCAAAAGCAGAATTTCCCATGTCGTAGAATCATCATCCCAGAATGGTTTGGGTTGGAAGGAACCTTAAAGGCCATCCAGCTCCAACCCCCTGCCATGGGCAGAGCACCAGCCTGTCAAAGGGGTGTTTGTCACCTCTTACCTCGGACTCTGAGGTTGGCTGTGCTTTCCACACCCTCAGCATTGGCAGAGATTTCAGCTGCATCTTCCAGTGTCAGGTCAGTGATGGTGAGGCTGTGGTTGGTGTCCTGAGAGATCACATATTTCTTGCTGGCTTCAATCCTGACACCGTTCCTGAGCCAAGTGACCACGGCATCACTGGGGGAGACTGTGCATTTGAACACGGCCTCCTTCCCTTCCTCAGACACCACGCTGTTGAGACTCGTCACGAATTTCACCACTCTGGGAGCTAATGGATGGGAATAAAACATTTAGAGCTTGTCTTTGAGACAATGGCATGAGCACCTTCAAAGAGCCAAAACCTTTGAGTTTGTTAGAAATATTAATTAGCATTAATATTTCACAGAATCACAGAATATGCCGAGTTGGAAGGGATCCACAAGGACCATCCAGTCCAACCCCCGGCCCTGCACAGGACCATCCCCAAGAGTCACCCCCTGTGCCCCAGAGCATCATCCAAACCCTCCTGGAGCTCTGGCAGCCTTGGGGCTGTGCCCACTGCCCTGGGGAGCCTGTTCAGTGCTCACCACCCTCTGGGGGAAGAGCCTTTACCTGAGATCCAACCTGACTCTGCCCTGACACAACTCTCTGGGTGCTGTGCCTGGTCACCTTCATGACTTACAGTGAGTGATCACAATAATAGGTCATCATTGGATGATATTTCCCATGTCTGAGTAAATTTTGCGTATAAAGAGGAAGCCAGAGGCAAAAGAAAATGGTGAAGAAACCCCCCATCTTAGATTTAGGATGCAGAACTTCAGCCTCAAATCCAACCTGAAGGTCAATATTAAGAGACCTGAGCTCGATAGGTCTCAAAATCATTGTGTTTTTCACAAATAGAGGTTCCACTGAGACTGAGAGGTAAAGGGAGTTTGGTATTTTGCTCTCAGCACAGGAAACAGCACAGACCCATGAACAAACTCAGCTTTGCAGAGGACAAACCCAAGGATCTCTCCATTGGAGACCTACCTTTGGGGGTGATGGTAACACTACTCTTGTCATCTCTGGATTCACAGGAATACTCGCCCTCGTCCTCAGCCCGGATCCCTGTTATGGTCAGGCTCCTTTTGACCCCTTCCTCGTGGATCTGGAAACGTTTGCTGGGCTTGATCTCAACTCCATTCCTGCACCACGTCACCTTCCCCCTGGCGTGGCTCAGCTCACAGCTCAGCGAGACGCTCCCTCCGATCTCGGCTTTGACCGCTTCGAGTTTCCTGGCAAACCTCACCGGGATTTCTGGGATCCAGGAGGAGGGGGAATGATGAGAAAGGAAAGGAGACAAGAAATCTGTTCAGAGGAACTGGTTTGGAAATTAATTAATTGATTAATGGGCTTACAACATATTTGGGATCAAAGTGGATAGAAACAAACCGGGAAAGTGGAAATTCAACAATATTCCTTTGACATGGTAAAGCAAGAACAGTGTCTTCAAACATGGTTGGGTATTGCCTTCCTTTCTTCCTAATCTTTTCCCTGATGAGATCATGTGGTGTTTTTACATCCAAGCCTCATTTTCCTGACTATATATTAAAAACTGTATGGATACATAAACCCCAGGCACCTTTGTCTCCTGTGTCACTGCAGACACAGCCAGTGGTGGCAGAGAAATCCAGGCTGTGAGTTCTCTCATCCCAGAGAGACATTTCAAGAAACTGGATTTATCTTGACTTATCAGCAATGTCTGCTCTGCAGTGACTCCTCAGGGAGCTGAGGGAGGGCATCCCAGCTCCAGACATCTCCAGGGGGAGTGTCTGAAGAGAAGGGAGCAGGGCTTTGCTCTGGGACACCACTCCTCTCACCTCCATCAGGGGATCAGCTCGACTTCATCCTGCTTGCCAGTTTATAGCCTTGAGTAGGGAACACCATCCCATGAAGAGAGGAGGATTCAGTTCAAGTCCTGCCTCCCCAGGTGATTAACTCGCCAATTTTTTGTCCTCACACAACATCCCCTCACACCCTCATCAGCTTTTCCTGTGAGCACAGAGGGGAAGGGCTGAGTCTCTGGCATGTCCCAGCTACTGGGATTAGGAGGAGAAGCACCCATGAGGGGCTTCCTTGTTCCCTGAGCAGCCAGAAAAGGACAGAAAATGGGGATTTGGAAACAGAAGAACTTTGATGGCCGATGGTGGGGCATCCACAGAAGGTTCAACAAGCCTTGAGGCTGGAACAGATTTAGGGATAGTTTGGACTTCCCCTCCATCCCACCATGAGAGAAGTGTGGCTGTCAGGCTGGGCCATGACCCGTGCCCTGCTCTCTGCTCACCTTTCACCTGCACTTTGAATTCCTGCTTGTCATGCTTGGTCTGACAGGTGTAGACAGCAGTGTCTGTGCTCTCAGCCAGGTTTATCACCAAGGTCCTGGAGGCCCCCTCGCTCCTGATCACACATTTCTTGCTCGGCTTGATTTCTGCTCCATCCTTGAGCCACTTCACTGCAGCAGTTTCAGGTGTTACTGAAGTTGTCAGGGTGATACTTTCGTGTTCTTGAACAATGATAGGCTCTTTCTGGATGGCTTTGTTTTCAAATTTAGCCTCTGGTTCTAGAAAAGATATTAAAACATTCAAGAACTTAAATACCAAATTCTTAACACAGCAGTTTTCTATTGCTCTCTCCCTCACTAAACACCAGCTCATCCATAGCCTTCAATAATCCAGGGAATATGGATAAATATTTGTGGCTGGTATAATCTTTTTCTAGTGGGAAGAAAGAAAATGATCTTTCAGGTAACCCAGAGCTTCTGTTTAGGAGAGAAGCAGGGAAAGGAAATGCAAGTATATGTATTTTATCTGCTGCCCACATCAATCTTGTTTCTTAGAAGCAAAATGACCTGTGTAATTATTTCCTCTCCCACTTGTAGGATCTAAGATCGAGTTAATAAGGAATATTGATATGCTAAGCCTGAATTTAAGGCCTGTTTTCTATTTGCTTCACTGGCAGGGGGGTTGGAAACAGGTGATCTTTGAGGTTCTTTCCAACCCAAAGCACACTGTGATTAAAGTACCTTACACTTGGCATTTTCTCCACCTTGTACAACACTTTGCCACAAAACTAGGCATTTTGGGGGCAACCCAGCTTTTCTTAGTCACCTTTCTCTACTGCTGCTCTTCCAAAGCTTCCCACTTGTGCTTTCAGCTCCCCACCACTGAAACAGGTTGGGTGACAAGGTGTGTAAAGAAGTCCAGATTTCCCACCTCAGCCCTGCTTGATTCAAAATTAACATGCCATGTTGTTCCATGGGGGGATGGTGGCTTTGCCATGGCTGCTGGGTAGGGAATTCCCAGTTCTCCTCACAGACTGGTGCTTCACACCACAAAGTGAGTACCCACCAGTTGGCTCCAGTTTGAATGTCATCTTCTGGCCTGCAGCCTCACAGGTGTATTCCCCAGCATCCTTCTTCTCCAGCTGCTCTATAACCAGGCGGCGGGTCTTGCCCAGGGATTCTGGTTTGAATTTTCTGGAGGAAACCAGAAGTTTTCCATCCTTGAACCATTTCACTTCGGTTGTATCCTGTGCTACCTCGCACACCAGGGTGGCACTTTCTGTCAACGCGGCTTTCACCTCCTTCTGGACCTTTTCCTGGTTTATAAATGCAGGTTTGGGCTCTGGGCAAAGACAAAGAAGAAAAGAATTGATTATTTACGACTGAGGGACTGTAATGAGATTGATCTTATAGACTTCTGCAGACAGGTTTGGAAAATATTTAGGTTGTCACTTGCCAAAACAAATTGGCATCACTGGGCAATATCCACCTTTCTTGTGGGACAATTACCATGAAGAAAACTGGGAATTAAGAGCCTGGGAACGGAAAGGACCAAAAGGGTTCTTGACATTAACCCTATGGTTACAGGTCAGCATGAAAAAGGTAGCGAATTCAAACATTCACGAAGAACAGCATCAAAAGCTCTGAAATTCCTTTTTCTTAAGACATAAGACACAAATACAGCACTAGGGGCTTCTGGAATGGACTTTACATGGTCTCCTCCACTGTCACAAAGGGACAAAGGAAACATGATCTCTCTCCTGGGCTCAGGTAGGTCAGGATCATGGTTGGCAATGTCCCCAAGGCTCTTGCAATGTCATAACTCCTTTTAACATCACATGCTAAAAGCAGCTTGGGCACCATGTGAATCCTGCTCCTAAAGACCAATTTCTTGGAATCTTTCACAGCAAAGGGGCATTTCTCACATGGCAGAATTAGTCAGAGATCTCACCAGGCTGTCTCAGGCACAGAACAGCCCAAAGTCAGAAAAGTGCTGTTTCCAACCCATCTTGAGATGTGCTGCTGCTAAAACTGCAAATGGCAAAGTCTATTCCAGCCTCTGAGTTTTCAGAAATGGGACTGGAAGTCTGACAGGAAAGGAATTTTTGAATGGTTCTGTCATTTCCAGAGGGTCAATGCACAGGAATCACCCTTTGAGATCCTGGGAGTGGGAGAGGTCTGAATAACATGCTCATTACTATATTTATATCTGCTGCTGTTATTCCATAGCTCAGCTGAGGATGAGACAGGCCTTTATGCCACCTAAAGCCAAATATTCATTTATATAATGAATATTTAATTTATATTCAAATATAATTTCTACAGATCCAGGCAACAAGGTGCAGAACCATCAGGTGAACTCTACAGGCTGCACCAAAGCCCAGCCTACAGCAACTGAGCCAGAGTGGAATAGTTATCACAGTTATTGCTTTGTTGGCCTCTCCTGTAGTTCATAAAGGTGTGTCTTACCTGTGATGTGGATCCTGAAGGTGAGTTTCTGGCCAGCAGCCTCACAGCTGTACTCCCCAGCATCTTTCTTCTCCACCTCACCCACCACCAGGTGACGGGTTTTGCCCTTGGACTCCACCCTGAACTTCTTGCTGGGGCTGATCAGCTTCCCCTCCTTGTACCACTTCACATCAGTCTTCTCCTGGGCCACCTCACAGCTCAGCGTGGCATCTTCTGAGAGTGCAGCTTTCACCTCCTTCTGCACTTTGTCCTTGTTTGTAAACACAACTTCTGGCTCTGAAAAGAGAGAGGAATGCAGGGTTTCTCCAAAATGTGATGCTGCCCAATCCCCTTATTGTGGTAACCCTGAAAAACCACCTCTGACTCAACAATGCACATCTAAATCTATCAGAAGAACATGCAAACCTTTTGTGGTGGGATTTTTATGGTGGTTTTAGCCTGTTTTGGGGTTTTAGCAGCAGTAATCTAGAAGAACATCCAAAAGGTTCACAGGAGCATTGTCTGGCAGGATCCAGTCAGGGCAGGACACATTTTGGTTGAAGTTGAGTGCAAAGTAAGAAATGTTTAGAGGAAAGAGCTGTCCCATGCTGCAACATAGTCCCATAAAATTGATTTCTTTGGTTCTCAGTAGCTGCCTCTGCTGCTGGTTAGGTAAGACACACCAAGACTGATACATCCAGGACTGTGTTATTAGTTCTCAGTGCAACCCTGAGAAAAGCTGGGCTCCTTTTACATCCAAATGGTGAAATCCCCTGGTTCTCCAGAAGACACATCAGTCATACCACTTGGAAGAGGACCAGGAGGCTGTGAGGGAGTTGCAAAGCTGAATCCTTTCTGTGTCTCTACAGCCCCAGCAGGGAGATGTATCTGGGGTGAGTCTCCACACCTTCCCTCCCCAGCTGCCCTTTCCCTGACACCTCAGAGATCTTCTCATGTGTGGAATCCTGCTGCCATATCCTCCCTGAAACGAGCCATCCCAAGGGAAACGAAACACTGCAGACACTGGGCAGACACCCAACCTCTCTCCACCGTGACCCTGCACTGAGAACGAGCCTTGGTGCAGGTTTGTTTTCATTGCCCCAGCGTGTGAGGAAGGAGATGCACAGCCAGTACTTTTCCTACAGAGAAGTGCAGCTTCCAAGGTTCTTCCAAGGATCCCTGGTTTAAGGATTTGCAATGTTTTACATAGAATACATGAAGGTGACTGTAGTTGTAACCTTTTGTCCTGTTTCCATATCAGAGCTAGGCCATCCGAATGATATTCTCAAATATTTAAAGCATAACATGAAAAACTCTTAAAAAGCAGTATTAATTTTTACAAACATTCCAGAAATAGAAATGATGGGCCAAAGAGTCTTCTCTTACCTGTGACCTGGATCCTGAAGGTGAGTTTCTGGCCAGCAGCCTCACAGCTGTACTCCCCAGCATCTTTCTTCTCCACCTCACCCACCACCAGGCGACGGGTTTTGCCCTTGGACTCCACCCTGAACTTCTTGCTGGGGCTGATCAGCTTCCCCTCCTTGTACCACTTCACATCAGTCTTCTCCTGGGCTACCTCACAGCTCAGCGTGGCATCTTCTGAGAGTGCAGCTTTCACCTCTTTCTGCACCTTCTCCTTGTGGACAAAGGCATCTTCTGCCTCTGCAATCGAGAGTACAAGCACAGATTTGGAAAATTAAACTCTCTCACACACAGATCCCTTCCCAAATGCACCCACCAGCCTTGGGATTGTGGTGCTGAAATGAATTTCCCATCCACATTCCCTGCCAAAATCAGCATTAACATTTTAACAAGTTTTAACAATTAACAGTATTTTAACAATTGTTAACATTTGAACTACATCCAGTGCTGGGGAAGGACTCCTTAACTGGGAGTCCAGGCCCCAAATTTGCTTTCATTTCCACCACTATCGATCTCCAAAACTGGCAGCAAAGAAGGTCACATATCCCAAAATCCAGCAGCACACAGATGGATGAGGTCTGTAAGAAGTCACTTTGCTGACTCAGAGTTAGTTTTGCCAAGAGCTGCCACTTGCTTTGCCAGAAAAAGCAAAGACAGTG
Source organism: Scytalopus superciliaris (assembly GCA_013400415.1). Lineage (NCBI taxonomy): Eukaryota > Metazoa > Chordata > Aves > Passeriformes > Rhinocryptidae > Scytalopus > Scytalopus superciliaris. The sequence goes on from VXBX01006871.1 coordinate 2,282,305, forward strand.
CTGGGAAACAAATTTTGGGAACCTATTTTGTGTCTGTGTCTTTATTTCCCAAAAGTCTACCCCAAAACTGTGTTTCTCCAATGAGTGACAACTGGCCAGCTCCCATGGTATTTGCTTTGTGCTGCACCGTGTCACAATCAAAAAGAAATCTTAAGTATGAACTCCTCAATTTGCTTTAAATTCATTGAGATCCAGCTGAGAGAAGTCAAGGTTAAAACTTGTCCTTGCTGATGTCACGGTGAAAAGACCTGGTTTCCTCATCTGCTGCTTCTGACAGCAGTTGCAGCATTTCCACTCATAATAAAAAGGTTTCCTCTACAATTCAGTTTATTTCAGGAAGGAGCTTTCAGGAGATAATTCCTGTGCCCTTCCATTTCCCTTGCAACTACTGAATTCTCAGTTTGCTCTCAGTGCATCTTCACCACATTCCCAGGGAAATTCCCTGATGCTCTTCATCCTCAGCTGAGTCTGGGCTCCAGAAATCCACTGCATTCTTAGTTCCCAAGGAAGATTTCATAGCACAAAGACAATTTCCTCAGTAAACCAACACCATTTAAGTGCTGGCTCAGTCACTGCCTGTTGAGTTGGAGTTTGCCAAGCCACTTTACTCTCCTCTCCTTAGTTTTTCAGGATGTGCAGCAGGGATGAAGGACATTTGCTCACCTGTGACGTGGATCCTGAAGGTGAGTTTCTGGCCAGCAGCCTCACAGCTGTACTCCCCAGCATCTTTCTTCTCCACCTCACCCACCACCAGGCGACGGGATTTGCCCTCTGATTCCACCCTGAACTTCTTGCTGGAGCTGATAAGCTTCCCCTCCTTGTACCACTTCACATCAGTCTTCTCCTGGGCCACCTCACAGCTCAGGGTGGTGTCCTCCCTCAGCATTGCCTTCACCTCCCTTTGCACTTTGTCTCTGCGTTCGAACGTGTCGTCTGCAAGATGGGAAAGCGGGGGGGTGGGGAGGGAAATAGGAGAAAACCCGTGAAAATGAAAGCTTTGCCTCCAAGACCACATGGAGTTGGGTTTTCGATGGGACACCACCTGGTAGTTCCCAGCTTAAATAAATCAGCTGCCAAATTAAAAAGGCTGGAAGAGTCAGAGTTGAGCAAATGCTCAACGAAGCACTGGAAGGAACAATTTGCTTCCAGGCTGCAGAGTTTGCAGCTACTGCTCATTTGGGCAGAAAAGAACTGCCATGCCTGATGTCCAGGCTGACTCCAGCTTTCCTGCACACCCTCTGGAGGGGCCCTCCCTGCAGGCCAAGCAGGATGGGCTCCCCTGGGAAAGCAGGGCATGGTTTGATCACTTGCAGAGAAGTCTGGGCTGCACAGTCACAGAAAACAGGCCAGGCTGAAAGCAGGATCCCTCTTTTGCCAATGCTGACCCCATGGCTGGGGCCAAGAAATATTTAGGGAAAAATCAACAAGGGTTACAAAATAAGTGCATAACAGCAGAATACCTTCACAGACATTTATATGGAGCTGTGTCCTTATGGAATGGCATAATTTCCCAGGTATATTCTACACAATGTGCTACTGACAGCGCAGAATCACAGCCATACAGTAATTCAGGTTAGGAGTGATGTTTGGGGCCATCCAGCCCCACTTCCCCACTCAGAGCAGAACAAAATACACCAAGCTCTTCACAGTCATGGCCCATTGAGTCCTGAGCACCTCCAGCAGTGGATATCCCACAACTTGAGTCCTGAGCACCTCCAGCAGTGGATATCCCACAACTTGAGTCCTGAGCACCTCCAGCAGTGGATATCCCACAGCCTCAAGGCTCCTGTTGCAGAGCTTCACCACCCTCATGCTGCAAATCTTTCCTAATGTCTTTTCAGAACCTCACACACAAGTTCCAGCTTGTATATTTTCCCTCTCCTCCTATCACCGTGGATCTTTGAGAAGACAGAGCTGTGGACTCCATATCCTCTTAATAAGCAGATTTTAGGCAGCAATTAAAGCTCCCTTCTGCCTCCTCTTGTCATCTCTAGGCTGAACAAATCCAGTTCTCTCAGCCTCTCCTCATATGACATGTGCTCCAGCCCTTTAATCATCTTGGCCACCTCTGCTGGAGCTGTGCCAGCAGCATCTTGGATTTCCAGATGGAATAGCTACCAGATACTCCAATCAAACAGGCACTGAATTAAGAGCAGTAATTGGATTCTAGGCTTGGTTTTGATAAATTCCAAGGACATAATTTTAGAAGCTGTTCATGGGAAACAACACTGGAGATTGAGATCACAATATGATACAGTGAATAGAGGAACTAAATAAAAAAAAAATTAAAAATCTCTTTTATGCACTTACTTGGAACTACCAAACATGTGTGAATTATGAAAACTGGTTCATGAAGAGCATACCAACAATTTATTCAACACTCAATGTGGAACCTGGTATCTCCCCACCAAAGTGTTCAGAATTTATACTTTACCCAGCAGAAGAACAGAAAGGAAAGGATTAGTGAGACCAGCAAAAAAAAAAAAAAAATGTAACTGCCCTTTAAAATCCTTTAAAAGCCAGAACACAAGTGAGGAATGATAAAACATGTATCTCTGGGGTCAGGAATCCACAAGGGTGTAAAAAGCGTGGGCTACAAGTTTCAGAGCACTTCCTACCACACTTCTGAAGAGAACAAGCCAATGTTCCTGGGAAATGTTGTCCTCCAGGCTGATTTCTGCATTTTGGTTCTACCCCTCACTCCAGGCAGATGTTTTTTCCCTTCATTACAAGCAGCAGATGTTACACTTCCCACCACTGGAAATGTCCAAGGCCAGGTTGGATGGGGCTTGGAGCAACCTAGGCTAGTGGAAGGTGTCCCTGCCCACGGCAGGGAGGTTGGAATGAGATGATCTTGAGGGTCTCTTCCAACCCAGACCATTCTGGGATTCTGGAATACACAAGGAGGCTGAGTGAGGGACTCCTAAGCTCACATTTATGCTCCATCCCAGGGCATTCTCTTCAGCAAGAGCTTTAAGTTGCTCCAATTTCCCTCAGGGCAATGATGCTTCTTACACAAACTCTCATTGGTACCCCTGCTCAGTTGTATAACAAAAGATGATCTGGGGTTAAAGAAGAGCTTCAGAAGATCCATATTCCAGCTCTGGTCCTATTTCACGCTTCCTTGGCAGTCTTGAAGGAGGGACCTAAATGAATCCCACCACTTCTGCCTCTACAGTGATCATTTCTCAGTGACAAGAGGGGAATTTTCTTCTCTACTTTCTGGTATTTACCCATTTGCAATATCTGAGAAAGGCTCTCTCTTTGGCACCAGTGGGCCTGTTCCCCTTTCCACGCTATCCAAGCACATCATGATATGAAAAACTCTTCCATGAGGTACAACACTCTCCTTCTCCCTGAGCACAGAAAGGATGTGAGATGCAGAGAAGGTCGGGGACACCACATCAACCTGCAGAGGATGGCCCCATGTCCAAAAAAAGGGAACCCCCCAGTGTCTCATGAATATGATGCACTTCAGAAGCCCTAAAAGCAGGTCATTCTTTGGGTTTTCATCCAAAAATCTCATGAAACCTTCCATTATTGCTGCCAAGAGCTTTGCTCACTTGCTCAGCTGCACACAGACAATTGGCCAGAGCTCTTTCAGCAGAGGAAAAAATGACTCCTGATCCCAGATGTGAAGGTGAAAAGGTCTCTGCCTTCAAACAGTGTGATAAGACCCTCTTCTAATTTCTGCCTCTCACAGTTTGATGATCTGCTGCAGCTTTTCTAAAAGCTTCTGCTGTCAAATGCACTCCTTGTTTGAAATGACATAACAATCTTGTTCTTAACCCTGCACTGTTCCTACAACCCACACAGGGCTGTCCAAAAAAAAGGTCATGTGGAATGGGTATTACCACAGTTTTTTCTGGCACAGAAAGGAGTTGCCAGACACAGAGGATAATGAGGCAGGTTTGCCTCCAATTTCCTTGCAGGGTCATCCCCCAGCAATGTATATCACAGGATGCAGACGTGGCAGAGCAAGCAGAACGAAACCCAATAGGTGGCACCTCAGCAAGGCCCACAAGTGGCAGTCACATGAGTGCCAGTGCTATAATGTCATGGGATACACCTGGGAGCAGGCCAGCCCCAAAGCATGGAAGGTACTTATTCAGAGCAGGGTCCAAACCTGTGACCATTGAAAATGCCACGTCTTCTAAAGAGACACAGTTAGATCCTGATGTTGGGTGAATGCCTGGAAAGAAAGGACAAATCTTTGCCCCACATGGCTGGGCTGGGCTTTTAATTGATGTGCTTTTAACTGGATGCTTCTTGGAGGTTTTCTTCTGGTCCACTGTCAGACAAGAAATATCTGCATCAAATTTAGCTGTTGTTCTCTCAAAACACTGCCAAGCAGGACAGAAGCAAGGAAGATGCAGAAGCAAAAAAAGAAGCAATGGGTGATTTTTTTCCCCACAGAAATAACTGGCAGCACTGATGATTCAGCAGCACACACAGACTGCTGGGCACTGATCTGACCCAGCACCTGAACCTGTATATGTGTGCTGCAATTCCACATGAAGTCATCCTGAAAAAAACTCAGCAAAGTCACATCTCTTGTATAGATGTGACAGAAAAACTCTGTCCCAGCAGAGACAGAAACCGCAAATTCGGAGAGTAAACTACAGACCCCTAAAGAGCGTAAGGATTGTTGTGAGCTTGTCTTGTCCCTACATCTTTCCTCCTAATCACCATTCCTGGTCAAAATCAGGGAAAGACTACTTGGTCTAAGTGGGTTTTATTCCAAAGCATCCAATCACATGCCCTTAACATTGATCTTTAAGAATAAACATGTAGGTTCTGCTGCAGACCAGTAGAGACCAAGGCTGGGAGATACCTGTGTCACCAGGAGACTTTCCTTGTAGCTACAGCAAAAAAAGTGTGTAATACCACAATCCCTCACCTGCCACATGGATCCTGAAGGTGAGTTTCTGGCCAGCAGCCTCACAGCTGTACTCCCCAGCATCTTTCTTCTCCACCTCACCCACCACCAGGCGACGGGTTTTGCCCTTGGACTCCATTCTGAACTTCTTGCTGGGGCTGATCAGCTTCCCCTCCTTGTACCACTTCACATCAGTCTTCTCCTGGGCCACCTCACAGCTCAGCGTGGCATCTTCTGAGAGTGCAGCTTTCACCTCTTTCTGCACCTTCTCCTTGTGGACAAAGGCATCTTCTGCCTCTGAAATAGGCAAACATGAGGGGAAAATATGAGTAAGAAATAAATAACATGAGACAAAAAGATTTTACGTGTATTTGGTGTAGGTGCTCTACAGGATCTTGGGCTTGGTAGTGCTGGGTTAACCACTGGACATGGTGATCTTAAAGGACTTTTCCAACCTAAATAATCCTATGATTCTATAATTGTTTCTTGTAAGTAACATCACTTGGCAGTTCTTATCACATACAACAATGCACCATCAAAATATAATCCATGCAATTATCAAACCTCTCTGACTCATCTTCATGAACAGCTCAAACACCTCATTTTCAAAGTTCTTGTAATGAAGGCAAAGATGAAATTCCCCCATTGTGTCTTTATGATATTTCTACTCCCCTCATTTGGAAGCAGCCAAATACAGCACAATTCTGAGCTGCCACCTCCACTGTCTCAGGATTTACAGCATTTTATCAGGTATTTTAGGTTAAGATTGGGTGTTGCTTAGAAAATATCTTGTAACCCAATCCCAGAGAAATGGCAAAGACATAATTCTTAATATGGAAAAGTGCCTGACCTACATTACACACACAACTAGCCTAGAAAATTTGGAGTGTATTTTCATTTCCTCAAAAGTCCCTCATTTTTCAGCAAACTGGTCATAGAGAACCTCGATTTAATGCTCAAGACAAGCAACAAGAATGAAGTGTTTAAAATCACTTTCTTCCATGGCATCACTTAGAACTTCCATCTCAACAAGTGGAGCTGCCATCCATCTTGTGTATTTAGTAGTTAGTTAGGTGTGTGTATATATATATATACTGACTGACAAACTGCATCTTTTATTCATTAATGATTGTTTTACCTGGTTCTCCTTTTACCAACACTCGGTGTGGTCACTGTTCGCTTTTATATTAATGCACATTTGAGACGTGAAAGGACAAATGCACCCCAAATAAATGGGCTACCCACAACTTTCCCCATGGATTTTCCATGAGAAATAACTGCACAAGGAGTGTAACATATTTCTGCAAACATTGAAAATGATTCATCCACTCAGATTCAGGTATTTGGGCCACCTGGAGAAGGTGACACTGAGAAAGAACCGTGTTGAGGGGCTGGAGGGTGTACAAGGAAGGGAATGGAGCTGGGAAGGGGCTGGAGAACTCCTGAGGGAGCTGGGGGGGCTCAGCCTGGAGAAAAGGAGGCTCAGGGGGGACCTTCTGGCTCTGCAAGTCCCTGGAGGGGGGTGGTTGGGCTCTGCTCCCAGGGAACAGGGACAGGAGGGGAGGAAGGTTCAGGTTGGACATGAGGAGGAATTTCTCCCTGGAAAGGGTGGTCAGGCCTTGGAAGGGGCTGCCCAGGGAGGTTTGGAGTGCCCAGCCCTGGAGGTGCCCAAGGCAGGACTGGCCGTGGCACTCAGAGCTCTGGGCTGGGGGACAAGGTGGGCATCAGGCATAGGGTGGGCTGGGAGGGCTTTCCCAACCTCAATGATCCTGTGACCTGGAAGGCTCTTGGCTCTCCCTGGCCATCATGGTGAGCCCCTTCCATAACCTGTGCTACCACCTTCCCCTCCCCAGTCTCTCTCTGCAGCCTCCCAGGGCCACCCTTTGCTCCTCCTGGGTGCCTTTCCCCTCTGCTCCCCATCTCATCCTGGGTGTGCTCTGAGTGGCAGCAGCTGCCTGGGAGGGTGAGGAGAAGGGGTGAGTTCAGGTCAGGTTCCTACAGTGCTGACCATGGCACTCCACACAGTCCTGGAGCCACATCACAGCCTTGCTATGAACGTTGCACAGCCCATGGAAGGAAAGGTGTCCTGCAGGGAGCAAAGCAGAGCAGGAATGCAGCTCACAGGCTCTGAATTTGAGCTCCTCTGTTTCCATTGGCTGTAGAAGGGCTGCAAGGAGGTGTCATTGTCATTTAGAAGGCACATGGCCCGTGCTGGGTGATGCAAAACTCCTCAAAGGCACATGTCAGCTGCTCTTTGACATCTGAAAGAGCTCGGCCACACACCAAGGTCTGTGTTCAAAACTGCTCTCAAAACCATAAATATTTCAACAGCTTGGGTTTGGAATGTGGTGGGTGCACTAAATGAGTTACATGCCACTCTGTGTCCATGGATGTTGCAGTTAAAGTGTCAGCTTAGCAGGGCAGGAATATTCCAGCCCCATCTCACTTGTCCTCTTCATTCTTGAGCTTTAACATAAATTATTTCCATAGTGATAAGAAACTGACTAAAACTTCTACTTAACTCCCAAAGTGATTTAAATCATAATTTGTCTTATAAACTTCTTTTAAAAATTAAGCAAGTATTCAGTGCAGATGACACTTCCAAGCTCAGCTGAAACCAGTTAGTGAAGCTTCAGTGGAAGTGAGGAAACCATTTTCAGGACGTGGAGCTTTCTCAAGCTTCAAAAATGGATTTCCCTTCATACTGTGACGCTGGAAATCACGAGATTCCACAATCAGCTCTTTTCCTACACATGCAACCCAGTCCCAAGGTGTGCGGTGCCCGATTCTTTTTATAATTCAGCCCAAAAATGTCCCAGCTGCTCCCTAAAACTCAACACTGAGCGTCTAACCTTCACCCTGTCCTTAAGGAGGGCAGTCTCTGCACTACCCCGGAATACAGGAACCCTGCAAAGCTTTCCAAGTGCAACAGCAACAGGATAAATTAAGACCCAGAAAGCCGCTGCGCTTCGGGATAACGCAGCAAGAGACGGATTTCTGCCGCAGAAGAGCCAACCACCCAGAGTACTCATAATCCCTCCTGACTTTCACAGCAGATCGTTTTCCAGCCAGTGCTGGCCTGGCATGTCACATTATGGTTGTTCCCATGAGGAATACAGCAAGAGCAGCCAGGCAGTCGCCACGCTCCCAGCACAGGGCAGGGTGTTGCCTTACCCTGCACAGCCGGGCTCAGAGCAAGCTCAGAGCCCTCTGCTTGAGGCACACAGCTAAGAATAGCCCTCAGAGACAGAAAATCAGGTGTAAAAGCACTAAGTTCCTGTGTTTTCTGACTGCACTGTATGAATTGGTTTCAATGGTAGGTCAAGAACTTGGTCTACAACAATTTTTCCTGGCCACAGGTTTAATGGTAGGTTATGAACTTGGTCTATAACAACTTTGCCCAGAGAAGCTGTGGCTGCCCCATCCCTGGAAGTTTCCAAGGCCACGTTGGATGGGGCCTGGAGCAACCTGATCCAGTAGAAGGTGTCCCTGCCCATGGTAAGGGGGCTGGAACTCACACCAACATGACTAAGTTATCTTTAAGGTCCCTTTCAATCCAAACCATTCCAGGTTTCTATGATGGTCTTTCTATCACCACCCATGTTGAATTTTCTCTGGAAGGCAACTCTCAAAACTATCCTTCCTGTAACTCATCACTGACTGAAACTGGCAGCTCACTCAGCCAAAAGGATGAGATTCCAGTTGATGGAAAAGAGCCCAAGTGGCCCAAGTCACACCCTGGGTGCCCCACACAGGGTGGAGTCAATAGATTCCCAACACAGTTGCTCTTCTACACAGCTGATGAAGACCAGACTTGTGCCAACACTGTGGTTGCAATGTGTTTGGTGCTGTAAGAAAGCAGAGGAGAAAAGAGCTTCCCTGTTCTGATCAGCTCTGAGCAGGAGACAAGAATTATAACATAAGCAAAGAGGGATTTGGGTGTAAAGATGGTGGAGTGCTATGAATATTAATTATAAAAACAGAAAATCAAACTCTTTCTTATCATCCCATTTAGAAATGATCACTCAGAATGCAGCTGATGTCCATGGCTGCCTGGAACTTGAAATAAAATTCACCAGACCTCTTGCAAAGCATACTAAGACCAAAGAAATCCTTGTATCATTTAGGTTGGAAAAGACCTGGAAGACCATCAAGTCCAACAGTTAATGCTGCACTGCCAGATCCACCACTGAACCATGGCCCCAAGTGCCACATCTACAGGGGTTTTAAACACCTCCAGGGATGGTGACCCCACCACTGTCCTGGGCAGCCTGATCCAATCCCTGACAACTTTTTGGTGAAGAATTATTTTCTATATCAAATCTAAACCTCCTCTGGTGCAACTTGAAGCCATCTGCTCTTTTCCCATCACTTGCCAGAAAAAGAGGGGGAAAAAACCAGTGACTTTCGAGGAAGAATATCCATAACAGGAGGAGAAACACCAGAACTGATGATCCAAGTGGAAGAGGTCCTTTAACACAGTGCCTGCTGATGAGAAACCTGGTCACTTCATCTCAGCCCAAGGAGACAGACAGGGAGTTGAGGAGATGATATCAAGGTACAGAATCCTTAGGACTGGAAGGGACCTCGAGATCATCCAGTCCAAGGCAGGGTCACCTGGAGCAGGTGACACAGGAACACATCCAGCTGGGTTAGGAATGCCCCCAGGGAGGGAAATTCCATGCCCTCCCTGGGCAGCTGTTCCAGTGCCCTGCAACCCTCAACATATAGAATGTCTTCCTCAAGTCAAAGAGAAACCTCTTGGGTTTTAGTTCATGGCCATTGCTCCTCATCCTGTCACTGGGCACCAGCAAAAAGAGTCTGCCACCATCCCCTTGGCACCCACCATGGAGATATTTATCTTCATTAATGAGATCCTGTCTCAGTCTTCTCCAGACTAGACAGGCCCAGCTCTCACAGTCTCTCCTCATAAGAGAGATGCTCCAGACCCCTCATCATCTTTGTGCCCTCCACTGGACCCTCTCCAAAACTCCTTGTCTTTCTTGTACTGAGGAGCCCAGACCTACAGGTACCTACAGGCAAACTCTTGATCTGCCCAGTCCTGCCCCCAAATACAAAGAAAAGGCAATGAAATACAAAGCAAATGATGTCTCCCACCTGTGACCTGGATCCTGAAGGTGAGTTTCTGGCCAGCAGCCTCACAGCTGTACTCCCCAGCATCTTTCTTCTCCACCTCACCCACCACCAGGCGACGGGATTTGCCCTCGGACTCCACCCTGAACTTCTTGCTGGGGCTGATCAGCTTCCCCTCCTTGTACCACTTCACATCAGTCTTCTCCTGGGCCACCTCACAGCTCAGCGTGGCATCTTCTGAGAGTGCANCTCACAGCTCAGTGTGGCATTTTGTGTCAGTGCAGCCTTCACCTCCTTCTGCACTTTGTCCTTGTTTGTAAACACAACTTCTGGCTCTGTGAGAAAACCACAGTGGTCACACACAGTTTCTTGCAAGTGTCTTTTCCAGAGTCTATTTAAGTTACTCCTCTTTCACCACACATGCCCCTCACAGGTATGACAGAATCCCAGAACATGCTGAGTTGGAAGGACCCACAAGGATCAGAGTCCAACCCCCAGCTCTGCACAGGACCATCCCCAGGAGTCACACCCTGTGCCCCAGAGCATCACCCAAACCCTCCTGGAGCTCTGGAAGCCTTGGGGCTGTGCCCACTGCCCTGGGGAGCCTGGGCAGTGCCCACCACCCTCTGGAGGAAGAACCTTTTCCTGAGATCCAACCTGACCCTGCCCTGGCACAACTCCAGCCCTTCCCTGGTCCCCACAGAGCAGATCAGTGCCTGCCCCTCCTGAGGAAGTTGGACCTGCAATGCGGTCTCCCCTCAGTCTCCTCTTCTCCAGCTGGACACACCAAGTGCCCTCAGTATCCTCACACCCATCCCCTTTAAGCTTCATGATGCCCCATTAGTATAAGAAAGCACCTTCATTGTATTTTGCCAAGAGGTGAATAGGGATGGGAATTCTGTGGGAATTCTGGGGTAATGTTAAAATCTCACAGTTTTAGCACAGATTTAACCCTGGGGCTTAGACCACCAACAGGCACTGCCTGAAGCCTTCTCCCTCTTCCTTCTTTTTCTCTTCCTGTGTCTCTCCTAGATTCCAGTGACCCAGAAGGGATCAGCCCTTGTATCCTCCTATCCAGGCACTATTGCTCTTTTTCTGCCTATTTGGGTCACTCAAATTCAGCCGTTCTCCACCTAATCATAGAATGGTTTAGGTTGGAAGGGGCCTTAAAGATCAGCTCGTTCTACCCCCTGCCATGGGCAGGGACACCTTCCACTAGCCCAGGTTGCTCAGAGCCCTATCCAGTCTGGCCTTAGACACTTCCAGGGATGGGATCCAATCAGCTCTTCAAACACCTCCCCTGTCCCTTTTATCTACCCCTGCACCGCTGCTATGGCCTCACACTGACTCTGGCAGTGTTTTCCTGTAGACACACCAGCTAATTGGGACAGGAGAAGGAATTCTCGTCCTTGCCGATTATTTTTTTGTGATTATAACCAGCCATGGATGCAGAATTGTCTGTATCAAATATCATTATGAAATCAAGTCCCATGGCTGAGATGTTTCACCCAAGAGAGGCTGGGAGATGACCCTCTGAATGCGAGATACGACTCAGAACAGAGCGTTCCTTCATCTTTGGCATTCTGAGCATTTTCTCACCTCTGACTTTGACTTGGAATGTTACTCTGTCACCCTCCATTTCACAGGTATAGCTCCCTTGGTCTTGCTGTGTCACCTTCTTGACGATGAGCTTTCGGTGTGTCCCCTGGGACACCACTGTTGTCCTCTGGTCCTGCTTCACCTCGGAGTGATCCTTCCTCCACACCACGGCCCCGCTCGCTGCTGACACCTCACACACCAGCTCGAGGGTTTCAGAAGGACTCACTGACACTTCTGGAGTCGTTTTGGGTTTGTTGACAAAAGTTACAGCTTCATCTGGAGTAAAAGCAGAGAAAGCAGTTTATGCGCCGGTTCGTGTTTGCCAGCACAAAGTAGGATGCAGTAATTACTGATCATTATTTCATTATCACACTCATGAATGTCAATGCCTCTCTAGCAGATGGTGCAAACTCCTCCTCTGATCTTCAGATAATTGCTCTCAGTTACAGAGCAATCCCATTCATCTCTCCTACATCCCCATGGATATTTTAATTCAAGTTCAGATGCCCTCCAGTTGTTGACACTTTACTTATCACTCCTTGATTCTGATTTCAAGCAAGCTCTGGGGAATATGAATTGAAGCCTGAGAGCCTGAGTAACAAAAGAGCTTTGAAAAGATCTAGGAAGTGTCAGAAAATCTTGTTAGAAGTGATAAGGAGCCTTTTCCAAATGTTTCCAAGCCCATTCCAGCTCTCTGCTTGTAATACAAGTCTCATTGGATTAATTCTTCCCCTGACCAGGGTATATATGGAATAACTTCATTGATAAAATGCTCTCCAGCTTCAAGTTAGGATGGAGCTCTAGGGGAAGGTGGCTCCTGTCCACAGCAAAGAGGTTGGAACAAGATGGTCTTTAAGGTCCCTTCCAACCCAAACCACTCTATAACTTTATGAATAGAGGAGTCAAAAAAACTCATATTTGTTTTGTGGAAAGTGATCTTCCCAGTAGAAAACTCAGAACTGCTCACACAGCTCAGATAGCTGAGGCTGCTGCACTGACACCTCAGATCCTGCTGCTGGCACAGGTGGGAGCTGTGCAAACACACACACACAGAGACCATGTGTCATGTGGACAGCAAAACCACAATTTTTATCAACTCAGGCTTGTTTCAAGGGTATTTGTAATGGTAAAAGCAAAGGCAACGAAGTGCAGGCAGCACCTTGGTGTAAACTGTGAGTAAACCTATTTGACACGCCCTGTCCCTCAGATACCAAGCAATATTTGATGGGCATGTCAGGTATTTGATGCCCTTCATTCCACCAGGGCAGCCCTTGCCTCAAGAGCAGGCTGAGGGCTCTCAGTTCCAGCCAACCTTAGCTCAGTATTGCATTTCTTTCAGCAGCAACTGCTGCCTTCACTCACTGAGTATCCCAAGGACAATTGCCGTGCCAGGCAAGTATTTCATTAGTAATTATTATTATTAGGACAAGGGATAATGGCTTCAAACTGATAGAGGGCAGGGCTAGAGTTAAACTGAAAGAGAGTAGATTTAGATTGGATGTTGGGCAGGAATTGCTGGCTGGGAGGGTGGGCAGGCCCTGGCACATGTTGGGCAGAGAAGCTGTGGAAGTGTCCAAGGCCAGGTTGGACAGGGCTTGGAGAAACCTGGGCTAGTGGAAGGTGTCCCTGCCTGTGGCAGGGGGTGGCACTGAATGATATATAAATTCCCTTCCAACCCAAACCATTCTGGGATTCTATTATTTAGGTGATCCCAATTTTCTTTGCCTGGGACATGGGATGTTTTATCATAAAAGTTACAGGTGAGATTCAACACAGTCATCAAAAGTTTGGTACCCAGCTCAGGAAATCCTCTGTACCAACGTTCAGACAGAGGCAGCTCCAGAACATTCTCTAAATCCATCTCAGGTTGCTCTAATCAGACAGTATAAATCAATTTATACAAACTGCCCCTTGGGAGTCAGATTGGGCAGAGCCTGCTTGGCTCTTATAGACCAGTTTTTCACTGGGTAAAGTCAGAGACTGTGAAATACAGTCCAGGTGAAATTGCATCATGTTGGATCCTCAGCCAGAGAGAACTGGAAATGAGATGCAGATCAAAAGCAATCCCTCCAGCTCAGTAAATCCTGTAGCAATCCCCCAAGACAAGTGCTGGCCCAAATTAATCAGCTTTGCTGAGTTCTCACTTGGCTGGTGGACAGCAGAGTAACCTGGATGTACAGCTACAGGTCCCAAGCACTCAGCTGAGACTTCTCTTACATTTCATTGTACTTGCAATGCAGACATGCCATCAGAAGCTTTCACTTCACTTTAGGACCAGGTTAAAAACTGGGGTCCAGGCATAAGCCAGAAAACCACTTTTAGAAGAAAGGTTCCCACCAGGCTACGCAAATTGAACCAGCTGAATTTGGCAGATATTGAATTTCACAGATAAATTCCTGTGTCACTTTATAGCCTGGCTCCATCCCGCTCTGGAATGCAGTGGTGACAAGCATTTCTCTTCTGGGCTTGACCTGACACCCACGTGCTTTATGTGATGGGCACGTGACATGAACTAACAGCTTCCCTTCCAGTGCCACGGGGAGATGTCTCTGAGATCACAGTGTCCTTTGGGAACAGCAGGAGATGCTTCACCCTCAAAACCAGGAGCTGAACTTGCCAAAGGGGGACATGGGGCTTTCACAGTAAGACTTTTGGTGCTCCCAAGATGAGGCACAGGCTGAGCCCAGAGAATAAAGGCTCCCAGCTGCTCAGTCAGGGTGGTGTTTGAGTTGTGATCCCAGCACTAGTTCAAGCTGGAGCTGACTCAGATATATCACAGCACTGCTCTATTATTTGCCCATAGTGTGGATTGGCATAAGGACCACAACAAGGGGCAGAGCCCAGTGTGCAACCTCAGCCCCAAAATCTGCCAGTTCACAAGGTAGGACAAGTGAAATGAGCAAACCCCTGAGTTTCTAACACAGACTGTGACCCCACATTCGCATCACAAACCTACCTGAGACTTTTAAATCAAAAACAAGGGTGTCATCTCCAATTTTGCACGTGTAAGTTCCTTCATCTTCTTTTGTCACAGCTGAAGCCACGAGCTTGTGCACCTTTCCTTTATCCTCCATGGTGAATTTCTTGCTGGCTGTGATTTCTTTCCCATCCTTGTACCACTTAACCATGATATTGGCCTCAGAGGTCTCAGAAACAAATTCAGCCTGTTTTCCAGTGATGGCTTTGACAAGCCCTCCACTTTTCTCTTTGTTTATGAAGTTTGCAAGTGCTGAAACAAAATGCAGCTCTAGTAAAGAATTGTGTGCACACCAATAAGTATGTACTATATATCCATTTATCATAAGACCAAATTGCATGTTTAATTATGGATCTAATTACTAGATTCCAGTGCAGAAGGTAGACAAAGTTCCAATCATATTCCTGATTATCACATGTCCAGAAAACCAGAGCACACACTCAATAAAGGAGGAGAGGCAACACAAGGCAATAGGGCTTTAAGGTAAAACCTGAGAGAGGTGAGGAAAGGAACAAAAGAAACTGGAGAAAAAGCCATGTAAGTTATTCCATCGTTGCATTGTAACACCCTGCAAATAAATCAGCTCTAAAAGAAGTTAAAATGTAATCTAGGTAAATTAAATTAAATTACATATATTTATAGATATGCCATAGGACTGAAATGAAAATAAATTTATTCCTGGAAATTAACTGGAGCGTAGCAAATAAACAATAGATCTGGCATCATATTAACACGTAGTGAAATAATTGAGTCACCAAACGCCTCAAAGCAAGAGATTCAAAACCCCACCAATGTCCAAGCTAAGAAGGTGACCCTGAAACCACAGGCCCATCTTAGATAATCAGCTTAATTTTCAAACATCTTGTTAACATATTATTTTAAAACAACCCACACAGCGGAGTCACTTTTTTTGGGATTGTGCAGTCAAAGCTACTAAAATCAAAGCTTTGATTATGTAAGTGTTTCCTTGGGAAGGGGCAAGGGAAGGGGAATGGTGTGCCTGTGCAACCAGGGCTCTCCTTAGCTCTGCTCCTCCAGGGGCTCAGTTCAACCAGCACCTTCTGGCAGGGACAGGAACTTGCATTTGAGCTCCCCAGGTCCCCACCAGCCCTGTTTGTCCAGGGTTTACCAAGTCTGCTTATTGAAAGCAATACCTATGGGTAAAGAAGTCACACCAGAAGCACTTCAATCAGGGAAAACCTCCTTTTCTTTTATGGTTTTTCCTTGGGGCCTCTGTTTCCACTTCTTTCTCTGATGACTCATAATAGTGGAGTTTTCCCTTCAGTCAGAAAACACCACAGTCCTTCCTCTGTCCAACCACCCACGAACCCTGCAGGGACCAAACCCTGCTGAGACTTCTCCTCCTCCACCAGAATAACTGAAACCCAGCCCAGAGGCAAAAATTTGGAGTGGCAAGAAGAGGGAGTTGGGTTCATTCATGCACCTTTGACTTCCTCAGTAAACTGGAGTGAAAAACACAGTCTCAGATGTCCCTTTGCACCTCAGCAGGTCATAAGTAGGAGCTGCCTGGCACGTGAAGCCTCGCGGCACTGCAGGGACTCCAGTGATGGATGGCAAGGGTGTTTTCTGGCTGGTTTTGGGCAGGAGGCCCAGCCAGTGACACAGTGGCCGTGGCTCAGCACAGTGGCCCCAGGGCAGCCACGTGATGTCCAAGCAGCAGATCCAGCTGAGCTGCTCCTCGAGTGACCCACCAGCTCCCTGGGGCTGATCTACAGCAGGGACAGGTAAAAGGTGGTGGGGGTGAGAGGCAAAATGCTGATTCAGAGTTTGTGACCCTCACCCTACAAGGGTGAGAGGTACCAAAGGGGATTCTGCAGGAACCAGGCTGTGGACAGCACATTGTTACAGCCTGTCAGCACAGATTTTACAATAATAACAGTGATTGCTGGTAGTCACATAACAGTGAAAAACACATGGAAACAGCCATCAGTTAATTCAATTAAACCTGTGGGTAGAGCTGTCAGCATGAAAAGCAATGCTAAAGGTGCAGAGGGAGAGAGAAGAAAACTAAAATTGAGAGCAGGTGCTGAGTGTACACAGAAATTCCTCTCTCTGTAGATTTAGTTATATTTTTAAATTACTTTTTTTAGCTTAGTCTAGAGTTTGCTCTTTGAGAATAACCAAGCAAGTTGTCAAACTTAAAAAAACCCACAATACTCTGGGGCTTTGTTGTTTCTCCAGAGACCAAGGAGGGTGAGGGGCCAGCAGAATGTGATGATGCAGCACCTCAAATTCACTCCGTGTGGAAACAGTGTGATCATTGCTGGGAAGAAGGTGAGAGGTGACTTGTGGGCCAGGACATGGAAATCAAATGGCTCTACTTGCCAGAGCAAACTTGCCAGTTCAAAGCAAAATACCTACTGAACTCACCCCAAATGATGTTTAGACTGTCCTGGAGTCAGGGTGTATACTATGAACCTCAGCAGACACCTGAATGATCCCTATGAGGAACAGTTTGGGATATACTGGGGCTTTATAGCCCAAATCTGGTCCCCTTCAAGGAAGAGGAAACTCTGCTATGAAGTAGTTCATAAAAACTTGCACAGAGGGGAAGGTTTGCAAGGCAGAGACTTAATGATGCTGCTTTCAGGGTAAGGGCAGGGTTTGCCATGGGAGCAAGAACAGCCCCGAAAATAGGGCAGCTGTAAAACAGGGCTGGTTCAAATCTAACAAGCAAGAACCACCCAAATGAAATGTCATTTTGCTGTTTGTTCCATGCAGCCTTCCATCTGAACACCCTGCAGACAGCAAGGAGCCAGGCCTGGAAAGGCCACTGTATTGACAGAAAACACACTAAGCAAATCCTCAATAAAATAACAAAAAACAGTAATCCCACAATGCCAAGATGATCCTGGCCCACTGGAACTTTAGCCAGAGCTGATCTGTCTCTTCAGTGATTTGTCTGATAGCACATCACAAGTGCAGGGCACACATGGGATCATGTCCTGCCCCTGTGGCTGAATTTCTCCACCCCAAGAGCACCTTTCCCTACACACCACCCAACTTCCTGAAATAACACTGAGTTCCCCTGGAATACCAAGATGCCAGCTGGAGTGAAAGCACAGCTCCTCCCACTGAGCCAGTGCTGTATCCTGTATTCCCTGCCCAGTTCTGCTCTGGGACCGCAAACACCATCAGGGCTGGATGCTGGTGGCGAATTCCCACAACTCCCTCTGGAGAATTCCCTTTGCATCCCATGGTGACTCCATTAGTTCAGGGCAGGGACAGGCCATTGGGCAGCCCAGACAGCCACATACCTTTCACTGAAAGCTGATAGAGCATCTTGTCCCCTTCACAGGTGCACTCATAAACTCCAGCATCCTCTGCACAAGTGTTGCGGATTTTCAGGATGCGCCTCTTCCCCACGGTCTGAAGCTCATATTTTTCACTGGCCTGGAGCTCTTTCCCATCTTTCATCCACTTCACTGCAGCCTCTGTGTCTGAAAGCTCAGCCTGGAGTTTGGCTTCCTCCCGCAGCCGAGCTGAGACCTTTTCCACATCTTTGCTCTTGCTGGTAAATCTCACAGCAGCACCTGCCAGGGCAAAAGGCTCTGCTGTTTCAAGTCATATCAAGATAACTTGTCCCTGATAAGACTCTGCTCAGACTGTGAGATGTCTGAAGGTATTAAATCCTGTTCCTGTCCTCACACTCGTCTCAATACTGAGCATTTTTTTCCAGGTCAGAAAATTCAATTTGTTTTTCATTGCCAGAGTCATTAAGAAAAAAAAAAAAAGAAAACAAACACCATATTTTTCTACTGATTAATGATGCTCTAAACATGCTCCTGCAGAGATTTTCACCCAAATTCAAACACATCCTTCCAGATTCAATGTCTGTTCATTACACTTTCCCAGGTACTGTGAGTAGATACAGATGTTATTGTTATTTCATAAAGGAAGCACCCACCCCTTGTTCTTAAATCAATTTGCGTGATACTAAATCATACATGACACACAGAGTAGACTCCAAGAAAGACCTCCAAGAAAAAAAGCTTTGTTAGCAATTAATGCTCCTTTACTTTTGAAAGGCTATTGGTCAGAAAGTCCAGCTGAAATTACCACTTTAAGGTGACTCAGTAGTAGATTTGGTGAGAGAATCCACTGACTGATGGTTGTGAATGACGGAAATTCATAAGCTGATGTGAAGCAGCCCGTTCTGATGCCACCAGCTGGCTAGATCGACTCACTCTGAGCTATCACATGAGGTCACTCCCAGGACCCACATTAGTTCACATGATGCAATCTCAGGTGTTTCCCACAGCCCAGGCAGCAGTGAAAGCCTCCAGCCCCAGTTCTAATCAGCAGGTCCCAGCAACAGCCCCTTGGCTGGAAGAGGAAAGGACACTGATGAAAATAAATACCTTTCACTCTCATCTTGGTGCTGGTGTCAACGCTATCGGCAACAAATTTCACTTCTGCTCCATCATCCTTCTTGGTGACGTTCCTTATGGTCAGGGTGTGGGTGGTTTGGCTTCTCTTCATGACGTAGGTCTCGCTTTCCTGTAAGACTTTGCCATTAAGGTACCAAGTCCCGGAGCACGTCTTGGTGAGGTCAACAGTAAACTGGGCATCCCCTCCAGGGGCAGCCTCTGCTGTGGTCAGGGGGCTCTTCACAGCCAGGACTGGTTCTGGGGAAGAACAGCAACACACATCTCTGAGAACCAAACACAAGACAGCCCTGCTGGAGGACAGTTCAGCCCGAGAACAAAGTTCTCAGAGCAAACAAGGCATGAGAATAAAATCGTTCAGTCTTACACAACTTGCATGCACTGAAGGCAATGCGTGGTTGGTCTATGGGATTTGTTTCCTACAGCTTCAAGGAACTGACCTCTGGAATGAGGGTAAATCCTGTTTTTTCAGGGAAACAACAGGCATGTTTTACTGATTTATTTTTTTTTTTTTATCCCTAAGATACACAAAGCCATAAGCCAGAAACACCCAGGTTTCCCTATAAATGTGATATTTATTAACCAGTACAGCTCCTAGATTTCCAAAGGATCCTAAGGAATCACTTTTAGATATTCTAGGAAAACATGGCCATTTTCAGGCAGTGAGGGACAAGAGTGACACAGTAACAAGGCACAGCATGCTCAAGGACTGTGCAGATATTGTTTAGTGCAGTGAATCAAAGGCAGAAACAGTGCCAGTGCACCCAAAGATTCCAGGGACACAGTGGCACCCTAGAAATGAAGGAAATCCCCCATATTTCTCCCAGGAACTATAAGATCAGAAAGATTCAGGCTAGAACTTGGGTTCCATGATGGTGTGATCACCTATAAATATTCTCTAGGTGCAAGAATGATACCTTATGCATATATTGAAAATTATAGCATAAGTACACCTCAATTTTTACTTTCACATCAAGCCTAGAAGAGGCTTCAGAGGTTGGGGGTCCACTGCAGAGTGCTCTGCCTCTGACACAGCTTGGTGTGAAATGTTAGAATATAGTCTATACACTAAAAGCTCTGCTATAGAAACCCAACCACCATCACTCTGGTGATGGTCAGGGGCGGACATGAAGTAGGAAAACCAGGAGTGAAGGGGAAAAACAGGTTTTTCTGGGCCATGGTACCATCCTCAAAGCTGTGGGAAATGTTTTGGAAGCACCCACGTGTCCGATCATCCCATCCCAGCCCATTTCACACTGGTTTTGTGCTCACCAAGGTGGACACTCCCAGGGAATTCCAGGTAGGGGCTTTGTCCATAGGCATTGACTGCAGACACTCTGAACTGATAATCAGCCTCTTCTGACAGGTTGCTCACCGTGAGCTCTGGGACAGGGACGTGGGACTCGTGGCACCTCACCCAGGTGAAGCCGGTGAGTTTCTTGCGTTCCACGATGTATCCGTCCACTGGAATGGGGCGATCCATCTTTGGAGGGGACCATGCCAGTGTCACTGAGGTTTCTGTTTTATTTTTCACCACAGGGTCAGCTGGGGGTTGGGTGGGAGGCTTTTTGGGTGCTGCAGAAGGGGAAAATAAAAAAAATGGAGGAGCGAGTTTATGGCAGAGTGGAAAAGCCACTGTGTGGCACCAAAAAAGCTTGTGCTGGTCTAAGAGTTACTCTTGCTTAATAAACCTCCATAAAATGCTGATGTCAGATAGAACAGCAGGAGAATGGATAGAAGAGGGTTTTGGTCTGCATTACGCAGAGATCATAGAATCATTGTGGTTGGAAGAGACCTCAGAGATCAAGTCCAACCTTTGAGGTGCAATGCTCACATCTCCACAGAAACGGGTGATTTCTGTACAATATTGAAATTGTCAACACAGACAGAGAGCCCTCAGCAAACATTTTGTAGACTTCAATTTTCAGTGCTAGATACAGACCCACACAGCTGTTGGGCAAAGAAGACTAACACTCATTTTCATCAGAAGATGGGCAAAACCACCACCAAAGAGTGCTCAAACCTTTCCAAATTATGGACATCCCAGTTCCTTCTTACACAGGCTTGGATGTTCTCTGCAGCCTCTTTCATCTGTCCTCTGTCCTGCTGCTGTATTTCATGTTACCCCCAGCTCAGAAGGTGTGTTATAACTTTGTCTTAGTTGTAGCTAATTAATGGTATTGTTGGGGGGTCTCTGTTTTACCAATTCATGCAGAGCCAGAATCTGGGGGTTGGGAATTAACTTCAAAAGGAAATTACATAAAGGCATGTCCCCACCACAAGACCCTACAATTGAGGACATGTGGGTATTTCATGGTACCTGAGGCCACAAACTTCTCCCTGCAGGTATCTGCATATTGAATATTCACACTCACCCTCTTGAACCCTTTAGAGAAGGTTTGAGTCCCATCAGGGTTATTCACTGATAGGGTCAAGAGGGTAGGAATTACCTGATACACTCTAGTTGTATCTGGTAATGGCAAAGGATTAATTTCATTTAATTTTGGCTATTCGAACCGTGTCTGGGTTAAGTCAGTCAACTAGACTGACTGTAATCCCATGGAGAACATCACACTGAGGAGTAAATCATCCCAGCTCAGAGAAGGTGTGGTGAAACAACCCCACATTGCACATCCTCAGATGTTGTTGACAGTGCAGGGAGCCTGTAGGATGAACCTAAACTAAGATCTTCTTCCTGCCTCAGCTCACCCGACCTTAAAACAGGCATAGTAACTGTGCAAGACACGGAGCAAACAGTACACAAACATTGCCTGTCTCTTATAAACTGTCTTTGAATAGACAGCACCAGTTTTGCCCAGCTAATTTGAAAAAGATGTGAGCACAGCACAGAGGATTCTCCGAGCAGATGGTCAGAGGTGCACCAAGTGTAAAAATAGGAAATCTCAAGGCGATGCACTTTTCCTTCCTTACATAAATAGACACGTAAGTGTTTTGGGGTGCCCAGTTACCAGCCTGTCAGGAACTGCTGGTCAGAGCTAGATGTCAAAGGTCCCATTAGGGTAACACTAAGCTCAGTACTAAGCCCTGGAATGAGATCTCCTGACCTTACACCACCAGAAATGCTAATGCAATATTTTCTTCAGTGATACCTGTTTGTTGCAAAGCAGCTTCTTACCTTTTTCTGTTCCATTAATCAACACTTTCTTAATAATTTAAACAGCAGAGTCTGAAATCAAATTGAACTTTGTTGCTCCCATTGAGTTGGTTGGATGTTACAGCTTTCCAAATACCTCAGAAATTGTCACAGAGTCAAATGTGACACCAATTTTTTCTCAGTTCAGTGGCATCAGAATGCCCCAGCCAAGTTTAGATAATACAGTTATTAATCTTTAAATAAAAGATTCAATTTTGACACTGACTGATTGCAGTTTGGAGGTGGTGGTGGGAGTGAAAAAGCATCATTCTCCCCAAAGTGTGACTAGAATGGATTATTTGTTCACATACAGACCAGAACTGCAGCAGAGCCAGAAACCACGTGCAG
Organism: Scytalopus superciliaris; assembly: GCA_013400415.1. Classification (NCBI taxonomy): domain Eukaryota; kingdom Metazoa; phylum Chordata; class Aves; order Passeriformes; family Rhinocryptidae; genus Scytalopus; species Scytalopus superciliaris. Next base: position 2,304,765 of record VXBX01006871.1, read on the forward strand.
CTTTGTCCTAAATGAAGCAGATTTAGCCTGGCAAGTGCAGTGTCGTCTAAATAAGGCTAAATAAAATTAGACAACTTCCCCAAAATTTCATTTCAGGTCCAACCTCAACGACTTTGCACCCGCTGCTACTACTCTGTCAGCTAACATATGTGTTTGTGCCATGTCTTTTCCCTGGGAAAAGGGCCCTGAGATGGGGCCCTGAGAAACCTGGTCTAGTGGAAGGTGTCCTGGCCTGTGGCAGGGAGTTGGAATGAGATGATCTTGAAGGTCCTTTCCAACCCAAACCATTTTGAGATGCTGTGACTCTCCTTCTCTGTGTTTTGACCCCTCATAAAACACCTCATAACACTCATGTTCAGGCTGTTGGCTTTTTGTGGCAGACACCAAACTTCCTGCTGTCTTGGGACAACAAATTTCCTGCGGTGGTACCTAAACCAACAGGGCAGCACCTGCTCACTGGGTGTGATGGGTTGTTTCTTGTAGGCCTTCCTTGGTAATCAGGGTCAAAATCTAGGAAGTATTCCATCCCCTCCCTTTACGTAATCAGGTGTATATAAGCATTAGGTGGGGGGTGTGTTTTTGTGGCTTTTGCTCTCTTTTCCTTCTNAAGACACAAAACCGAGGCTGAAGGACAGTGAAGCTTACTGGTCACAGTGAACTGGGTAGAAGTCCTGCTTTCATCAGCCAGGAAGACGATCTCCCCAGCATCTTCCATCCTGCACTCTCGGATGGTCATGGTGTGCTCTTTGCCGGAGCGCGTGATGGAGATGCGGTCACTGGGCTTCACTTCTTCTTTGTTCTTGAGCCACCGGATGTTCTGGCAGTCGTTGTCCAGCTCCACGCAGAAGGTGGCCGTGTCCTTCAGGAACACTGCAGTCTTCCGGGGAAGCTTTTTAATGATGTTCCCTTCAAATGAGAAGCACGGTCAGCAAACGGCGGGGTTAAAGACTTTGACAACGCCAGCCCATCCCGACTGCAACAGGACTAGCCCGCACCTAATCAAAATATCACAGGCACTGTGCAGACATTCCCTAAATGAATTCCCAGGCTCTGAGTCACCAGAACAGATAATCCCAAGGACTCGTTCTGGCCTTCAAAGAGAGAGAAGCAATCTTGTTTGACTGCGGTCACTCATGTTTCTCATCCACCCTGCAGAGTCTGCTGTGGGTAAAGGCAAGGTACGTGGCCTTGCCAAGAGCAGATCTGACAGTGATACAGCTCCCAGTGCCCAGGTATGCTGGGAATTCCAACTAAAACTTTGCTGAAGTAGGTCAGTCTTAAGCCAGACAGGTCCCTTGTCTGTCTTTGGGATTTTGTCTCCATCAAAGTTACCAGCAAATTATGTAACCGAGATGACAAATACACCAGTCACCTGAATTAATAGGAAATACACCAAACCCCTCAGATTTCTTCTTAGATACAACCCAGAAATTCAAGTGGAATTCATTTATGCCCTTTCCAAGTGACTGTGATGATTAGTACTTAGCAGAATAACCTCAAAGTTCCAAGATGTGACTATTCACAGGAAAGATTGGACCAAGCACCAGGAGACAACCCCAGCTGACAGGGGGTGACTGGCTCCTGCTCCAGAGCAGCCTTTGGAAGGTGAAGAGCCCTGGCCCAGGCAGATTCCCCCAACCTGTTTAATGGGAAGCAATGCTGAACTCCTTCACCAAGGAGCAGAGCAGGCACAGGTTCCATCAGTGGAATTCAAGACCTGATTCCCTGCTCATTGCCCTCCTTGGCCTTGCTGCCCTCAGCAGTGTCCCCATCCCTGCAGCCCTTTACATCCAGCCATGCTCTCACATTCTCCCAAATCCACCTTGCTCTCTCAAATGTTCTCTCGAGGCAGGCACAAGGCTCTCCCAGGAAGGCTCTGCCTGCTCTCCCTCCAGGGAGCTCCACCTGGCTCAGTCACTCTCTTGTTAATGGAAAATAACATTACAGCACAAACAAGTGAAAAAGCACCAGCTGTCCTGCTGGGGCCAAACACGCTCACAGTGTTTTGCTGGTCTAGACCTAATGGAAGATGCAACAATTAATGTCTGTCTGAACAATCCCACATCCACAGACTAAATTTTCCCTTCTGTGTCCACCTACGGGCACTCTCAGCCTTTCTCTGATGATGCAGAAAGGAATTTGCACAAGAGCGTACATGACCCAGTTTGTCCTGCATCAATTTCTGTAGTGAAGAATTCCTTCTGGGTTCAGGTCAGCTTTCCAGTGAGTCAGGACAAGAGCAGTCCTGTGGATACAACAGATCTCCAATGCCTGCAACTCTGGTGTCTGTGTCTAGTCAATGTGAGACACCGTCCCAATTCTACAACTATATCCACTTCAGTCTGAAACCACCAGACCCAGGAGACTTGGACATGGATATTCACGTTTTCCGCTTGCCTTATCACCTTTCTGAACTCCAGAGAACACCTCTGGATGTCAGAGATCTGGAGCATGGATCCAGCTTCCAACTTAATCCATCCTGGTGCTGACTGCAGCCTTCACCACACATCAGACCACAAACCACAGCTGCTAAACCCACTTCCCAGCATGGTCAGCACCATTCTTGGACAAGACTCACTACTGTGGGCACCGGAGACCAGTCAAGATGTGTGTGACCGTGCCAGGGGACTCACAGGGTGCTTGTAGTCATGTTGAGAGAAGTCTACAGCTCTGGGCTACAGCTCAGGACACCTGAGAAGGCTCCTTCAGTGTAGATCCCCACTAGACAACATATCCTGTGCAGAAACCCAATCTGTCCCTGCTCTCTGACCCCATATCCCAGACACACCATGGCAGGAGCCTCAGGGACCCACTGACCAACCACACACAGCTCTAATTATTTTCTTTTCATTTAATGACATGAACTTGTGTTGGGGGACAGGTGGGTTGGATCTCAGGGAAAGGTTCTTCCCCCGGAGGGTGGTGGGCACTGAACAGGCTCCCCAGGGCAGTGGGCACAGCCCCGAGGCTGCCAGAGCTCCAGGAGCATTTGGACAACACTCTGAGGGACAGGGTGGGATTGTTGGGGTGTCTGTGCAGGGCCAGGGGTTGTCCTGGGTGATCTTGGTGAGTCCTTTCCAACTCAGGATATTCTATGATTCCTCTCACACCATAAGGGACTCTGCTCCTCGTCAATACACACATGACGGGGTAAATTCCATTCACAGGGTCGAGTCCGGAGTTTCACGCATGAATCTTATTGGTAGACAAGATTTGGCCAACCTGGAGTGCCAAAGGCCTTTCTTACCTTGGACAGACAGCTCTGCAATGGTCCTGCTCCCCTCTTTCATCTCACAGATGTAAACAGCGTCATCGTCGGCGGTGACGTTCTGGACCGTGAGCCGGCGGTACGTGCCCTCCTCCTCGATGTTGTACTTCTTGCTCTGCCTCAGCTTGGTCTCCTCCTTGAACCAGGATGTCTCCGTGCCAGGAACGGGCACCTCGCACTGGAAAGTGGCAGATTCCTTCTCCCTCACTTCGAGATCCCTCAGTTTTTCCTTGAAGGGTATGGCGGGTTCTTAAGAGGGTAAAAACACAGAGGGGGGAAGAAGAGTTTGTGAGGAGAGTAGGTTTAGATGGGATTTTTAGGAAGAAATTGTTCCCTGTGAGGGTGGGTAGGCCCTGGCATAGGTTGGGCAGAGAAGCTGTGGCTGCCCCGTCCCTGAGAGTGTCCCAGGCCAGGTTGGAGCCCTTAAAAGTGATTCTTGTCAGTCTGGTCATGGAAGAGTGCACAGGGCAGCAGCTCTGGGTGAGTGTGAGCACCTGAGATGGGGAGCTGGTGCAGGAACCAACATTTTTGGGATCTTGCAGCAGAAATGAACTCAGCAGAGTGATGTGAAAGGGCACAGAATGGTGGGAAGTGTCTGAGTGCAGGACTGATGTGGGGGAAAGCACAGAAGTAACCGAGGGAGGAGTTTTCTGTGCTCCCCACCAGCACCAAAAGCCCTGCATCAGCTTTTGCCAAAGACAATAAAAGAAGAGAGTAAGCCCAAGTCTCCCAGCTGCCTCTGCCTTCCTCCAGTGCTCTGGCTTAGGGAGAAACCAGAGTGTGGATCAAAGACACCAAACAGCTGCCTGACAGTGAGGGAGCTCATTTTATGAACTAAGCCATGTTCAATTCCAGTGACAGCTGCGCTGTGACATCATCCTGATACCCCAGCCCTAAAGCGGAGAAAGGGAGCTGGACTGAGGGACAGCTGGTGGCCACAGCCACAGGACTGGTGCCACAGTCAGGTCACAGACTTGGATTAGCCAGTGCTGATACATCACCACTCATTCTCCAAGGGAGATCAGGTCTTGATATGTTCCCTCACCTTCTAATAATGACTGTGCCAGCTCCCAGCTGGTTTTTGTGATTCCATTCTGCCCCACCACCCTCACAGCAAAGCGTTTCTTCCTCATATCTAACAGAAACCTCCCCTTTCTCTGTTTAAGTAAGATATCAAACTCTAAAGGCTTGACAGGACACCTGAATGGAGCATTGTTATCGACTGCCTTGGTCATTATCCTAAGATTAAACCCAGGAAGTTCAGGAGCAGGAAGATGACGCTCCCTCACCATACCAGCTTGGTCATTTCTTTAAAAAAATGTTTTGCCTAAATGCAGCTCAATTTAAGGCAAGTCAAAGTCTTGCCTCGAAAAGCCCTCAGCTCTGGTTACACAGACCTGCCCTGCCCACACTCCATGTTGCAATTGTCCTTTTTTCTTTATCCAGCAGGAAACTCAGACTCCTGCCCTGCAATCCCACATATCAGCCCTGGAAACACCCCAGGCTCCCATTCAGGGGGATTGAAACAGGACAAGCACGAGGATCCTTAGAGCACCTTTCACTGCATAAAGAGGATACAAGAGAGAGACTTTGGACAAGGGCGTGGAGTGATGGGACAAGGAGGAATGGCTTCACACTGACAGAGGGCAGAGCTGGGTGGGATATTTGGAAGAAACTCTTCCCTGTGAGCATGGTGAGACCCTGGTACAGCCTTCCCAGAGCAGCTGTGGAGGCCACATCCCTGGGATTTTTCAAAGCCAGGTTGGATGGGCCTTGGAGCAACCTGGGCTAGTGGAAGGTGCCCCAGCACATGGAAGAGTGATGGGAACAAGATGATCTGTAAATTCCCTTCCAACCCAAACTATTCTGTGATTCTAGGAGACCAAGAAAGCTTTGATAAGAAGGATACAGCCTCCAGGAGCTGGATGTAGTGGTGCTGTCTGAGACAGGAGGGACACTGGAGCTGTCACTGGGAGCTCACAGAACACACTGAGGCCAGAAAGAAATCCGAGAGGCACCTGAGAAGCTCACAAATGTGCTCCCACTCCTGGAGCAACTGGCCATATCATCAACCCCTCTCCCTTTACAGTCACTAAGCAGTACCTAAGATGAAACCACTCCCCCCACCCCCCTAAAAAANCAAACCCCCCCCCCCCCCCCCCCAAAAAAAAAAAAAAAAAAAAAAAGAAAGCTATTCCAGGAAAAAGCTCTTACATGTACAAACCCAGAAGGGTTGATTGACTCTTTCACATGTGTTGCAGCAACAGCACTGCTCTCCCAGCCAGGGAAAGTCAGGGCAAGGCTATCTTTGGCAGCTTGGGGTCACAGATATCCTCTGAAAGCAACTTTGCTCTCATCCTAATGACATATGCACACATCTTAGCTCACTCTGAATGGAGCTTCAGAGACACAACTGCTGATAAACTGAATTGAAACCTGGGGTGCACCCAGCTCACTGCTTTTTCTGCTTTGGAGGTGTTCCAGTGGCTTCAAAACCCACCAGCCTCCTCCTCCTGAGCAGATCTTCACGCTCTTTACGTGACCTAGCATGTACCTGATAAGACAGAGGAAGTTAATTTTGGTCAGGGGTCTACAGAAGGACCCCAGGTCTCTCAAGAGTAGGCACCCAAATCCGTCTGGTCCATAACCAGCCCCCTGCCCAGGATAGAGAGAGGCAAATAAAATAAGAAATAAAACAAGAAAGCTGCAAAAATCTGCCTGCTGGGAAAGATGTGAGGCAGACACAGCAAAGCAAAACCCTGAGGGAGCACTGAGCAAGAGCAGCTCGTGGAATCAGCAGGAAAGTGCAACAAATCAGCTCAGGGATGAATTTGGCTGCTTGTCTTGAGGAGATATTTCTCCAGAGTGTCATAGGCTTTTTTGTTTGGTCCATAACAAACAAACTGGCAGCGAGATGATGTTATTTTTAAGAAGTAAATCCTGCTAACACATATTTTGCTAAGAACAGGTGCAGCCTGCAGAGAAGCCAATGTTTTTCTAACCTTCTCAAGGCACATCTGTCTGCTGGACTTTGCTTTCTCACTCGCCTACATTTCCTCTTGCTTATTGCTGGCATTCCCACAGGTGCTCCATTTATTATTCCAAAGGCAAGTTTTCCCTCTGCCTAATGACAATGATCCAGTGAGAGTAAGAATATGGAAACTCCTCCCAACAGGAGCTGTCTGAAGGTGGATGGAGCAGCTTCCACCATGCTGTGCCTTTGTTCTTCCAAGTTTCCTTTCTAACTTCACATTTCTCAAGCTCCAATTATCCTTCAGATCTCCAATGTGAGCTCATGACAGTGATCACCCAAAATCACATCCCATCAGAGGGAGAATGAAGTGGCCTCAGCACCAGCCTGGTTTTCCCTCTTTGGCTTGCAACCCTCAACCTTTCCATACAGTATCTGGTTACTTTATTCAGGGACTCAGACAAGCATTGCTTGGCCCAGGATGGAGGCCTGAATGGTGTTCTCACTGACTTTACAAGCCTAGGGAAATCTCCAAAGCCTTCAGGAAACTCAAGCTGGTTATTCATGTTCCTCCCATCCTCCCCACTCTTTGGTTTGTTGAAGGTTTACTCTCAGGAAGAATTTCCCAGTTTCTTTTAGAGCTCAGTGTATGGACTGTGATTTCATCCCTGCTCTAGACATGTTTCTGAATCTAACCAAACTTCAGTTTTCCTTGACTGGGAAAGTGACTCTGCCCTGTAGCCTCCCCTTTGAGATTTAAGTCCAATTCACTAAATTTCATTTAGGAACAGCTCAAAAAAATCTCTTTTTTTTTTTTTTCCACCTCAGGTATCTTTAAGGCATGGGCTCAACAAAGTCTTCACAAACACGTTGGGAACCCATGTCCTTAAGTCCCCAGGATACTGATTGACAGGATGTGGGAGGCTTTCTATGGATGCCCCATCCCTGGAAGTGTTCAAGGCTGGGTTGGATGGGGCTTGAACTGCCTGGTCTAGTGGAAGGTGTCCCTGGGGGTTGGAACAAAATGGTCTTTAAGATCCTTTCCAAACCAAATGATTCTGATCCTGTGATTCTGGAGGTTTGACCTGTGTCCAGCCCTATGCCCTGAGACACTGCTAAGAGCCACCTTGCAGACACAGTGCTGGGTTAGGAAGTATTATTATTATTACCTTTAAAAGACCTAAAAATATTCTCGCTCAGATTCCTATGTTAAATTCTGTGAACCAAAATGCCAGAGGATATTTAAACCCACAAAGTTTGACTATCCTGGTACATGAGTGATGTGGATGCAGCACCACAGGCTCTATAAATCTGCTGTTACCTGCAGAATGACCAACACAGCAGCACAGTGGGTACCAAGGCACTTGGGGCTATTCTGTACAGGGCCACGAGTTGCACTTCAATGCTCCTTGTGGGTCCCTTCCAGCTCAGGAGAGTCTATGATTCTGCTGTCCCAAGACTGTGTGATTCTAAGGGTGGCTGCTTGGAGAATTCAGCCTCTTCTCCATGACTGAGCAAAGAGAAGGTTGTGGGGCAGGATTATCTCCCTCCCTAAACCCGATGGCAGATGAGCAAATGGCACCACCAGTGACATGAACAACAGAATTAAAAGCTCCCTTTGCTGCTGCATCATTCTGAGCTCTCCTGGGAGGGCTGAGAAGAACTTCTGGTGACACAAAGGAGAGTCATTTATCGGGGCCTAATTATAACCAACACACGTAGTTTTTCCATGGCAGCCTTGGCCTGGACAGAAAGCCAAACATGGTACAGGGCAACAAAGAAACAATCCATAAACATTTCCACTTCATCCCTCTGACTCACATGCGACTCTGGACAAAGGACATTGATCAATAACCTTTTCCCATGGTGTTTGCTCCCAGACCTGCTGCCTCCCACGCTTTGGAACAGGTTGCACCCATTGGGAATAAACAAAGAAGCCCAGGCAGAGCAGGGGGGGGTTTGTCTCTGCAAGGAATTGAGCTTGAGCCATCCTCAAAGTGATCGCCCACCCAAGGGTCAGGATCACTCTTCAGCTCTGAGGTAATCCCAGTTTTATGGAAGAGGACACATGCCCTTCCCAACACCACTCAGCACCTCCAAGGGACAGCAATGGATGGAACAAGTGCCAGCAAGTGCCACGGATCAGGTGTCACTGATGGACATGGGGACTGAGCCACCGAGGGAAAAGGCAGTTTGAATAGAGAGGTCCAGAAAAGGGAAACCAGAAAATCAAATAAAAGCTGAGAGTCTTCCAGATGAGCACAGAACACAAATTCCTACTTCTTTGCATTTCTGATTTCTTTTGCTGCCAGGGAAAAACCTGTTTGGCTGCTTTGTAAAACCTGCTTTACCAATACAGTGGCAAAACCTTTTGCCTCTGGCAGCCAATTTACAGGTGCTGCCTGGCTTGCAAACTGCCTGCTGTCACCTTGCCAAATATCAGAGCAGCTTGAAAATTCAGAGGCTTCCTGGAATGTTCAGGGCCAGCTTGGATAGGGCTTGGAGCAACCTTGTCTAGAGGGAAATGCTCCTGGAGGTTGGAATGAGACGATCTTTAAGATCCCTTCCAACCCAAACCATTCTGTGATTCTATGAAATCTGTATGTCATGTTTTCGTTGTCATTCAGAACTTGGTCTGACCTCCACCAGTGTTGAGAGACCCTCTGAAGGCAAGTTCTTCACCAGTGACCAAGGCAAACTGAGGCATCCTGGACCTGGTGGGCTTTCTGGGAGCAAGGAAGGAACACAGACTATCCAGAAACACAAGCTGGGAAAAGGCTGAAGGCCTGGCAAGATCAAGGCTGCTGGTGGATCACTGTACAGGAAAACTGAGATGGACTGTAATTAGAGTTGGGGTGGGTGCCCCAAGGGATCCAGGGCAGCCAGACACGCTCAGCTTGGAGGGAGGAGTTTCCAGTTCTACTGTTAAAATGGCACATGTGCCAGTCTGGGTAAACCATGTGGGGAACACAGACCCAGACATGGTTAAAGCCTGGAGGGTAAGACAGGGCATTAGATCAGATCCAGGGCATGGCAGTGAATCTTTTTGATCACTATAAAACCAGGACTGACAGGAGCTTTAGAGACGTGATCGATCCCAGCTGCCCCACAGCCTGCCAGCTCTGCATCATCCATCCCTGACTGGCACCTCTTTAACGCCCTTCCTAAAAGCCCCCAGTGATGGGACACTCTGCCCAGGCCATCTATTCCAGTGCATAACCCCTTTTTCACCTGGATGGCTTTATCCTCATCTAACCCCCTCCCCTGCAGCAGTTCCGTGGCAGTTTTGCTCCTGCCCCCACCCAAATTCAGAGGCACAGTGGTTGCCTCCTCAGGCGCTTGAGAAACACGAGCACCCACCTTTGACGGTGACGAGCACAGAGCTGTAGGTCTGCCCCGCCAGGTTGGAGGCCGTGCAGGTGTACAGCCCATTGTCCACCTGCTTGCAGAAGAGGATCTTCAGCACGAAGTTCTCCTGGTCATCCTCATAGATGACGTGCCGCCGCCCCTCCGAGATGACCTCATTGTCCTTCTTCCACACGATCACGGGCTTGGGCTCCCCGGTCACGTAGCAGCTCAGCTTGGCGTGCTTGCCCTCCGTGACGCTGCACGTGCGTGTCAGAGTCCCGAAAGTGGCGTTCCGAGCCCCCTTGGAGAGTCCCATGGCCCGCTCGTAATCCCGGGAGAGCCCATAGCCGATGCTGGCCAACCCTTCGGCCGCCGAGTAGGGCTGGATGGAGGTTGAGTCAAGAGTCCCGTGGGAGAGGTCCGTCTTCCTGATCTCCTCCCGCCTCTTCTGCAAGTGGGACAACAAGGACGCCGTCTTGCCGGAGTCGAAGTTGGCGCTGCTGCCCGGGTTGGACGAGCCGTGTGTCTCCACTACCAGCGCGGCCGAGGCGCTGGCGGAGCCGATGAGGTTCTCTGCCCGGCAGGTGTAGGTGCCGCTGTCCCCCAGGCGGGCACACTGGATGGTGAGGGCGTTGGACTCGCCAGCCGACTCGATCTGGAAGCGCCCGGCGTCCGCCTGGTTGCGCAGGTGCCTCCCGTCCTTCTCCCAGTTCACCGAGAGGGGAGGGCTGCCCTGCACTTTGCACTTGAACATGGCGTCTTCTCCCAGCGTCACCTTGATGTTGGAGGGTTTCTGGATGAAGTAAGGGGCCGACTCCGTCACGGTGGTCTCCTCCCCCACTTTGATGCTGACGGCGGCGAAGGCCTCCCCAATGGTGTTCTTGGCCCGGCAGATGTATTGGCCACTGTCCTCCAGGCTCAGGTCGTAGATGGTCAGCCGGTAGAGATCCCCATCCTCCGTGGTTTTAAACCTCCCCCCAGACTGGACTGGGAGTTTATCCTTTTCCCAGCTGACAACCGGGATGGGGTTTCCAATGATCTGGCAGCTCAAGGTGGCATCCTTCCCCACGGACACCATGAAGGCCTTGGGCCGGGTCAGGAACCGGGGGACGCCGCTGAGAGAGCTGTAATCCATCTTGGATTCCTTCCTAGAGGGGGAGAAACAAAAACGTCAGGAGAGAACAGGGCAGAGGGTGCAGGCAAAGAATTGCTGCGCTCCCGTGGTATGGGGATGTTTCTGGTCTGGAACGGCCATGGTTTCAATGTCCTCCTTAGTACGGGTGAGGAGAAATGGTCTTGAACATTTCTTCTATTTGAGGTTAACAAGTTGCTGATGGATAAGGTAGATCACTTCCCCACAGGAGTCACTGAGCAAAATAGAACTCTCTGTGCTGTTCACACACAAGGAACACAATGGTCCTCTTTAGTTTTGGCACCCAGCAGGTGACCTGCACTGATGCTGTGGAACCTTTGGGCAGGTTCTGCAAGCAAGGGAAACCAATGGACATTGAATGTTGAGAGGAAGAGCATCAAGGTACCTCCTCCATCACAGAACCACAGAATGGTGTGACTTGGAAGTGACCTTAAGGTAATTTAATTCCAGCCCTGCTGCCATGGGCAGGGACACCTTCCACTATCTCAGGTTGCTCCAAGCTCCAACTTTATTCCCTGTTTCCAGTCAATACAACTGCCAAGTTACAGCTACTGGGACGATGATGGCAGACAATGAGCACTTAGAGCTTATATACAGCCCCCATGAGAGGGAAGAGAAGGCTTTGGGGTGACCAAATTGTGGCCTTCAGTACCTTAAGGGACTTACAAGGAAGATGGAGGGAGACTCTTTACAAGGGCTTGGAGTGACAGGACAAGGGGGAATGGCTTTAAATGGAAAGAGAGCAGGTTTAGATAAGATATTTGGAAGAAATTCTTTACTGTGAGAGTGGTGAGGTCCTGGCACAGGTTGCCCAGAGAGGTGTGGACTCCCCACCTCTGGAAGTGTTCAAGGCCATGTTAAATGGGAATCTTGGAGCAACCTGGTCTAGTGGAAGGTGTTTCCGCCCTTGGCAGGAGGTGGAATGAGATGACCTTTAAGGTCCCTTCCCACCCAGGCCATTCTGTGATTCTATGACCCGAAAGAGGAGCGTAGCAACTTACTCTATAAAGAGCTTCAGAAGCCTGAGTAAACAGACTGAATTCCAGACATGCCTCCATCCCCATTTCTTGATGATCTTGAAGGTCCCTTCCAACCCAACCCATTCCATGATTCTATTATGCTCACGGGAGGGCAAAAAGCTGACTCTCCCTGGGAGCAGGATTAGACCTGAGGATGGTGCTCTGTAAGGAGATTGAGCTTCCCAGCTCCAAACCTCTCTGGAAATCAAAGAATCATGGAATAATTCAGTTGGAAGGGACCTTAAAGACCAACTATTTCCACCCCCTTGCCATGGGCACGGATATCACCCACTACACCACGTTGCTGCTCAGAAGACTTGAGTGCACCATTTCTCTCCAAGCTGCTTTATCTCTTTGGCCTCAATATTCCAGACAACCCTGTCCTGAAAAGCTCGTGCAGCTCCTGTCTGAGCTTTAGGAATGCTCCTGCTTGGGGGTGACCACAATGCTGCCCTCGCATCTGTGCTTTTTTCACCTTCAAAGTGCCACAAAAAGCAAAAAGGACCAGGGCTCTGCGTGCTGTAACTCAGAAAGGAAATTAAAACCAGTCATGGAGACAGAAATATCCTTCTTAATCCTCCAGCAGTTTGGCTTCCCTGCTAGCCACGCATCCACCCACTCTCTCACCCAATGGCAGGTGCTCTCACAATCCCCCCCAGCTCCTGCAGAAATCAGAAGGAACAGGCCAAAAAAAACTGCTTTCATTTCTTAAATCACCATTTTTTCCATTCTCCTCCAGCTCCTGTCAGTGCATTAATGTCAATGTGCAAATCACTGATGGCACCAGGGAGAGGGGGGTGAATCAACCTGCTGCATGACCTTGGGAAAAGCACTTCTTTCCCCTCTCTCTTGGCTCCCCTCCCACTTCTTCATATCAAGGCAGGGATGGTCTTGATAATTATTATGAAATAATTATGTTCACAGTGCATATGTGGCAATGCACTTGCCAAGGTATATGGCGAATCACACATGAAAATTAATAACAGATTACAATTTTCATTCCATTTACGCTGCTGGGGATTGAAAAAGCTGAATTACCATTAAAACTAAGAACAGGGAAAGTAGTCCCAAAAATACCAAGTGCTTGCAATAAGAGCTCAAGAAGCTTTTGGACAACGCTCTCAGGCACATGGTGGGATTGTTGGGGTGTCTGTGCAGGGTCAGGGGTGGACTCGATGATCCTTGTGGGTCCCTTCCAAGCTGGGGTATTCTGTGATCATTATCATGATGGTATTGTTGAGCCAAACTTCAAACTTCATTTGGGTCATAGATCTAAGGCAAGACCAATCATAGTCTTCTTTCTATATTTAACAGGGAAAATGCACCATGTCCTGTCCTATCCTGTCTCTCTCATTCCCAAGAGCACATGAAAGGACAAGAAGCAGTCAAAGACTTTTCCCTTTAGATGAGATTGATCCTTTCTAAACTCATTTCAGTTGCTTTTGATTCCTGGCATGAAGCAAATTTCATTATTCCAACACAAATCTTTAGAGATTAAATAAAATGGTTTCAAATATTAAATCTGGGAGGTGGAAAAGAAGCAATGGGGGGAAATCACTTTTTAATAAACACTAAGAGGGTAAAGAATGATTGACTTGCAGTCATTAGTGCCAAGACCAGCTGACCTTCTGTTAATGGGCCACCTTCAGTGCTAATTGCAATGAACACACAGCTCTGTTTCTCTCTTGGTCTCAGACTGGTCTAGAAATCAGTGAACTGGTTTGCACTTCTTTAGTCCCTCCCTTCCACCTCTGCCCTCACTTGAGCTTTACAATGTGTGTTCCACAAACACCTGCAAAGCCGCAGGCAGAGGAGCTGCATGAATGGTTTGGAGACACAGGTACGAGCTGGGGCTGGAGCCAGTGGAAATTTCCACTGAAGTCAATTGATTGACAGTCAGAGTCTTCTGCTAATCTGGGGAAGGACCATGTTAGTGTTCAGAAAGGGATGCTGAGGTTCAAGCTCATCTCTGGAGAAGCCAGCAGTTCAATTCACTACATTAATTAAGAGTTAGCAATTAAAACACAGACTTGGAGCTCATGTCCTAATCTTACACAGCCATTAACTTGGATTTCTGGCTGCACTGTGTCTTCAAAGCATTTGGATTTATCTTCAGGAGATAGTGCCATGTCCTATCCTTCCTGGGTTCCTGGTTGTCTCAGAAAGATGTGTCCCTCTGACTCATTTCAGATCCAAATCCACAACATCAGAAAGAGCAAAAAAATAAAGTTGCTTCACTTCTCCCTCAAACTGGGCTCTGCGTAACATAGAGAAGTGCCTGGAGCACCGAGATGGCCACAGATGTAAGAGGTGCCTGCTTGGGAACCAGCCAGAGACAAGAGGCTTCTCTCAAACCACCTCTCCTTCCCTCACCTGAACGCCAGGAGATGCATCCATGCCTGGAGGAGAGCTCTGCCCTGTGGGACCATGCTGAGGGCTCTCCAAGCAGGACCACTGCTTGCTTCCTAAAGCTCCTGTGCATCCTCCTCCCCTGCTTTCCACACCAAGCAGCGCCCAAACACATCCCAGCTGCTCCCTGGAGCCTCTGGCAGTCAAGAGCAGTCAAAGCACAGGGAAGCTGCTGCACCAGGGGCCTGTTGCTTTTGCTCCTGAACTAGATCGAGGCACCAAATTCATCCAAGGTGCTTCTTTCCAGCAGCCTCAAGGCTCAGCCTCCCCCTCCTGCTGCTCCCAAACGCTTGTCTGGTGTTTGCAACTCCCTTCTCTCCATCAGACACAGGATACTGAGTCCTCAGACCTCCCAGGGCAAGGTGAAGACCCCACATTCCCTGGTGGAACCTACACCTCTCCCAGCTTTCACCACATGCCCTCAACACTCCGAGGTTCTCACACCACTATGAGTGGCCAGGATCCAGAAGAAAGTCCGGGGATCAGTGAAAACAGTGCAGGCTCATCACTACTTTGTAGATTTGCTTCTATCACTGTCAGAAAGAAAAACAGTTTATTCTCTGCTCTGCTGTTGGCTTCCTTATCTAAATATGAGAAAGACACTCAAACTCTTTTATCTTTGGTCCCTGCCTGAAAAAAGGAGTCAAAACCCCCTTGTTTTATGGATGTAGAGAGCATGAAATCCAGTAACAGGCATGAAATCCTAACCTGTGGCAAGAATGAGGCTGCAATAAGTATCCAACACATCTATCAGGCCAGACAGGTTGCACCAGATAAATTACATTTTATAATTTTAAATGAGATAAAATGTATCCTGTTGGATTTTGCTGATAATTTGATTTAGGAGTAAGGAGAGAACAGATCTAACATGTTGAAAGAACAAGATTTAATATTTCTATAGTGCAACTTGCCAATCGACTTTGTAACATGTGAATTAACTTAGTGAATAATTACGTTAATTAAGGTTATTTATATGTTCATTCAAAGATTTTAAAAAACCCAGTAACTCTCAAAGTTAAAAAAAATTAACAATAACTCTCTGCAAGTGCCAGGACAGTTCCCTTGGAAGTGCCAGGACAGACAACAAAGCATGAATAAACCCAGTCAATGCAGATGCCCTTCCCAAAAAATCTCAGACACTTGCCAGTGTCATATGTCTCCCCGTAATCCCTCTGTGATTAATCATTTGCAGCAGAGATCCCATTCCCATCTGGGGTATTTCTGAGCGCCGAAGGAAAGCTGGCGGCGCTTGCGATTTCACTTCTGGTGTTATTCATTCCATTTTTCCCTGCTTTGTGTCTAGGGGAGAGAGGCAGAAATGCCAGATAATGCAGATAAATCACCATGCAGGAGCCAAACTCTGCTGTGCAGCCACTCAGGTCCTCCTGTCCCCTCCACTTCCAGTCCCTGCCCAACACCTGCTTCCCCACGGACAAGCAAATGAGTTCCCTGTGGTGGGAACAACCACAGGTTTCTCCAGTTCCTGCTGGAATTGTCAGTGGTTGGAGCTCAGCAGAAGATGGAGAGTCCTGATGGTGGAGCCACAGAACCCCAGGATGGTTTGGGTTGGAAAAGACCTTAAAGATCATCTCATTCCACTCCCTGCCATGGGCAGGGACACCTCCCACCAGCCCAGGTTGCTCCAACCTGGCGTTGGACACTCCCAGGGATGGGGCAGCCACAGTTTCTCTGCCCAACCTGTGCCAGGGCCTGCCCACCCTCACAGGGAGGAATTCCCTCCTAATACCTGATCAAACTTACCCTTTCAGTTAAAGCCATTCCCTGTGTCCTGTCCCTCCATGCCTTGTCCCCAGACCCTCTCCAGCTCTCCTGGAGCCCCTTTAGGCACTGCAAGGGGCTCTCAGGTGTCCCTGGAGCCTTCCCTTCTCCAGGTGAGCCCCCCTAGCTCTCCCAGCCTGGCTCCATCTCCTGACCTGCTGTGATTCCCTGATCTGCACCTGGAAAACCTTCAACAACTTCTGAGAAGTCAGAGGTATCCCTGCCAATGGCATATTGTTCCCCCAACCCACCATCAGCCTGCAATGATGCTCTTTGGCATGAGAGGACAGGGTTGGCAGGTTATTCTCCCTCCAAGCCTTTCCCTTTAGTGGTTAGAAGGGGAATCCTGTCCACCAGGATTTGCAAAGAGCAAAAAGCACCATGAAATCCACCTCGTGAAATATTCCTGAGGCAAAGGTGGCCACGAGCAGCACAAGTTCATAATCAAAGACTTTGGGGATGTAAAGCCCAGGTAAGGACAGACTTAAGCCTAAGAGATCACCAAAGTCCAAACACAGATCAGAAGCACAGAGATTCCCTCAGTACCACATTAAGGCCCACCATGCGCTTCTTTGCTCATTTTCTCAATCCTCTTTTACCCTTTCTTTTCCCAAGCAAAAAAAAAATGTTGATTTGGGGTATTTTTCTTGCCTTTAGACTTCACATTTCCTGGACTTTCTCAGCAATGCCAATTTCTAAGCCTTGCATGCCTTCCTTCCCTAATGGGAAGGGCAAAGTTCACAGGGAACCTCCTGTCTGTGGATGCTGAGCTTTCAAAGAACACTAAAACAGAAGCCCCAGATAAAAATCAAAGCCACTCTGGTATTGCTGTAGTTTACGTGACACATCTGCACATATTGTTCTATCTAAAAACATCAGGAAATGGAATCTGTGGGTGGGGAGGGAAGCCGGTGGGTGGTCAGATGGGAAGTGTGGGTTTCCTTTGATGTTTGAAGCCCTGCTGAGGGGAAGCAGCAGTAACCCAGGTGCCCTCTTGCTTCCAACAACCCCCCAGGGAACGGAGAGCTTGGACACAGCACAAGCGCTCGGTGTCAGCCGCTGGCTGGGCGGCATCAGGTGGGCTCTGGTGGGTGCCTGGGAGCTGTCAGAGCAGACAGTGTGCTCTGAGGGTGAAATGCACACCAGCACAGCCAGTGCTCCCTGCCTGCTGCATCCCCAAATCAGGTGCAGGCACGGATTTGCAGCGGCACATGAATGCGAGATCCCAGAATTCACCCGATGCCCGTTTCAGCAGGGCAGGAACAGGATCTGCGGCTGAGGAACCAGGCTCAGGGCTTAGCCTGGGCTACTCTGAATTCCACTTTAGTGAGGGACAACCCATTTTGGCATGTTCAAAGGTCACTGGATGAGCAGATGGAAGGGCTTTCCACGGTGGATCCGTCTCCTGCACTAGAGATGTCGGACACAGAGACCCTGCAATACACTGAGCCTGTTGCAAGGAGCTTCTAACTCGATCCAGAGCAAGGCTTGCCTGCATTCCCTGCCATCTACTGCTCCATGCTAATCCAACACCCACAGGAGATGTTAAAGGAAAGTTCAGGCCAGGTCAGGGGCTGACATGGTGTTAAACATGGTGAGAAGCCCTCAGGGAAAAGGCTCAGCTCGAGGCAAGACCATCTCACAACTCTGACCTTCAGGGCAGGACTAGATATGCACCAACTGACTCAGAAAGGACCTGCCTCACCTCGTGCTCCCAGAATTAATCCTTTATCAATAAACTGGATATTTTCAATGACTGGTAGCAAGCAAGAGTCAAAACACTTAGAAAACTCCAAAAGGAAACAAGAATAAATCACGTGGTTTGTCAAAGCTACTGGGAGAGAGAGTCAAATCACCTTCCAGTCACATTAGTGGCACACACTGACTGAAAAACATGAGAGACTGAAGGCACAGCAATGATTTATATGGTTAAAGCACATATTGTATTTCCTCTTGGTTATAAACAGACCTATTGCTTGCAAAGCTCATCCCTCTTTTAAGCACATGCCCAGAAACCACTTTCCAACAACACACCAACAGCTCCAAGAAGTTCCCTGCAGGGAAAGGGCTTCATCCCCCTTGGGCTTTGTTGCAGCACAGGGGCTTCACTTCAGATCCCACCTCCAGTAGAGCCATAAAACCAGCCCAGAAACTTTCAGAGACCTAAAACTGCTCAGCTCAGCCCTTCAAGACTCCAGGGCAGCATCTTTTCCTTCTTTTTCTGAGCCTAAAAGCAACAAGGCTGAAGCACCAGGGAGGCCTCAGGCACACAGGGATTGATGGTGATTCTGATGGTGATTCGGCCATTCAATGGATGAGAATGCAGGACACAAACAGAGGGAGAACACCAAAATCCTGGGTCTGCCACCCAGGGGAGAGAAAAAGAGGGATTTAAATGCTGGCAATTTCATCACAAATTTCACCCAGCTGGACTTTGCTTTACCCACAGCCCTTGAGAGAAGCAGCTGTGGCAGAGCAGCAGAGAAACAGACTCACAAAGCTAGAAACGGTCCAGTTTTAGCACATGTGAGGGAATCACAGCTCCCACAGGGACAAAGAATTCCCCTGGTGACAACCAGCAGCGGCTCCCACCTAAGCCCTTGTATTTTAACAAGTGAACGTCATTGTCATTACAGTCACTCCACCCCATTGAGCTGGAGGGCCCAAAATAGCCTCAGCTGTCAGGCTCCATCTCTGCCCATCGCTCTCAGAGCCATTTGGAGACAGGGGAGGAGGGTGGGGGGTTGCAGAGTCTGTGCTGACACTGGATGGGAACAGTCCTGGCTGAAGAGAAAAGCAGCACTGAGACTATGCCCTGGAAATAAAACTTTCCCAAACACTCCTGGCTGCAACCTCTCCATGGGAACCACGTGCTCTCCAGGCTTTCCAAGCACTGCTGTCTCCAGTTTGGAGACAAAATGTATCAAGCACAATCAACAGCTTTAAACCTGATTTTCCTCTCTTTTCTCTTCTCCTCTGGAGGCTGATCTTTGCTCTTTTGGTTACAGGGCCAGAAGAAATGAAGCAAAACAATCCACATTGGGTTTGGAGCAGAAGGAAGGATGGATTTACTCCCTGTGCCTTCAGCTCCATCCCCAAACACGTTTCACAAAGCAAGACATACTCCAGCATGGCACAGAAACCACCTCACCCCTCCCTCAGCTACAAACATCCTCCTCTTCCTGCTGCAAATCAGCATCCCCAACTTCACTTCTCCTTAGCTGAAGGTTTAGGTCTTACCTGGAGTCTTGTGTGAGTCTGAGAAGAGGAAAGCTCAGGGCAGGGTAAGAAAAAGCCGGTTCCTACTGAGGTGACAGAAGGGGGAAGAGGGAAGAGGGGAACAGAGGACATGGGGAGACCATGTTGGTTTGGGTTCCCCCCCCCTTCCCCCCCCAGGAAAATAAAACAGAAACCCCAGCACTGGCAGGGACGTGCGGCAGGAGGTCCCCCCAAGTCCCCCAGCAGTGGCTTTGCTGCCCAGGGTTAGGCTGTGCCACCCCCTCCCCACCCCTCCCCTGGGTTGTCCTCCTCCAGTCAAATTGCTGACGTGCTTTGCTTTCCCTCCTCAGCCCAGCTCCAAAATAGCTCTGGGTGTCATTTACCAGGGAGATTAAATTTCCTGCAGGACAGAGGCGAAAGGGCAGCATTTTGGGGACTCGCTGGGACAGTCCAGCAACAGGAAGGGGGGATAAAAAACCCACCAGAGGTGTGTGTTTTGGCGGTTTGGGGACAGGCTGTGGTGAAAAGGTGGGTCAGAACTGCTCCTCAAGGGTCCATCCCAAAGCCGAGCGCTGAGTGTGACGTGGGGACTTACCAGCGTTACACACTGCATGGGAATTCTTTTCCAAAGGCATCAGATCAATAGTAGGTTTATTTATAACCTCCCAGGCAGGAGGTGTTACAATGGCAAACAAGCAGCAAGCTCATAAACTTAAGTGTGTGCCTCCCTTTCCTCATACATGACTCCCCACCTCCTTAGCTTGGGAACACAAAGTGTCTGCAAAACCTGCACCTCCATCCCGTCTCAGAGGCTCCAGATCCTAAATTCTGTATTTAGCAGTAAAATTCCCACTTTTTTTTTTAAACAATTTCCCAGAAGCAGAGCTCACACCAACTCTCATTAGCTAGCACAGTGTTTTAAAATTAAAGCTAGTTCCTGCTGAGGACAGAGGAGGTAGAACAGAGCCCAACAGGCTCCCCCACAACCACTTCAGCTCCGTGCAACTATCAGGAGGGAGCTGCAAGATACGCTTATTTTTGGCAGTAAACAAAGCAGATAAGGTGCTGCACGGCCCAAGGCTCTGAATACACGGCCATATGTTGCATTAAATCACTTTTCAGGGCATAAAAACACCATCAGGGCAGCAAAAGGGGGTTTTGTTTGGGATTTTTGAAAGCAGGGATTCAAAAGAGGCAAAGAATCCCAGGATGAGTGGGGTTGGAAGGGACCTTAAAGGCCATTCAATCCCACGCCCTGCCATGGGCAGGGACACCTTCCACCAGCTCAGGTTGCTCCAAGCCTTGCCCAACCTGGCCTTGGACACTTCCAGGGATGGGATAACCACAGCTTGTCTGGGAAACCTGGTCAGAGGGGCCAAAGACAGGGAGCACAGTAGGTTCAGTGTCCTATTTTCAGTCTACTTCCGCCTTGCACACAGTAGGAACCTCAATTCTTGAAGGTTTCAAGCCTTGTGTTGGGTTCACAGTGCATTTGGCTATGGAAAAATAAAGTGCGGGAAAGATCCAGTGTGACCCAGGGGCTGGTGGGATCTCTGGGAAAGCAGAGCTCAAGGTGACAAGGACAAAAAGCAGAGAGGTCACTGGGGTACTGCAGTGGGATGATCAAGGCCAGCAGGAGACACTGGTTTCTCTACAGGGAAGAGGCTGGATGGGGATCTGAGCAAACTGGGATAGTGAAAGGTGTCCCTGCCCATGGCAGGGGAGTGGGATGGGATGAGTTTTAAGGTCCCTTCCATCCCAAACTGTTCTAGAATTCTATTAACTTACCCAGAGTGGGTCAAAACCAACCATAAAAGGATAGGATTGAGGAGAAAGAAGGTGCTGAGGTCTCAGGTGACATCTGAGCTGCCTGTGCATTGACTTTATCCATCGCTTTGTGAAATTCATCCCCTCTTTTTAATACACTGCACCTTCTGCTCAGTTCTTCCCTCTCTTCTGAAGATGATTTAAAAGTTCTATCTGTGGAAACAGCTGCCAACAGAGACTTAGAGAAGGGCTGCCCAAGCTCTGTCAGGAACAGATCTCAGCACATCTTTGAATCAGCGAGATTTGATTTCTGAACAGGATCGTTTGCACTGTTCCACGAACTGAAAATAAACACACTTAAGGCCTATCCCCAGCCTGGAACTGGGGATAACTCAGTGTCCTGTTTGGAGCAAAGTAGTAACAACAGGTTCATTTTAACCATTGTCATGATTAGCAGCTCCAGGACTAATTGGACCCACCTGGGTGGTGATTCTCTGGAAAAGCAGAACAAATACCAGCAAAATTCTCCACCAGCCACCCAGACATAGTTAATGAGCCCCATGCAGGCTCCACCACCACTTGGAGGAGGATTAGGTAATTAATATCTGGTAGTGGCCATTTGGAGATGTTAATTACAAAACAAATGCAGCTGAATCAACTCTGCTTGGCAGGGCTGTGGTGGTGACACAAAAGCCTCTGCTGTGCCCCCAAACCACCATCTCTGGCCCTGTTCCACTTCTGAAATGAAGGCACATGTTTTGGAAAGGCTCTCAGGAGGGCACTTTGTGCCTGGGGTTCACCTGGTGCCTCTCAGGGAGAAGGACAAGGAATGCTTTCTTATTTTCATGGGATCATTAAGGTTGGAAAAGCCCTCTAAGACCACCAAGCCCAAACCATTAACCCAGCACTGCCAAATCCACCACAAATGTCACATCCACACCCCTCTTAAATCCCTCCAGGGGTGGGGACTCCATCAGTGCCTCTTCCAATGCTGCTCAACACTTTCAGGGAAGACTTTTTCCCCTAATATCCAATGTCTCCTGGGGAAACTTGAGGCTGTTCCCTCCTGTCCTGTCCCCTGTTCCAAGGGAGCAGAGCCCCAGCCCCACCTGGTTCCCCCCTCCTGGCAGGGACTTGCAGAGAGGGAGAAGGTCCCCCCTGAGCCTCCTTTTCTCCAGGATTTTTTTTTGGGGATGCTGTGACTTGCCCTAATTACCCTGAATTGCTCAAGGTACCTCAGCAGGTCACTAAAAACAAGAATAAATTAAATAACCCCAGTACCAATGAGTTATTTATTTATTCAGGAGCTACAAGATGGCGTGGGTTTAAAATAAAGGAGAATCTATACATGATGAGTGAATAAAAGTTCAAATTTATAGAAAGAATAATGAAAGGGTTGAAAGAACATGAATTTGTATGAAAACAAATAAATCTAGTCCCTTCCTCCTTGAAAAGCCAACAGGGTTTGCTTCCCACTCCAAACATCTGGGAAATGTGTTTTAAACAGCAATTGATGCAGTTTTAAAATACAGAAAAATATTTCCTTGCATTTGAAAACTGGATCTTGGAGCTCCAAAACTGCTCATCTGAACTCTTCACTTGGAAGTAAAAGGATGCCAAATGAATTTAGCCACAGTCTACAGGCACTAAAACAAGCTGTATTTGGGTTTCCTCCAATAAACCAATTAAATTATTTGTATTATTATAATTAGCAAAGCCCAAGGCATAAGGTTTATTTCAATATTCCTCTTAAGTACTGAATTTTTTTTGCATAACACCAGATTTTTGTCAAAAAAAATCATTCCTTCTTCTCCCTGTTGGGGAATTTAGTTTAATTTTTTTCCCCATGTGAAACTGCACAAGACTTGAAAAGCTGAATCCATTTATTTCTTCTCAGCATGTTTATTCTCAGCTAAAGACCCCTGATGTTTTACCTCCCTACCTAACATTAATTCAGAAAAATAATAAAATAAAAATCAATGCTAGTAAAAGTTTCACACGCACAAATAACCGACATGAAATGAGATTTATTTTTTTTTACCTACCACTAATTCTGGTGGGTAAAAAGCACTTAATCCTGTGTTAAATATCACCAACAGTTCTCTAAAGCATTCCCAGCATAAGAGAGGATAGTCCCAAATAAAAGGCAACATATACCTGGAAATGTTAATTAATAGAGTAGTGAAAGACACAGAAAATTAATATATAAAGGGAAATTAAATTGAATTGCTTTTCCTTGCTATAGTAGGGAAGCCCTGCCTGCTGCCTTATCCAGGAACACCAGAAGGATTCCTTGGGACATTTGTACATCCCACTGGGGATTCTTGCCCCTTTCAAACCAGCTGGTGAGCTGTTGATCCCAAATCCCCTTGTGCTTCCCAGAACTGCACCTGAGCAGCATTTCCCCTGCTGGCATCGAGCACCAGGCTGGGTTTTTAACTCTTTCCAAGTTTTTCCATGAATTTGTGACGGTGGACACTGAGCCTGGCTTACCAAAACCTCTGCTTGACCAATCCTGCCATTTTGGCATTAAATCTTATTAATTCCAGTGACTAAAGCTCTGCACCCATTCTACATCACAACCCCAAACTTCCTGTAAAGTTCTCACAGGAAAGAATGCCAAGTTAATTTATTTTTCCAATTCAATTGCCATTCCTTTATGTCCTGCCTTCCTACGGCACTGACACACAGGGGAATTAGGAGGGACAGACAAAGCTCCACCAGATGAGCTGTGAGTCTTCTCTTCATCTTTTCTGTACTTACAAGCCAAATTTTACTTTTCGTTCCAGAATATTTTTGGGACTATAATTTCCTCTTCCTTCCATTTTAAAGAGAGAAGTTAACTTGCCTTTTTTTCCCCACCATCAGATGTTTCATTTATTAACATCACCTCAGGTCCCCTCCCCATCTGGAATAACACAAGTACTCTGACAGAGCTCACAAGCTCCAGCCTGTTTTAAAACACTTTTTATGCACTTTTAAACCAATTTCTTACCTGTTAGAGACAGAGACTCACCCTGTTGTTACAGGCACTGTGATACCCACCAGGCTGCAGCTGCTTTGGGGGATGTTGTGGGGTGAGAGACCAATTTAAGGCTCTGATGAGCCTCCTGATGGGTAAGGGGACACACCTGAGCACCTGGAGGGGGCAGTGCCAGAAATCCATGGTCAGAGGGTAATGGGTTACATAGAAAGGGACACCCTGAGAGTCTTCAACAAAATGAAAGACACACACCCCCCCAGCAACAAACTGATGAGATTAACAAAGGATGGAGTGTTATGGAGGTTGTAACATCCTAAGGGGACACAGGGAGCCAACCCTCAGGTCTCTGGCACCTGTCACCCCAACATTATTATTGACTAGAGTCACTCAGACTGCCTAAGAGGAAAAAAAGGTGTAAAAAGAGATCAGCATGAACAATAAGGGGGAGAAGTTCCATCATCTCTCTGGGGTAACCAATGAGCTGTCTGGGCTCCTCCCACCCCTTTGGACACTGCTTGGACATTCTGCTTTCCTATACCTTGACCTTACCTTGTATCTTATAGATTCCCTTCTCTCCCCTGTGCCCCATAGATACTTTATTGTACTTCACTACTCTGATACTAATTTCAACTTGCCCTATCCCTTGTAGCTTACCAGGTGTATATCTTACTTTATATTCTTTATTTTTGTTATCCTACACTGTCCTTTATTGCTCGTGGTTTTGCTTTAAGGTGTGTGGGGCCTCATCTCAGTGAGTTGAAATGTGTGTTAGTGGGAAAGGATTTATTCTTTCTTTTTTGCTTTGTGTTAATGAGTGAGTTTAGATTTTATTCCAGTCTTTTCTGATTTGTCTGTCACGGGGAGAGGTTGTTTGAGTTTTGTATTGAGGCTGTGCTGTGTTGTAGGGCATGTTTCTGGTTTTTGGGTTTATTACTTCAGTGCATCCTACAGTTAAACATGATCAGTGACAATGCGAACCCTATAATAGCGTGTCACGTACTTAATAAAAGTTATAAATGTTAATAAAAGTTATTTCATGAGCTGCTGGAGTTACTCTGGGTTGCTTCTGGTCCTGGCAGGCTCACAAGAAAAAGTTCTCCCTTGCTATTCAGTGCACTCCTCATATTGGGATATCCAAAGTGAAACTGTCCAGCGAAGAGTCTCTGGAGGTGACACACTGGCAGATTGTTCTGGGCTTTAAAAGGCACTGCTGGCCAATTAAAATTATATTAATAGAGGTGGGATAAGAAATCTTTGTATTTCTGCCCTTTTTTTCACATGATAGATGTAAAAATTAAATTAAATTAAACCCCCAACCCCCCCCCCAAAAAAAAAAAAAATGCTTCTTAACAGCTCTCCTTCTTTACTGAGTATTCAACCACTCTCATTAAAAAATTTCCTCCTGATGTCTCGTAATCTACTCTCTTTTAGGGGAATCATTACCAGTTTTTCCTCTTAGACTGTGTTTCTCGGAGATGCCCCCTTGTAAATCTGTCCATGAAAGCTTCAGGAGTATTATTAGGTGGGTCATCCTTGATGGAAAGGGAATAACTGCCCTGCTCCACAAATTAGGCTTCACTGGTTTTTCCACGGATTTATTCTCTTCGTGAAGAAAATCATCCTGCTGATGGAGCTCTTAACCCAGTGTGTGTCTTTTTCTTCCCCCTGAGGGCACTGCAATCACCCCAGAAAATCTCAGAGAGGTTGTGGACTCCCCATCCCTGGAAGTGTTCAAGGCCTGAGAAATAGTTCTATTTAAAATAGATATATAAAATCTGAGAATCCTGGGAGGGTTTGGGTTTGGAAGGGACCTTGAAGCCCATCCAGTCCCACCCCCTGCCACGGGCAGGGACACCTCCCACTATCCCAGGTTGCTCCAAGCCCTGTCCAGCCTGGTCTGTGCAAATCCTCAGCAGGACACCAGGAGTCTGAAGCCGATTTGTCTTCCGAAACCTCTTCCACATAAGAGCTTTAATCCATTTCAGAACGTTCCCCAAACACAGGGTGTATTTTAAGTGCTTCAGCAGCACCACAGACATCACTGGGATGAGACAGATGCTCTGTAGTCACACACATCAATCTCCTGCCCGGTTTCAGCTAAGGAGGGGGTGTCACCATTGATAAAATCATCTCATTTCCTCATGCCAAGCCTTCCCCAGAGCCTGCCCAGTGACTCAGCTCATCCCAGTGCCCACAGTCACCACTGGCTTGAGTGTCCCCTCAGCCTTCCTTCTGCCCCTCCAGTTGCCCCATGTCACCATTCCCACCAGCAGAGCCACCACTTCCCTTCTTTCCAGGCATTCCCACTGCCCCTGGCCCGTGACAAGGAAGGCTCTGCTCACAAATAAAGCTTTCATGACCACATTACTATTGGGTGAGGCAAACTCTGCTTTCCAGGGAATTCCTCATCAAGTGCCTGTCCTATTTATTACTCACTTTGGCCATGCTGGAGAAGCCAATACTGACGTTTAACCTCGAAATTCTTCCAGCAGTGAGTAATCCAAGAGCAATCCAGCCATGATCAATGCCTGTGGCAAAGGCTGAATCTCACAGGCATGTGGATTAAAAGTGGTTATAAAGAGCTGATACATAAGGGAAGATTTAGATCAAAGGATGACAACTCAGGCCATTTTTGTAAATAAAGCTATCTTAAATATTTTATTTGTGTGAAAATTGCTTTAAATTATTTTTTAGATTATTTCAACATATAAATAATTAGTTTGGGATTTTTTTTTCATTCCTCTCTGAAAGGCATTCAAAGGTTCTTCAGGAAAGAAGGAGGGACCAAGCACCAAGTTTTTATTAAAGTGTGTTCATCTGGAAGGGATTTATTCATCTAATGATATTTATAGAATTATTTATACAACTCTTGGTTGTAACAGTGGCACCTCCATAACTTTAGCGTGATTATGTCCCAAAAGGATGCACATCCACACTTAAAGTGTCTGCACAAAGGATTTTTAATCCTAGAAAGGCAATTTCTTTCCAGATCACAACAGAATTCAGTCCTCGAGGTCAATAATTTGCAAGGTAATTCAGCATCCTGGGAAGGCTTCACTCCCACACCTACACGTCTGTCAGCAACTGCCTTGAATAGCTGGACTTTATTTCGAAGTGATTCTGTTTAAAATGGAATGTAACTTCACTTACTGCTGAATTATGTCTCTGCTGAGCAGAGAGAGAACAGTTCCCTCTGCTTGACAGTGGGCTCAGCTGAGCTGGACTAACTCTGAACTGTTTGGGCAGCAACAGTAGCACAAACAATAAAGGACACCATTCCCAAGGGCTGTTCTTGCACCACGGGGATAAACACAGGGATGAGATCTGAGAGAGGGACTTTTCACAAGGGCACAGAGTGATGGGACAAGGGGGAATGAATTTAAGCTGCCAGAGGGCAGGGATAGATGGGATACTGGGAAGGAATTCCTCCCTGGCACAGTTTGGGCAGAAAAGCTGTGGATGCCCCATTCCTGGGAGTGTCCAAGGCCAGGCTGGAGCAACCTGGGATAGTGGGATGTGTCCCTGCCCATGGCAGGGGGTGGCACTGGATGATCTTTAAGGTCCCTTCCAACCCAAACCATTCTATGATATAACCAAGTGAGTTCTCATAGCTCCAAAACTCACCTACGTTTCTCAAACCAACAGTTTATCACCAAAGCCAAAGCTTTATGTGACCACAAATCCTCCCTAAGTCAGAATTCCCACACAGATCCTGCAGTAATGACTTAGCCAAGGCACAAGGACCTGGGAATTCTGGACCACAAACAATAGCAGAAACTACTTTTTTTATTCATCTAAATTCACTGTGCATCTTTTGCAACCCAACACTTTTGAACTATATATATATATATATATATATATATATCCAAACATGATCCATCAGCTCCAAATGAATGGTCTCCTTGGAAAGTGGAGCAAGTTTGCACTGTGGAAACACAACATTTTTCTCTGGGATTATTATTCAAATCAGAAGAGCACAACCAAATTTCATGGCTTTCCAAACGTCAGCCTATCAAACAAATGTGTATTTGAATTGCTTCCAGTTAACATTATTTAAAAACCAACATAAGATACCAAATGTTAAACTAATTCAGGAGGAAAGCATTTCCCTGGGACTGTTTTGTAAAGTGTCTCCACAGGCAAGCTGCCAGCATAGTTGTACTAAAATAGTTGCAACTATTCCATTACAGGTGTTTTGGAAGCAGTACCAAAGCAACCAAGCTGCAGTGAAATAAAGGCAGAGACACCCTTCAGCAGAGGGATGTCTCCACTGAGCTGCTAAATGACACTGCTTTGGAAATCCCCTTCCCTGGGGAAAAGAAGAGAAAAAGAGGAGCCTTCTTGCAGTGTCTCCAAAATTAACTTAATAAAACCTGTGTCCAAACAGCAGCAACAAAAGAAACCTGCCCATAATAGTTAATTGGAGATACTGGACATGAAAATGACACCTTTAAATTATTCCAAGCACCAGGAACAGTTTTATGGTTTCCACTAATGAAAAACAAGAGTATAAATTGTTCTGTTTTTTTTTTTTTTCCTGTGTATCACCAGAAAAGAAAGTGCTTAGAAATTTAAAATCTAAACCAAGCAATGTTTTCCCCCTGTGAGGTTTTAAATGCCACAGTCAACTCCACGTGACAAACTGGCCACATTCTGGTATTACCTGTGCAGTGCTTGAGTTGTGTCCAGAAACACCTTCACAAACTGTGCAGGACGGGATTAATTCCATGGACAATGGAAGTATCAATGGGATTGGCAGCTCCTGCTCCATCTGCAATCCCAAGCCATGCCAGCTGCCAGGCTGGCACTGGGGATCTGTGTCCCAGAGGAACCTCCCTCAGGGCTATGAAGTGGATAAAGTGCTATTCCATGCAAATCCACACTGCAAAGGGTTTCCTTTAGAGCTGAGATCTGCCCAAATTCACCTCCCTGAGCAAGGGAAAGGGGAATCAAACTCAATCAAGCTTGTTGTCTTTTAGGACATTCAGCATAAAGGAATCTGAGAATCCCAGAATAGTCTTGGTTGGAGGGGACCTTAAGGATCACCTCATTCCACTCCCTGCCATGGGCAGGGGCACCTCCCACCAGCCCAGCTTGCTCCAACCTAGCCTTGGACACTCCCAGGGATGGGGCAGCCACAGTTTCTCTGCCCAACCTGTGCCAGGGTCTGCCCACCCTCCCAGCCAGCAATTCCTTCCTAAGATCTGATCCAAACCTACCCTCTTTCAGTTCAAGCCATTCCCTGTGCCCTGTCCCTCCAGGCCTTGTCCCCCAGTCCCTCCCCAGCTCTCCTGGAGCCCCTTTAGGCACTGCCAGGGGCTCTCAGGTGTCCCTGGAGCCTTCTCTTCTCCCAGTCTGGCTCCAGCGCTCAGAGCAGCTCTGTGGTCTCCTCCCCCCAAAATCCTTACTAAAGGCTGTCCTTTATTCTCAACTACTTGGTGCAAACCTGCATTTTCTGTGCCCTCACTCCCAGATTAAAAGAGACTCCTCAGCCCCAAGTTCCACAACCGCCAACCAGAACCGCCCCTTTCTCCTTCTGCTGAATTAAAGGAATAAAATCAGTCACATAAAACACAAAGAGCTGTGGTTTTTTGGAGTTGAACAATTAACAAGGCAGAATTCACCAAACCCAAATTCACCTCCCATGGAGAAAAGCAGCTGAGAGAGGAGTTGAGCTAAAGCTGTCATTATTTATTAGGGACACACACACAACAAGGGTGTTTATTTCAACAAAAAGAATCAAGTCACGTACAAAAAAAAAAACCCAACCAGACAAATGATGCTGGTCATGGTTTTATTACAGAATTCTCCTATTTCTGAGACTCCCACACATGAAACACAAACAGCCATCCAAATTTGAGCACTGGACCTTTAATAGAAACCATGTGAGAACGTGCACCGTTTGGCTGAAGCTCCTTAACACAGGTGGGCAATAACAAGGCATCCCGGTGTTCCACAGGAAAAGAAGGAAAAGCAGATGAAAAATTCCCAAGTTAAGGTGTACCAATGCCC
The DNA here is from genome assembly GCA_013400415.1 of Scytalopus superciliaris. Classification (NCBI taxonomy): domain Eukaryota; kingdom Metazoa; phylum Chordata; class Aves; order Passeriformes; family Rhinocryptidae; genus Scytalopus; species Scytalopus superciliaris. The sequence goes on from VXBX01006871.1 coordinate 2,334,693, forward strand.
TGGGAGAAGGTACATCTGTGAAGGATCATTTTAAGGATGTTACACAAGAGGTAGAAGTAAGATTTTTGCAGCGTTCAGACACCCACAGTTGTTTAAACAGGAATACTTAAATAAGCTTAAACTGGTTAATCGACTTTTTTTTTTTTTTTAAGCTAAATTATAATTTGACATCTTTCTGCTGGGCCCACTGAGTGGATCAATCCAAATCTTCAGGAATATTTCACCATCTGTGTAAAAATTTGCTGTTTTAAACAAACGAGTTTGACCAACAAACATGTAAAAGATACATTTGGGACATCAAACAGTTTATTAAAATATAGACACTATTCCTCTTTGTCATAAAAAATAAAAGGAAACCTATTTTTTTTCAAGCTATATACTGGAAATAGCCTAATTCTGTGAAAAAACTATGCTCATTATTACTGTGCATAAACAAGTTGCATTTCATACAGTAAAAAAATGTGAAGCAATCTTTGTCTGGCAATGATTTTGACTCTGATTTTCTCTCTCTCTAACAAACTTCTTTTAATACATCATATGCAAATATTTTCCTTTTTAAAGCCCATTTGGCAACAAGCAAAGAGGATTTATAGCTCCAGTTCCTCAACTGGTTTAAAAGTTGCTCATGATACATTTTCAATCTCTTAACAGCACACACACAACATTAAACACTTTTTTTTGCACTTTGATTATAGTATTGCTAATGAAGAAAAATAAGGACCTTCCATTCTCTGGAACTGAGAAAATTGATTGGCAAAGTTATTATTTTTATTGAAAAAAAAAAGAAACCCACAAATCAGTATCTACCAAAAAATAATAGATAAAAATCAAGATATCTCAAGTTCTACAAATTAAAAAGTGCTGGTGACAGATGTAGATAAACTGCACAGGAAATAAATCAAGGTCTTGGTGTGGTTCAGGCTCTACTTCCCTCAAAGCAGGACGGGGTAAAACAAGGTGCAAAATTGCCAGAAGAAATCCCCCCAAATTCAGCCCCCAGTTTCTGCAGTAGGTCCATTCCCTCAGCTTTAAAGAGAAAGCAGAACTATCCTGCCTGATTCCAAGCAGGGAGAAGCCTCACACATCAGGAGGTTGGGAACTCATCCTGCTGGAGTTTTCTGGGTATCAACTGGTCAAGGAGAACCTGGGCTGGTATTTAAAAAGAGCCACTTCACTCGAGGCATCAACCAGCACAGCAACAAAGCCAGAGCAGGGCAGAAATCTCCTAAAGCTGCAGCTTCAGAGGAAGCAGGACCATGCTCGGCTCTTCAGCAGCCTAATTAATTAAAAACAATAATTAAAGGATATATTGCAAAGTCAACCGCCCTAGTATTGACTGATGGGAAGCGTTCCCTGCTCCTGGTTCAGTATCTACACACAGGAAAAGCTCAATAATCAGCAACTCAAGTTCTTCCACTTTTAATGGCTCTGCTAGGAAAAAGAAGACTGGGGCCATAAGGAATTAAAAACTTAGTTTTACAGCTGTGATCACAGTGCCAAAGAAATGAAGATATAAAGAACAAAATCCCCAAACCCCGTTGTGTTGGGTTGTGCCAACATGCAGCATTTTGACATTGCAGCTCCCAAACAAAGGGACACAAAAAAACCCCACCAGCTTCCAGAGCAAGTAAAAATAGAGTTTTTTAAAAAAATAAACATATAGGCTTTAAGGTCTGTTTGTTGCATAATCTTTACAGCATTTAAACAAAACAAGTCACCAACTTCTTGCAGAATTAGAGCTATGACTTATTAAGTCATGGATCTGTGAGTATCCCACTGAGCAAAGCTGGAGGAAGAACAGATTTAAACCCCAAACAAACACATGTTGTGCTCAGTACTCCTTGCCTTCCATCACCTTCTAAGCCTAGAAAAGCTGAGCTTAAATCCTGCCTTGTTGTCTCCCCTGACAGACAAACAGCTGGGAGAGGTGGTGACCCCGATCCCAGAGGGAACACCAGACCCTTCGGCTTGACCCTACTGCCCCCAAGCCCTGTCCCAGGGACACAATCCCACGAGGAAAACACCCACGGGTGGAGGGATGGACTCCAGAGCAGGACAGCAATGAGCCAACAGTGCCACAAAAATCTCAGCAGCAGAGGGGCAAACCCAGATTCCCAGCCCCTCACACCCTGCTGGCACACAGAGGAGCCCCCTGGGATTAGGATTCCCTGGGGCTCAGTGTTGCCTTCCCTCCTGGAGCTCCCCTTTAGTCCCCCCACAGAAGGGAGGGGGCTGTGCTTGCAGAGCACACACAAATTCCACAAAGCTGTGCTCGTGGCACACACCTCTGGAAAGGTGCACAGGGAAGCCAGGGAGCTTCCCACAAAATCCTGGAGCATCCCCCACACTCCTCTGAAAAGGCAAAATGCCTCAACGAAGCCTCTCAGGTCCATCTTAAACCATTTATTTCACCAAAGAAAAAGGTGCCAGGAACAATCACGAGAGACTTATGAACCAGAGCAGCAGTTTCCAAGCTATAAGGCAAATAATTTTCAAATTATACCTATGCAGGTACAGACAAAAAGACTGGCAGTGGTTGTAAATACCACCAGCCAAGGATATTCAGTTTGGAAGGGGGGAAAAAAAATTCCAATAGCAGCAGTTTGGGAATTGAGACTCACACACTCCTGAAAAGGCCACAGCAAGATGAGCAACATGAACTTAAATAACCTCCCTGCAAACTGCTCTAATGAAAACAACAAATTCATACCAATTTCTGGGTTCTACTCTATATAAATACCAGAGTAACAGAACTGCCAGAGGGACCCTGTGGGTACAAAAGAAAAAGAGACATAACCAGAAAAAACCCTCAGTTTTTCCCCTGCTGGCAGCCTCTCTTGTGGGAATTCATAAGGTTGGATCACCAGAAGCCTCCAGTTATTCTTAAATAAATAAAATAATCACAATTCTTAAGCCTTATGTTGTACTGGACTATAAGTTTGGGATTGTTAAAGCAATAAAGTTTCACTATCAACTATCAAATCACACCCTGATCATAGTCCTGGCTTGAGAAGGGACTCTGTTTACCCAAACTGCTCCCAGGACTGGCTGCAACTCTGCTCTCTTCACCCCAGGTGAGAATTTAAAGGGTATAAAATGGAAACAGGGGGAAAACCCAAACAATTAAACCTCAAAAAAGCTGAGAGAGGTAGGGTGGGGAGGTGGAAGTGGAGAAGAAGGGAGGAAATTAAATTTTAACTGATTGCTCCTCAAAATGAGGAGAGGCAAAGGGATTTTTTGGTTTTCCTCCAAAAATCAAGCCTAACTCCAAACCCAAACCAACTCTCTGGTTTAAGGGTGACCTAAACCCTCAGCTCTGCTTCCCCTGAAGCCAGTCACAGTTAGTCCCTAAAACCACAAGCATTACACTTGTGCTTACTGATACCAAAAATTCAGTGCAAAACGTACAGAACTTGTACCTTGTTGACAAATTAAACACCAGGCAGCGAAAATAATGTTATGAATAACAGACCTGCTGCAAGTCCAGGTGTTGCTTTACAAAATACAGGAGGTTTTAACCCTAAAATATAACAGGGGGAGTCACAAAGCAACAAAACTGAAGCACCCTAGAGAGAGAACCAAAGGCAGTTCTAGGTGTAATGCTGCCTCATAATTAAATTATTCAAAGAAATGGGCACAAAAAATCACTTTGATGAGAAGACCTGGGGCTTTTTTTTCTGAGGAAAACAGAGCGAGGCCAAGTGAAACCCGAGCGTGTGCTGGTGGGATTTGTAGGGCATGACAGGGAACATCTGACACTGGCACACATGACCTGGGGTGACATTCCCCAGCCAACTTAGAGAGCCCCAAACTGGACGGCCTAATGAGTGCAATTAACGTAATTAACGGTGTATATTAATTGTAGTCACACTGGGATCATTTTAAAACGCATCTTTAAACCGCAGGTGGAAACAGAAGCTTGTTTATCACTTTGGAAGAATGAGACTGTTAAAGGCACATTAACTATGAACCAATTAAGACCACGCTCCTTCACGACATTAATTAACACAGGCAATACAATAAGGACCCACTATGCCCTATACATTCACCACCACAAAACAACCCTAACAAGTGTCCTGGAAACAGAAAAGCTGATCCAGACTGGCAAAGCCGGGCTTAAAGTCATCCACGAGCTGAAAACACTTTTCAGCTGGGGGTTATCAGTTTCACAAGCACAAATTTAACCTTTCTTAAATTATTCTGTGCAAATCAACTGCATGTGCACACAGAGAAAACACTCACACTGACAGAACTGTGACCTGCTTATTTTTTTTTAGGCTAAGGCTGAAAATATTCTTGTAAGCTGAACTCACTTTCTTTAGAGGAAAAACCCCACAACTCTTGCTACACTAAGAATCTGATTTTCTATCTACTTTTGCTTTTAAACTTTACTCAGTGGATTACAATGTGTAAGTTTTTTGCTACAGATTTCCATGCTACTGCCTCAATGGAGTTTTAAGGATGGCACCACTGAGACAAAAATCTGCTCTAGGAACACCCACGGACCCAAAAATGACACAACTGCATCTGGAACACTTTGCAAACACACAGATATGGAAAGAGTTCTCTAATTATCCACAAAAAATGTCAAATTCCACACTGAACACTATGCAACACAAAAACCTGCCTTTTTTTTTTTTGTCTTTCAAACCTGGCTTATATCCCCAGCTTAATTCACTTCTAAAATAAGAACTGCTCTCCAAACCATATATACTGATACTTAAGAACCTTATTTGATTGTTAGTACAAGTTAAGAGATGATGTAACACTAAGACAGGTTGTTAAAGCATTAAAACACTTACAAATGCCCTAAGAACATACCTGGAATTACTCACTCTTTGCTAATTCTCACCCTGAACAGCCACACTCTGATTGTCTAAGCCACAGAATGGAGACTAGTTAACAGCAATTAAATATCTTAAGTCTTCCACACCAAAAAAATAATCAGTTAAACAGCTTTGGTAACCTAGTACATAGTTAGCTTTGTGTAAATATTTTGCAAACATCCCTTCACCAAAAAAAAAATCCCTAAATACCGTGTGTATATTTATATAATAATATACATAGTTCCTGAGTAAATCGTTAAATCTGAATATTCAGAAGATTTGGCAAAATACTTAACTTTGCATTACTAAAATAGAATTTTAAATAAACATTCAATGAACACATTAAAATAAATATGGAATGTGTCTGAAAAAAAATTATAGTACCATGAACTTATATTAATAACAAACAGTAACTGTTTTAATTAAGTGCATACTATGTTATACAGCTACTGGTTTTTAACCCACTGAGGAATCAATAAATCTGATTTCTGATCCTGAGTGACAGTTTCCCATCACATATTTCGATTCAGTACCCACTGCAAAGCTCCAAAATCCTTTTTTTCATGGAAAAATTGAAGTGGCCTATGCCATGGGAAAGCTCAGTTCACACTGAGAAGCTGAACTGGCAGCACAAGTGCTGAAACATCTCCTACAACCAACACTAAACACTGGTTACTCCTGTCCATCTCAGTGATGGGTGACCTGACTCCCTGTGACAGGAACAACACAGGAGTGTGGATTGCTCCTGACATTGGAGTGATGGGATGCCAACTACACAGTGATCACTTTGGCTCTTAAAACAACGATAATTATGGTGCAAAAAAGAAAAGCCCTGAACAATTATTAAGTACCATTAAATGTGCTGAATTATCTCATTAACAAAAAAAAAAAGGAGAATGAAGTTCTACCACAGCCTGGTTTCTCAGGTGGCTGAGACTCAGCTGGTGCAGAGCTTTGGATAAGCACACAAGGGAATGCTCAGCTATTTTAGTTCCTCTGACCATTAAAATTCCTACATAGCAAGACCAGCAATATTAAAGTTGCACTAACACTGTAACAAGATGTGTCTCTCAACACCAGAATCACAGTAACAGAACTGCAGCACTGACCAGGCACATTAATTATCCCTTTGGCTTCTTGACATCCTCCCAAACCACCTCGCACGGTGCCGAGCGGGACCCCGAGAGCCCTTCCCTCCCCATCCTCAGCCTCCCTCCCGCTGTCACAACTATCCAACCCCTATTCCAGAATCCTCAGGGGTTCCTCAGGCTTTCCTTGCTCCACGTTGCCTTCTTCCTGGGTGCTTGTGCTTGGAGGAGAAAGCTCTTGCAATGCCCTTTCAACAGCTCCGGGTTTTTCCAGCGCCCCCGGAGGGATTTTTGGCAAAGTCATCTGCGCCGCGCACCAGAGCGCGGTGCGAGCGCGGCGCGTGGCCCCAGCCAGGGCCCTGATGGCAGCTGCCAGAGCCAGGACATCTGCAACACAAACACACCTCAAGTTAGCGTGCAAGCCTGGAAAACATCAGGAAAGTTTCCATGCATTGGGTCCAACTCGTGGCGTCGAGCAAAGCTGAACTCCATCGGTCGCGATTCCTCCGTGGCAAACTATGGCACTGGGGCACCTACAGCACCTCACGCTGATTATGCCCTTTTTGCCCAAGGCACAAAGTGCTGCAAAAGGGTCCCAAACGCTGCTGGAGGCTGGGCCAGCTGGGTGGCTGCAGGCAGATCCTAGGTGGGATGTGCCCCCTGGCAGGAAGGACTGCAGGGTTCTGAGCTCTCACTTTTGGATGGGTGAATAAAAACACTAAGATCAGGTCAAACATGGAAATAAAAGCCTGAAGTGGCTCCACAGGTGATTTGCTGCTTTGTATTTGTGAGTTCTGCAAGGCCAGAGACTAAACCTGCACGTTCCTACCCGAAACTGCTGATATTTTAACTCTTCAGACACAGACTGTTGGCTAAATCTGGAACTAAGAGGATCAAAGCTGTCCCTGGACTCCTCTGGGAAGTTTAGAAGTGAGGGGGGTCTCAGTGACACTTGTGACTGCACAGGAGGGACCAAGACCTGATGATGCAACAATCCATTGGAACGGATTAAAGAGCTGTTATTTAGATGCTGTACTGGCACTAAATCTAATCATAATCATCCACTTAACCATGCTTGGGGCTGGTGCCACAGGACACAGTTTCAGGAGTCAGTTTGCTGCAGGTCTGTTATTTTAAGCTATGACATCATGTTTGACACCTGAACTGCAACACCAAAGCATTCTGACTCTCTTTACAGTTCATCTTTCCCTTCTAACATGGAACAACCATCACAGACACTGCTGGAAGCCAAAGGAACCTCTGGAAATCATTTCCTGAGACACAGGTATTCTCTGAGCTAAAATAAAATTATCTTTACTCCCCAAACCCTAAATTCCTCCATGTATCACCTCTACTGTTGCCAGAGGTTCCTCTGGCTTCACTGTAGCAGGATTTGGAATGTAATTTCTGGTGTATTTGTGATTTGGATAAGACAGATAAGGCAGACAGGTGATTAACACAACACCAGCACATTTAACTTTTCTAACTTCATAAGCTGAAAAGAAAAAGGAAAACAGTATGACTGAAAAAAAGAACTTCTATTTGCTTAAAAACAAGTATATTTTAACTTTCAGGACAGTGACTTACGGTTATGTAAAAATCACTGACCAGTTTTTACAATTATCTTTCATTCAAGAGGAAAACGTTTCAAAGTGTTTGAACCTTGAAAACAGAAAAACAAAAAAGGCAATGGATCTCAAAGTAATTAAAAGCCTTAAAAGAGCAAGAAGCTTCCCAAGCCTGCAGGGATGGGGGAGCAGGTACCTTTCTCGTGGCTGTGGCGTGGCACTCCTTGTCTCTGGGGATTAGCAGCATTGACAATCTCATCCTTCCGACGAGCCTGCGTTCCTTGGATGGCTTCCACGTGCTGCTCCAAGGCTGTGGATATGTTCCTGTGGACTGGGGCACCACGAAGCCTTTCCATTTTTCCTATCAACGCCACCACCTGATGGGAAACCCCAACAGCATTAAGCATTTACAAGTCCTCCCTTAGGGAAACAACCCCCCCAGAGAGAGCTGGAATTGCAGCCCCAGAAGTCCCACCCTGGCTTGTTCCCGTGACTGGTCGACAATCAGGCGATCCACCCGGGATGGGTTGGCAGGGAGTCGGGACACGGGGGTGGTGCTGGAGCTGGATATGCGCTTTCCTGGGAAGTGTCTGGCGAGCTCAGCTTCAGTCTGGAAGCAAAATGAAGATCCAGTGTAAATGTTTGAAATCAGTACAGTATTACCAGTCATTTTGGGGCTGGTTAGAATTTTCAAGTGCATTAGAAGTGAGAGTCCTGTCTTTGCTTCTGACTGCGTTTACAGAAAAGCATTCCCAAATATCACAGAATCCCGGAATGGTTTGGGTTGGAAAGGACCTTAAAGATTATCTAGTCCCACTAGCTCAGATTGCTCCAAGCCGTGTCCAACCTGGCCCTGGACACTCCTAGGGATGGGGCAGCCACAGCTTCGCTGCCTGCCCACCCTCCCAGCCAGGAATTCCTTCCCAAATCTAATCTAACCCTGCCCTCTTTTGGTTTAAAGCCATTACCCCTTGTCCCATTGACTCCATGCCCTTGTTAAAAGTCCCTCTCCAGCTTCCTTGCAGGAATACCTCCCTAATTCAGCTCCCCCTCTGAGTACAATACTCAGGATCAGCTTTTACCCAAAGCTGTACAACTTGATTTTAACCAGCCTTGGAGACAGAGCCAGGCAAAGAAATTCTTGCATAGTACCCAAGGAATGGGTACTTAAGGTTTAGTGCTGGTTGATGGTTGGACTTGATGATCTTAAAGGTCTTTTCCAGCCTTAAGGATTCTGCTTTACCTTCTTCCTCTCCCTTTCCAGAGCCCTCCACTGCTCATAACACTCCTCCAGTCGGATATGAAGCTCATTAGCAGGTCCACTGCGGTTCCTTGGGGGCCTGTACTTGTTAAATGGTGTTGGGAAGGCAAAGTAGGGGGCAGAGACTTCCCCACATAACAGGTCACTGAGGAAGGGACTCAGAGGGTTAAAGTCATCGCAGTGGAAAAGGTCGACGAGTTCTGAGAATGGAAACGGCGAAGGGGGGAAACCCAAATTATTCCCTGATGGAAACAGGTGGTGATTAAGCAGAGGCAAGCTGGGATTTTGCTTAAAGTCAGACATGAATGGGAAAGGAGGCAGAAAAGAAGGATTGATGAAATCTGACAGGCTGCCACCGTTCTGTTCGTGCTTTTTTGGGAACATGTTGAGGGGCGGATGGTTTGGGGCGGCACATCCAAACTGAGGGATCCAATTCCTTCTGCCTCTTCTGTCATCCTTATTGCAGCTTTCCTGGGTCTGCTTTTTTGGAAACCTGTGGTATTTCTCAGGGTCCTCACTCAGAGCCTTCTGCTGCATTAGCCAGGTGGGTGAGGAATTAACAGGGAATTTATGGTATGGCCCCTCCTTGTTAGTCAGTGAATCCTGCTGTGACTGTCCCAGGGGTTTTATCTGCTTCTGATTTTCTGAGGTGAAATGAGAACCCCCCAAACTATTAGAAAAGCCATTTGAGACTTGTAACCTTCCATCTGTGCCAGGAGGGAGGACAGGTAGGAGCTGTGAGTAGTAAGAGGACTGTGTGAGAGACTGATGGGTGGGAGAACCACCAGACATGGTGGAAACCCCTGAAGATGACTGTGGGCTTGTTGGTTGTTTTCCATAGGGGATATCTGATCCAGCTGCCAGGCTCTTCCCATCCAGCCACACAAATCCATGGTGTGATGAATAACTCCCATTCTGCATGACATTTTTCACAGATAAATCATATTCAGCTGCTTTAGGAGAGAATTTTTTAGGGCCAACATTAATCTTACATTCATTGTTATTAAAAGCATCCCCCAAAGTGAAGCCACGATAGCCATTTTGCATGTGGGTTTCCTGGGGTTTTCTGGCTGTTTCTGCAGGAAATTTATTGTCAATAGGGGTTTGATTGAGAAAATACAGAGATGGATGAACAGCTGACTGCAGTTTATGAGCAGCTGTAAAACTTTCATATCTTTTAGAAAACCAGGGGTTGTCCTGGGGTACTTTATCCCAAGAGTTATCAAAAGGTTGATTGGAAAGATCAGGGGAACACTTGGGTTGTTCTTGAGCATAATTTTTCAGACCTCCTCCTCTTCCTCTTTCATTTCTCCAATACTCCTTCTGAGCATTAGTGCCTTCCTTCAGCCTGCTCTGAGAAGAAAAAGGGCTAAAATTGGAGCCAAGTTTCTCAGAGTCCCCGTTTAAGCTCACGTGGTCAAAGGAGCACAAATGCTGGTTGTGGTTCCCAGTGGGAAATGCAAACCCTTCCTGGCTGTTGTGCAGAGAGGAATTCCCAGGAATGCTCCTGGGGGCTCTGCCAGCCTGGGGGCCAGGTGGAGAGAGCCAAGACTCTATGAGCTGCAGGTCTTCCAAACCTCTGGGGAACATCTCCACATCTGGAGGCTTCTGCAGCTGGTCCTGACGTGTGTGTGTCCCTGGCAGGCTTGGAAAATCCTTGTTTTCCACGGAGCGCTTCGCTGAGAGCCCTGAGAATTCCCCACTGCTCCCAAGGTCAGGTGCCCACACAGGGGGAAACAATCTTGAAAGGGAGTTCCTGTAACAAAGTGAAGCAATGAAATGATTTGAAGACATTTGTTACATTAAAAATGATTCTCACAGGCCATGGTTGTTCCCCTCCACCACATTATTGACCGACCCCACAAAGCTCTCCTCAAAAATACACAGTGGGGATTATTCCCACTGCAGCTGAGTAAATGCTCTGAAATCTGACTGCCAACACTGGTCTCTACTGGTTATCATATGTATATTAAGAACTGCAGAGTTTATTGGGATCTATTAAATATTTTAGATTTCACTGTATTCAGTCAGCTCTCTACTGGATAAAATTAATCATCATTTTTTCCTCCTCAATTGCAGTAAAGCCAATGGAAGACTTTAGGAAATTTACATTTCTAATAGTTTATTGTCATCTTTTTTTTTTTATAGCAAGTGAAGTAAAAACACTTCCACATTCTAAGAGCATTTATAAGACCTTCATTACTCAGCTCTGAAATAATCCAAAACGTGAATCCCATCTGGGTGACAATGGGCATAACAAACAACACAGAAATTATAAGAGCTTTCAGAACAAACTTACCAATCTGTGACTGGTTCTGGCTTGTTTGGCTCCTCTAAAATGCTTGACACCAGCCCAAACATATCAGGGCCATTGCCAGAATAAGAAAGATTTACTGGTGCCCTGAAAGAAACCCAAATTAAAACATCAAAATAAAAGCTTAGATAACTCAGTCTCTTTCTCCTAAACAACATAACTATTTCATAGACATTCCTTCCACAAACTGCCTCATTTTGAAGACCAGTATGTTCAATATTCTCAAAGGCTGGGGGATTCTAATTTATCTACTTCTGCAACTCAACAACTATTCCTTTAATCTCAAAAAAATCAGTTATACTTCAGTGGAACTGCTTTTTAATCCCATGTTAGAAACAACTATATCACAACTTCAATAAACTGATAAACACCAGGGGTGTTGAACCATCACTGGTCTCACACAAGCCGTGTCAGCTCAGCCAAATTACATCATCTGCTAATGCTGCCACATAATTGCTCACTAATTCTTCTGATCACCAGAGACCACAAAGGGTGGCACAAACTATTAAGGCAATCACCTTGTTAATCTCTTGCTGCAGTGAAAATAAGACACTTTTATGCCTTACTGGCTTTTAAGACCTCACCACATTTGGATTTTTGCCTGCCTCTGTTACCCCACGACTACTCAGTTCCCTCTGTAAGGGATCTGGTCTGTGTGGTTTTATTTGGGATATACAGAAGTGCAAAGGCTCTTGGAAATGTTTTATGAATGCAGAACTGAGATATTTATGCCATATTATACCATATTTATGCTTCCAGCTGCACAGGTACCACTTTACACCTGACCTGTGCCCAACGCTCTTCATGCTTGATGATGTAGAGCATTTCCTGGAATACGAAATCACTGATGGTGCTGAGGGGTGGGAGGTGTGGAAGGAGAGCAGGATTTTCCTTAAGGAGTTCTCAGTGACATATGGCAGCTTCCCATTTTTGTTCCCTGAATGTGGTATTCTTCCCAAATGCTTTTCCAGTCAAACACACACATCTATAACATGCAGACCCCCCACCTTTATTTCACAACCTCTATAATAAATATAACACAGCAAAGAAAACGTACCGAGTTTCTAGTTATCCCATTAATTTTCCCTGAAAAAAAATCCAGCATCCCATTTGTTGTGTCCCATAACAATCCCAGGGTTGCAGATCCCAGCAGGAATGCTCCTACCTTTTCTTTGTGCAGTCCTGAAAAGCAGTTTGGAAGCCAAAATCCTCCCCACCACCTGACCAGCCACTGTGCAGCTGGGAAGACTCCAGGGATGGTGGGCTATTGGGAACTGCTCCTAATAATGGGGAAAACAACTGAGTGTCCATGGTTTGGTTCTTGCTATTCACCTGTGTTGAAAAAAAAAAGAAGGAATATTTTTAGGACTATACATTTATGTAAATGAGCAGCAAAGCCTTACTTTTATTTCTTGAACTAAATAGTTCTTCAGGAAAATGAAACATCACTATGATAAAAGGATAAAGCCTAAACCACATTAACCCCCCCTTGCCTTAAATTGGTTCAAATCTGGCTTCTAAAAATAAATATGCAAATAATAATAATTACTTGCTACACAATGACAGGAATTCTCCACTCATTTCACATTGTAGGTGTTGGTGTGTCAGGTTCACAAGCTCAGCACGTTCTGTATGACTGGAATTGCACATGTCACAGGCACACACATCCCCTCTGGAAAACAAAAGGAACAGCAATTATCCCTCTCCTATCCCTGAAAATACCAACTATTCCAAAAAAAGGGGAAAGCAGGGAGCGGCACCTGTAAACTCCACAGAGCAAAAAAGTAACCTGAGTTAGTGCTGCTCTGGAAAGGATTATTACAGATAAATTATTTATTCAAAGATTATTTATGCCAAGAAAGGTTGGTGCAGATGATAGTTGAGGTCACTTCCAGTTTGGAATTCCACCAATTTAATTTCTCCTCTTGCTTCCTACAAATCCTTGGTGAAATCTTGGCTTGGTGAAAGCTGTCATGGACTTGAAGATCTCCCTCTCTGGGGTATTGTTTGAAAAGCCGGTAAAGAAATAGTGCCTGGCCAGGTGTGTTCCCACCACGAGCAGGACAGGACAATCCATTAGAGAAAAACACTTACACTGAGGGCTTATCACTTGTTATAAACTAGTCTTACACACCTAAGCAAATCCCTATTAAATAACAGAATTAGATGTCCCAGAACCCTGGAGAGGCTACACAGATATTCTGTAAAATGCCATACAAACACACTGTCAATATTTATATTAGTAAATATAAAGAAAAGAACAACTTCCTGGCCCAGAGACCAAGTGGCACCGCAGTGTTGGAGTCACACAGGAGGGTGGGACCCCCATTTTCTGCTACCAGGCACTCCTGAACCACACCCAAGCCACATTTAGGAGACCAAGGCCAAAATTTCAGGAATAATATATCAGTATAAACCATCACAACCCAGTGCCCGAGCCCTGGTCTTGTTTAGATACCCAGGGAGGAACACACAGAGATGAATTCTGCTCCTTGGCCAGGGTATGAAACACTCCTGCATAGATTAAAAATAGGATCAGTAAAGTAATGGATTTATCTTTTATTTTCAGAGCCATTAATCACTGCTCATGGGAGTTGTGCAGGACAATGTGTCTAAAGATCAGGAGAGGAGGTACTTCATGTACCCGAGATACAGCTCTGGCACTTCCAGAACAGCAGAGCTTGTCCCTCCACCTACTTAAACACAAATTCTCCTCTGGGATTTACATGAGAACCAGCAACAAGTTACAGGGGAAAAAAAAAAAAAGAAAATGGGGTAGAATCACTCAGAATTCTAGCATTAAAAACAAAATAAAATTAAAAAAAATAAAGCACAGCACAAAACCAAATTAAATGCTATTCCCCCCCAAAAAAAAAAATCATTTAAAGAGATCAAATATGATAACTGCAGTCTCCAGTAGGGCTTTTACTTTATCCTTTCTACCCTGCAAACCCTGGGAAAGCCACTGCTCTCCTTAAATTACCTCTCAGAACAGCAGCAAAAAACCCCACATGTAAAACTCAGGTAGGTTACTCAGCTAGGTTTGTTTTTTTCCTTTCAGAGCCTACCAAGATACAACTCCTGTTTGCTCCTGAAGAATAAAAGTGTGCATGTCCTAATCCCTCTCCCTGCATATGAAACTGAACACGCTTTTCCCCACGACATCCAACACTTATTAGCCACATCTTATTTTCAAATGCACACAGAGGGTCCTCAAGTTGTGCAAGCAGCTCATCCCAAAAGAGGAGTGAGCAAACAAAAGCATTTACCAAACACAGTGACTATTTCCAAAAGCCTCAGGCAGCTCTGTGTGTGTAGAAACTCACCCAAAGTTTATTTGAGGAGCAATACATGAGAACTTTGTCAGTGTAATGTTAATATTTCAAGTATAAATGCATAAGAAACTGTAGGGTATCAAAGCTGTTAGACATGGTATCTGTGATATGAAAAAGGAGAGGTTTAGATTAGATGTCAGGAAGGAATTGTTGGCTGGGAGGGTGGGCAGGCCCTGGCACAGGTTGGGCAGAGAAGCTGTGGCTGCCCCATCCCTGGGAGTGTCCAAGGCCAGGTTGGAGCAACCTGGGATAGTGGGAGGTGTCCCTGGGTTGGAACTGGATAGGCCATGGAGAGGCAGATGAAACCCACAGATCTCAGCAAAGGGCATGATGAGTGTCCTGTAAATCAGGTTTGGGACAGAGAATCCTGCATGGCAGACACCTGGGAACAGCTGATGTTGGGAGGGATCCCTGCAGTCAGTGCTGATTGTTCAGTGCCAAGGATGGGCAGGACAGGAGACACAGCCCTGCCAGTGCCCCACTGGACCTTCCAACACAGATATGAGACCCATTTTCCACACAGAAGCTTCTGCCTCACCAGCACTGCCTGAGAAGGGCTGAATATTCACCTCGTTTTACAATTAGAAGGAATTATTTTCACCGGCAAAGTCCCACGTGAAAAAGTCCTTGATTTTTCCAAAAAGCTTAAAACAGAGATCTGTATCTTGTGACAATCCTCTGCCTGAAGATTTCACAGCCCTGTGGATACAGCAGGAGACTCACATATTATTTCTCCTTACTGGAAATGTTTTGTTTCTAGTCCTGTCCAGCAAAGTCCTGGAAACAGTTCAAGACTCCAACTTTTATTCCAAGCTGGCAACAGCTGCTGGCAGGGCACTGAAAGGCCCCCTCAGGCAGACTTGGAAGGAGTTTTAGGAACTTATTCATAGAGACTACGAAATTTTGCCAATGTTATGTATTCTTGGAGTATGCCACTGAAACAGGACACCTCCCACTAGCCCAGGTTGCTCCAACCTGGCCTTGGACACTCCCAGGGATGGGGCAGCCACAGCTTCTCTGGGCAACCTGTGCCAGGGCCTGCCCACCCTCCCAGGGAAGAATTTCTTCCTGTGTAGAGGTGAGAATAGTTTATGGCTTTTATAAGACTAACAATTCTCTGAAAGGGTATATTATAAGCTGAAAAATAACACAATCACAGCTAAATATTTGCTTCGTTATACCATTAGAATAAATTACTTTCATCAACACAAAGTTCCACCTGACAAAATTCTTGATTTTCCAAAAAAGCAGCCAAGCTAAATTAGCAAAAAGCCTTTTTGCAGCCAGTTATCCCAAAAACTGCAGGAACTCTCCCTGCTACAAAGCATTGCTCAAGGATGCTTCTTATAAACATGTCTGATAACAACAACAAACAAAAGCACTGCACAGTGTTGTTACATTTACACTGAGCGTTTTCTACCCTGATTTCTTGGCAGGGTAAATATTTCCTGTTTATGTCTGCTTTATCTAAGCAAGAAAAAGAAAACATAAGAAAAGGCACTGTTTGGGATTGGTGTGTTATTTTTCTTTTAAGATTCCTAACAACTTCTACCTTCAGCCTTCTTAATCTACAGCACCCTGGGACTGGTTAACTCAGCCAGGATGCTCTGCTGGTAATTCTCTGAAACTAGTGGGTAAAAAAGAAAAATCAGAACTCTGTAAATTGCTTTTCTGGGTTACCCAAGAAATGGACCACCAGAAGTAAACAGACAGCAGGCATATTTAAAAAAATCCAAACTCAGGGGAAAAAAAAATAGGTCAGTTATTCAGATATCTCTTAATGTCACCGATAAAACCATAAAAGTGGCAGATTAGTGAAGACTTCCTTCTAAATCCCTGTTTCACATCATCAAAAAGGCTTTTGTGCAGCAGCAAAAGCAAATGTTCCTTTTTAGCAGTCAAATAATTAAGTTTTTTTTCCTGAGAATCAAGTCTGAACCATCTCAGCCAGGTGGGTCAAAAGCACATCCAAAAGCACCATTGAAGGGCCTGGTGGGGGGGAGAATATGCACATTTATGAGATGCTTGTGCAGTATTTGGGTTCTCTTGCCCAATTAAGAACACTCATGGGACTAATAGCAAAGAGGAGGGTGTGAGGATCTGCTGAATTCACCAGCAGAGGATCAACTTTCCTGTCCTGACTCACACAGTGAAAGCTGCTCCATCTGTGATGTAACAATCCCTTCAGGTGTCGAGGGTTTTTTATTATGTGGTTATTCTCTACAAACCAAACAAGTGACATGAGTTTTTATTTCTGTTTACCTAAGCAAATTCACTTTTTGGGCTCACCTGTGGATTGCAATGACCAGGGCTGGCCCTTGGACCATGTCCTTCTTGTCAGTACACAACTTCTCTCCTCTGGAGTGTGCAGCATTGCTGTGCCAGCTGAAATTTAGGTTCTCATGGACTGACTTAGCCTGTTTAAAAGCAATTAAAAGAAAAGCAGCAATTACCAGATCTGTCAAAGCTGTATTCATGCAGGAAACTCATTTCTACAAATCCCTTCATTGCTCCTCCCATCATCTCTGCAAGTCAACACCCCCACAGCCCCTCCAGTATCACCCCCATCCAACACACTGGTAGAGCAATGATGGTTTATTTCTGTTTATTGCTGTGAGATCCCACAGGAGAGAAGAGCTCAGCAGGTACAGGAGCTGCTGCCCACAGGTCACACAGAGCCCTGCAAGGGGCAGGACAGCAGCACTGAGGATCTCACAGGCTCCAATTCATGCTGTCAGATGAAGGTCCGTCAGGCAGCTCCGCTCCCAGCACACACAGAGTCACCCCTTGACCTGCTCACATCTGCCACAGAACTGAACCCCCATCCCCACCACAGGGCAGGACAAAGTCTTTGGGTATCTGAGAAGGCAGCCCCTTGTGGGCTCCATCCCATCTTCAGAGTCAGGGTGGCAAAGGCAAGGCTGGCTCCTGCCACACAGCCATCCAAATCCAGGGGTGGTAAAAGCGCAGCCCCTCGTGACAACACAGGCATGGAGGGGCTGGAGGGTGTGCAGGGAAGGGAAGGGAGCTGGGAAGGGGCTGGAGCAGCAGGAGGGGCTCAGCCTGGAGAAAAGGAAGCTCAGGGGGGACCTGCTCACTCTCTGTAAACTCCCTGATGGATCCAGGTGGAGGTTGGGCTCTTCTCCCAAGGAACAGGGACAGGAGGAGAGGGAACAGCCTCAGGCTGGGCCAGGGGAGCTTTAGATTGGATATTAGGGAATAGTTCTTCACTGAAAGGGTGGTCAGGCATGGGAACAGGCTGCTCAGGGAAGTGGTAGAGCCCCCATCCCTGGAAGTGTTCAAAAACTGTGTGGATGTGGCACTTGGGGACAGGGTTTGGTGGTGAACACGGTTTGGTGCTGGGGTAAGGGCTTAACCTTAACAATTCTATGATTCCATGTTCCCAAGAGGGCTTCAAGTATAATGTGGGGATTCTGAAACCCTTCCCTGTGCTCTCTGCACATCCCTTTTGACCTGTTACAGCACCACCTCCCCTATTAAGGCAGATTGCCCAGCTGTGCCTGCCCACTGTCACCTGCACATCACACGTGTGACACTTCTCATGTTGAGCCCCCTGTGCTACATGTCACAGCAAAACAACACCCCAGCTCAGCAATCAATGCTCTACAGAAGTGTAAGGCTTCACCTCCACTGCTTTTATCAACTTAAAGTGTGCAAGTCATATCATGATAAGTTCTTAAAACCTCACAAAGCACCTGCTCCTGTCCTAAAGTGTAAGACGATGTCAGACTATACCCACATCCCACCATGCATGACCTACTCTCACTCCCGAAGTGGGTTTCACAAAGCACAACCTGACACCTGATACCCCAAGCAACAATCTATTGGTATCTCTAAGCAGGAACTCCCTGAAATCATGGGAAACCTCCAAAGTGTTGCAGGTGCTGCATTCAGCTTCACAATCTACATTAAGGGTCTAAATAAAGCCTATAGTTTGCCCAGGTGTTCAAAACAGGTCCAAGAGCTATCCCTGTGCTCCAGCCAGCACACCCTCCTCCAGAAAAGCAGATTTTCAGTGGCAACTGTCTGTGGCTGTCACTTTGTTTTCAGGGGTTGATACAAACACAAGCTTCTTGCACTAGTGGTAAATAATTCATTCCTAAAAAGGCCTGTTGGGGTACCCTCAGGACATGAGGATGCTGCCTCAGAGCTTTGGTAGGAGTCACTGCTTTAGTTGAAGCAGCACTGCCAGCTTGTGTTGTTACACTGACAAATTAAAATTAAAAAAATCAAATTAAAAGGCTCACGTTGAATGCTTTAATATCACAACCTGATTTGGAAAACAGATTAAAGTTTATTTTCTTCTGACGCTGTTCAAAAAGAGCTCTAAGCAAACAGGGGGAGTGATCACGAGCTGTTCCATCAGCAGGCAAATGGGATGACCAGCTCCTGACATGCCCATTCCCTATCCCAGCTTCACTGTGACAGCAGCAGTTTCCTCACCACAACCTCTCAAGCCTCCCTGCATATCCCCAGTCCTTCCCTATTTGTCCCAGGGATGTCCCTGGCAGTGTATATAAATGCTTCAAATCCTGCAGCTGCCTTTATCCCTGCGAGGACACTCGTCTGGATCTCTCCTCCAGGATCCTGCCACTGACAGGAATTCATTAGCACCAGGACATCCATCCACCTCTCCCCCAGCTCCACTCAATCTGATGGATGGTTCAAAGCACAGATTCCTTGACAACACGTCCCAAAAGCAAAGCAATCCATCCTAATCTTTCTCAGGAGCGCAGTGTCCCCTCATCTGCCCATCAGTGCTTTAAAATTAGCATTGGAAAGTTTAAAAGAACCTTCTAAAGCAGCACTTGTGTGGTCACCCCACTGATTTGGGTGCCTCCTGAACCTCAGTTAGAAAGGATAACATTCCCTGTGTACACATACACACTTCCCACAGCCTAAATATCCAAGCCCAAGGTTTGCAATTCCACACCTAATTCTCCAGATTACAAAAATAAAGAAAAAGAAAAAAGGTGATTTAAAACAATACCTCAGTATTTTAGGAAAGGCCTAAAAACTCCCACCTGCACTCCTGAGGGTTTGCAAGTTCCAGAATCAGGTTACTTGGGAAAAATTGCTGCCAAGTCTGAAGACCCACATTTCTCTTTAACACACTTTTTGGTTTATATTTATACAAAGTTACATGACAGCAAGTTTGTTGTGGAGGAGATTCAAATCTACTCCTCCATTCCATCCTTGAAACAGAACCCTGATACCTCTGTGGGGTCCTTGTTCCCAAGTCACAAAAAAACCCAAACAAACAGAACATCTCTGCAGCATTTATATTAAAATTTACAAGGACAAGAAATTAAACACAGTGAGCACTCAGGAAACCACAGGATACAGATTTATCTACTGGAAACTGTGACTACCCATGTGCAATTATCACTTCTGCCTTCTCAAAGTCAGTCACTTCAGAACTGCAAATCTGCAAACTCCCCATTTCTTGCTTTATTGAAGAAACAAAAAATAAGGAATAACTAGCCAGCAGGTAGTTTAGAAACAAATCCCCACTCTGCAATTCATTTAAACTGTTTAAAAACAGTATCAGTTACTTTTTAATGATAGATTTTTATACCTCTGCACACTCTGACTGTGGTCCAGGGCCACAAGTACTCCAAAGACTCGAGTCCCACTGTTTCCAAGTGCTTTTGCACACAGAAATGACTGAAGCCCTTACTCTGGAGCTTCAGAATATTTTCCATATTCCTCCAGGCTCCGAGGAAATACAAGGGAATTCATGCCAGCTCCCTCTATATATTCACCTTCACTTACAATGCCTACCACGTGTCACACTCCATTATCTCGTGGCAGTCCAGGGAAACACCAGGGGAGACTAAACAAACACACACAGAGCTCCAACTGAACTTCCACTCACCTTAAAGTCAACTAAACCAAAGGCACCCGAAGTGCACCATTGGTAGATTATGTCCCGTGCTGTAAAATAGGATTATTGGTAATAACACAAACCCCAAATGTATTTTTAAACGAAGTGCTGAAATTATCCATTAACGAATGTGTAAAAGCCACACTCCTTGAAGTTACAAACTGGCACGTTGTCAAATAAACAGGACTTTTTTTTAAATAAGGTGCATGAGGATCAGGACGCACAATATACAGAGACTTGTATTTTAGTTTCATTAGACTCCCGAGATTAGCTATAAAGGCACTTCTCCCACTTGACCTGCTCCTCACTTAGTGAAATTCAAGTACTAAGCAGGTGCCTTCAGGACTTTGCAGACTTGAGCAAACTCTGCCACAATGTCACTTCACAGACCTAAACTGTTTGCAAAGTAAAATGCTTGAGAAGTTACTGTATCTCTTAGAGAAAAGATGACAGCAAGTATTCCCAAGTTTTCCATCCGCTTACTTGCTAAGTCTCCCCTTCCTATTAGGAAGCTCTGGTTGCCAACCCCAAGATGCATTTGTATTTAGATTAATTATGTCTTAGCAAGGCTGAGCACGCTCAGGCGAGTAAGTCCCATCACTTTCTTTCAAACTACAGCAACCCAAGCCAACACCACACCGCAGAAACCCTTTGGCCGGATCCCCTTCCCGCTGCCTGCGATCCCAGCACCCCTCCGGGTACCTCCAGCATCCCCTCCGGGTACCTCCAGCATCCCCTGCATCCCCCTCCAAGGC